>SJYW01034489.1:678709-724527 GCA_006410735.1 Raphicerus campestris | reverse complement strand
ACACACACACACACACACACACACACACACACACACACACACACTCACTCACAGAGGCAGCATTAGGAAGTAAAACATAAAATCCCAGGATTTCTAGCACACATCTTCCCCATCATGTCCTCACTGAACTTGCTGCCTTAAAATATCCCTCCTCAAACACAGCCCACACATCACCACCAGGTTAACATCCTCAGTCCCATTTTTACCTTGTCCCTTCCTCCAAACTGCTCCTGGAGTCCCTGTTGCCTTCAGACTGTAGCCCAAGTTCTAGGAGGGTTTCAAATCACCCACATTCTCGACCTTCGGTGGCATTTTCTTCCAAACAGATCTGCTCTATTTATCCCCAAAGCTGCTTTGTGCTTCCTGCCTCACTGGTTCACGGGCTTCCTGGGGCCTCAGCCAGGTGGGCAGAGCTGCGGAGAGTGGACTGGACCTGAGACCTGGCCACTGAGTGTGAATCGCCACTGCCTCTTTTGCAGACAGGTGACCTTCAGGAAACCTCCTCACTCTCTAAGCTTCATTTTTTTCTGTCTTAAATTATTAGACAATGATTTTTATTTTTTTGTTTGCTTCTAGCTCAAAGTTCAGAGAAGACGATGGCGACCCACTCCAGTACTCTTGCCTGGAAAAATCCCGTGGATGGAGGAGCCTGGTGGGCTGCAGTCCATGGGGTCACGAAGAGTTGCACATGACTGAGCAACTTCACTTTCACTTTTCACTTTCATGCATTGGAGAAGGAAATGGCAACTCACTCCAGTGTTCTTGCCTGGAGAATCCTAGGGACGGCGGAGCCTGGTGGGCTGTCGTCTATGGGGTCGCACAGAGTCGGACACGACTGAAGCGACTTAGCAGCAGCAGCAGCTCAAAGTTACTGATTTTCTTGCTTTTAAGCAAACCTCTGTGTCTTAGGTAATTTCCAGATCCAAAGTGAATCCAGTGACAGTCACTACATCTCTTCTGTTGCTCTTCATATGCATTTTTCTCTCCTGGGCAGCAAAGAGCTTGATTTCCTTTTATGAGCAAACGTACCAGAAAAAGAAATTTTGTCTTCTCTTTTTTTTTTCCTTAGTATTTTCTGGGTTCCAGTATTTGTGTTTTTATGGCAACAACTTGACTGGAGGCCCTTTCAAATGGTTCAGGTATTTTAAATTTCTGCTGTCCAAGCTTTAACTGGACACAAAAGGCTCTGAGTTCATTTGGGGCCACAGGAACAGGATTCTGAAGGAGAGAAGGGCAAAGGGCCAGTTGCAACGATGCTTTCAAAACCCAAACTGGACTACAATTTCATCACTCAGGGAAAACTGGAAGCTTTCACATTCCAACAACTTTGCCAAGAGATGTTACGATTACCCACTTATCTGCTGTAGGTGACTGGTCCCACTGGTCCCACTCTGGGTATCAAGGGTCACAGGGTCTATCCTCCTACTTCTCCCATTTGAGAACCCCATTCAGATGGACATACGGTCAGCAGAATGGACATCAGTCCTCAGAAATGCAACATCTGCATTAAGAACTGGGTATCCCTGGGTACCAATATTAGACGCTTGTTTTACTGGCTAACTGACTTTGGGCTAGAGTCTTAACCTCTTGGTGCCTCACTTTATTGTCTATAAAAGAGGAAGTGAGACATCCCTTGTGGTCCAGTGGTTAAGGCCCTGCCCTTCCACTGTAGGTGCCCCTGGTTCAACCCTTGGTTTAAGAACTAGGATCCTGCATGCCGAGTGGTGAGCTCACACCCCTCCCCCACCACCAAAAATTAAAAAAAAAAAAAATGGCTTATAAAGGAGGAAGTCACAATAGGGCCATCATAAGAATTAAATAAAATAATGCCTGTGAGGCTGTTAGCACTGTCCTGGGCCCTCGTGGTTCACATTGTACTCGTGTGTGCTCAGTCACTCAGTCGTGTCCAACTCTGCAGTCCCACAGGCTGTAGCCCGCCAGGCTCCTCTGGCCATGGAATTTTCCAGGAAAGAGTACTGGTTCACATTACAGTAAGATTAATCATCATACCAAGGGTTCAAGGTCTCCTGGCTCTGTGCTCTTGAGAGTAAAGTTCGACAATGAGGACACAGAGAAAGAACAGAAAGGCCCAGGTTCTAATCCTTGCTCTCATTTCCCTGCTTTCAACATGAGTTCCAAAGCACCCCTTTCAGCATCAATGCTATAAAAATCAAAAGTAACATATATGAGGCAGTATGAACAGTTATTATGAGCAGCCATTAGAAAAGGCTTCTGTGTAGGTAAAGGTAAAATGTAAGAACTGGAGGAGCCTCAGGAAATCGGGACTCCATTCACCCTTGAACTCTTCTCAGAGAAAGTCCAAAGAGTAACATCAAACCAAGAGTAGGACTAATTCAGGGAGGTTTTGGTAAATTGGAGACTCAGGAATATTTCTCCATCAGGTTTTAGGGAATTGTGAAGAAACTAATATTTATTGGGTTTTGTTGGTGGGTTTTGTTTCTGTTTTAAGTAAATGTTTACTGAAGGGTAGACCTGATGTCCAGAGAGAAAGAGCATTCTATCATTGATAAAGGGAGCTGAGGGGAGAAATGGTCTGACTTGAACCAGAGAAAGAAGAGAGGGACAGAAGAGGCAGGCATGAGTCGTGGAACCTCTGAAGTGTCCGCAGAGGAAGTGTGCCCCAGACACAGCCAGTGCAGAGCCCGGGTTACACAGCTGCTTCAAGCCAGTCACTGGCCCCTCAGTAATCAAATGAGTGTCGTCTAAGGTTGTCCTATCCTAGAAGGTTACTCCGAGGATGACAGCAGGCAGCAGAAGGGGAAGGGGAAGATCCAAAGGATGTGGTATTTGTGTGAAAAGAGAAAATCTTGATTGCTAAGATATATGTGCTCAGTTACGTCCAACTCTTTGCAACACTATGGACTATACCCTGCCTGGCTCCTCTGCCCGTGGGATTTTCCCAGCAAGAATACTGAAGCAGGTTGCCATACCCTCCTCCAAGGGATCTTTCCAACCCAGGGAGCAAATCTGAGTCTCCTTTATCTCCTGCACTTACTTCAGGCAGATTCTTTACCACTAAACCACAGGGGAAGCCCTAATTGCTAAGATAGTGGTAGGTAAAAATCCTGTCAGAGGTAAAAAAAAAAAATCTAGGCAGTCTCAGGTAGGGAAGTGTGGAGAACAAAGAGAAAAAGAACCTTTCAGCCTCTTCACTTCAGTTCAGTTCAGTCGCTCAGTTGTGTCTGACTCTTTGTGACCCCATGGACTACAGCACACCAGGCCTCCCTGTTCATCACCAACTCCCGGAGTTTATCCAAACTCATGTGCATTGAGTCGGTGATGCCATCCAACCATCTCATCCTCTGTCGTCCCCTTCTCCTCCCGCCCTAAATCTTTCCCAACATCAGGGTCTTTTCAAATGAGTCATCTGTTCACATCAGGTGGCCAAAGTATTCGAATTTGAGTTTCAGCATCTGTCCTTCCAATAAACATTCAGGATTGATCTCCTTTAGGATGAACTAGTTAGATCTCCTTGCAGTCCAAGGGACTCTCAAGACTCTTCTCCAACACCACAGTTCAAAAGCATCAATTCTGTGCTCAGCTTTCTTTATAGTCCAACTCTCACATCCATACATGACCACTGGAAAAACCATAGCCTTGACTAAACGGACCTTTGTTGGCAAAGTAATGTCTCTGCTTTTGAATATGTTGTCTAGGTTGGTCATTAACTTTCCTTCCAAGGAACAAGCATCTTTTAATTTCATGGCTGCAGTCACCATCTGCAGTGATTTTGGAGCTCAAAAAAATAAAGTCCACCATTGTTTCCACTGTTTCCCCATCTATTTGCCATGAAGTAATAGGACCAGATGCCCTGATCTTAGTTTTCGGAATACTGAATTTTAAGCCAACATTTTCACTCTCCTTTTTCACTTTCATCAAGAGGCTCTTTAGTTTTTCTTCACTTTCTGCCATAAGGGTGGTGTCATCTGTATATCTGAGGTTACTGATATTTCTCCCAGCAATCTTGATTCCAGCTTGTGTTTCATCCAGCCCGGCATTTCTCATGATGTACTCTGCATATAAGTTACATAAGCAGGGTGACAATATATAGCCTTGACGTACTCCTTTCCCAATTTGGAACCAGTCTGTCATTCCATGTCCAGTTCTAACTGTTGCTTCCTGACTGGCATACAGATTTCTCAAGAGGCAGGGTAGGTGGTCTGGTATTCCCATCTCTTTCAGAATTTTCCACAGTTTATTGTGATCCACACAGGCAAAGGCTTTGGCGTAGTCAATAAAGCAGAAGTAGATGTTTTCCTGGAACTCTCTTGCTTTTTGATGATCCAATAGATGTTGGCAATTTGATCTCTGGTTCCTATACCTTTTCTAAAACCAGCTTGAACATCTGGAAGTTCATGGTTCATGTATCATTGAAGTCTGACTTGGAGAATTTTGAGCATTATTTTACTAGCGTGTGAGATGAGTGCAGTTGTGCAGTAGTTTGAGCATTCTTTGGCATTGCCTTTCTTTGGCATTGGAATGAAAACTGACCTTTCCCAATCCTGTGGCCACTGCTGAGTTTTCCAAATTTGCTGGCATATTAAGTGTATCACTTTCATAGCATCATCTTTTAGGATGTGAAATAGCTCAGCTGGAATTCCATCACCTCCACTAGCTTTGTTCATTGTGTTGCTTCCTAGGGCCCACTTGACTTCACATTCCAGGATATCTGGCTCTAGGTGAGTGATCACACCATTGTGATTATCTGGGTCATGAAAATCTTTTTTGTACAGTTCTTCTTTATCTGTGTCTGTATTTATAGTTCTTTCTGTCTCTACCATGGGTCAAAAAATGCTAGATGGCATTTTTTAAAATATCAATTTTCATGAGATATAATTAACATTTCATATAATTTACCAATTAAGATATATGATTCAATATTTAAATGCACAATTAAAAATATACAATTCAATGATTTCTAGTATATTCTGAGAGTTGGGCAACCATCACTGGTATCTAATCTCAGAACATTTTCAAAGCTTCCAGAAGAAACTTCATACCTATTGAGAATCACATACCCCCACCACCATTTTCTCCCAACNCACAATTAAAAATATACAATTCAATGATTTCTAGTATATTCTGAGAGTTGGGCAACCATCACTGGTATCTAATCTCAGAACATTTTCAAAGCTTCCAGAAGAAACTTCATACCTATTGAGAATCACATACCCCCACCACCATTTTCTCCCAACCTCTACCCTATAGTAACCACTAATTCACTTTGTCTATCTTGGACATTTCATGTAAGCAAAATTTTATACTATGTGCTCTTCTGTGACTTGCTTTTTTAACTTAGCACAATGATGGAAGGCAGGAGGAGAAGGCGACAACAAAGGATGAGATGGTTGGATGGCATCACCAACTCAATGGACATGAGTTTGAACAAGCTCTGGGAGCTGGTGATGGACAGGGAAGCCTGGCGTGCTACAGTCCATGGGGTCACAAAGAGTCAGACATGACTCAGCGAATGAACTGAACGTTTCCCTCGTGGCTCAGTGAAGAATCTGCCTGCAATGTGGGAGACCCAGGTTTGATACCTGGGTCAGGAAGATCCCCTGGAGAAGGGCATGGCTGCCTATTCTAGTATTCTTGCCTGAAGAATTCCATGGACAGAAGAGACTGGTGGGCCTTAGTCCATGGGGTCACAAAGAGTCAGACGTGACTGAGCGACTAACGATTTCACTTTTTAATATTGCCAAGGTTCATCCATGTTGTAGTGTTTCAATACTTCATTTCTCCTTATTGCCAGATAATATTCCATTGTATGGATATACATTTTGCTTATTTATTCATCAGTTGATGGACATTTGGGTTGCTCTACCTTTTGGATATTATGGATAATACTGCTATAAACATTCATATACAAGTTTTGGTGTGGACATATATTTCCCTATGTCCTAGAATATATACTTGGGACCCAAAGTGTTGAGTCATATGGTAACCTACATTTAACTATGTGGTGAACTGTTAGACTGTTTTCCAAAGTGGTTGCACCATTTTACATTCCTACCAGCAGTATATGAGGGTGCTAGTTTCTCTACATCCTGCCAATACTTGTTATTAGCTGACTTTTTGATTATAGCCACCCTAGAAGGTGATGCTGTTAAAGTGCTGCACTCTTTATGCCAGCAAATTTGGAAAATTCAGCAGTGGCCCCCAAACCGGAAAAGGTCAGTTTTCATTCCAATCCCAAAGAAAGGCAAGGCCAAAGAATGTTCAAATTACCATACAATTGCACCCATTTCACATGCCAGCAAGATTATGCTCAAAATCCTCCAAGCAAGACTTCACTAGTATGTGAACCAAGAACTTCTAGAGGTATAAGATGGGTTTAGAAAAGGCAGAGGAACGAGATGTCAAATTCCCAACCTACACTGGATCATAGAAAAAGCAAAGGAATCAAAAAAACATCTACTTCTGCTTCATTGACTATGCTAAAGCCATTGACTGTGTGGATCACAACAAACCATGGAATAGCCTTAAAGAGATGGGAATGCCAGACCACCTTACCTGTCTCCTGAGAAACCTGTATGCAGGTCAAGAATCAGCAGTTACAACTGGACATGGAATGGACTGGTTCAAAATCGGCAAAGGAGTACATCATGGATGTATATGGACACCATACTTACTTAACTTATATGAAGAGTACATCTTGAGGAATGCTGGGCTGGATGAAGCACAAGTTGGAATCAAGATTTCCAGGAGAAATATCAACAACATCAAATAGGCAGATGATACCACTTTAATGGCAGAAAGTGAAGAGGAACTAAAGAGCCTCTTGATGAAGGTAAAAGAGGAGAGTGAAAAAACTGGCTGAAAACTCAACATTCAAAAAATGAAGATCAGGGCATCTGGTCCTATCACTTCATGGCAGACAGATGGGGAAAATCTNACTCATTTGAAAAAACCCTGATGCTGGGAAAGATTGAGGGCAGGAGGAGAAGGGGACGACAGAGGATGAGATGGTTGGACGGCATCACCGACTCGATGAACATGCATTTGAGCAAGGTTCGGGAGTTGGTGATGGACATGGAAGCCGGGCGTGCTGCTATCCATGGGGTCACAAAGAGTCAGAAAGGACTGAGTGACTGAACTGACTGACCGATTGATATGATGGAATATTACTTTGCCATAAAAGTAGGAAATAATGCTATTTACAGCAACATGGAAGGATACAGAGATGATCATACCAAGCAAAANGGTCACAAAGAGTCAGAAAGGACTGAGTGACTGAACTGACTGACCGATTGATATGATGGAATATTACTTTGCCATAAAAGTAGGAAATAATGCTATTTACAGCAACATGGAAGGATACAGAGATGATCATACCAAGCAAAATAAGTCAGAAAAAGACAAATACCACATGATATCATTTATATGTGGAATCTAATATAAGACACAAATGAACATATCTACAGAAAAGAAACAGGGCTTCCCAGGTGGCGCTAGTGGCAAAGAACCTGCCTGCCAATGTAGCTTTGATCCCTGGGTCGGGAAGATTCTCTGGAGAAGGGCATGACAACTCACACCAGTAGTCTTGCCTGGAAAACCCCGTGGACAGAGGAACTTGGTAGGCTGCAGTCCATAGGGTTGCAAAGAGGCAAACACAACTGAAACGACTTAGCATGCATGCACAAAACAGAAACAGATTCACAGATAACAAGAATAGATTTGAGGTTGCTAAGGGGAGTGGGATTGGGAATGGAAGGATTGGGAGTCTGGGATTAACAGATAAAAACTATTATATATAGGATAAACAATAAGGTTCTATTGGAACATAGAGAACTATATTCAATATCCTGTGATAAACCATACTGGAATGAATATGAAAAAGAATATATATATCCCAATGAAAATGTGCAAATGAATCACTTTGCTGTATAGTAGAAATTAACACAATATATAAATTAACTCTACTTCAATAAAATTTTGAAAAAACTAGTATGCATTATACTTTACATTCTTGGTGGTTTTATGGGTTTCAGGTCTTATACTCATTGTATATAAACAGAAGTTTCACCACTGTAAAAAAAAAAAGTCCCACATACTCCATCTGTTGTACTCCCCTCCTCCTAAGCCCCTGACAAGCACTAATCTGTTAACCACCTCTACAATTTTGTCTGTCCTAGAAAGGGAAAAGTGAAGTCGCTCAGTCATGTCCAACTCTTTGCAACCCCGTGGACTGTAGCCCACCAGGCTCTTCCATCTATGGGGTTCTCCAGACAATACTGGAGTCAGTTGCCATTTCCTTCTCCAAGGGATCTTCTTGACCCAGGGACTGAACCCAGGTCTCCTGCATTGCAGGCAGACGCTTTACCCTCTGAGCCACCAGAATGTCACATAATTGGAATGCATATACAGTATGTAGTTTTTTCAGATTGGCTTCTTTCACTTAGCCATATGCATTTAAGATTCATCCATGTCTTCCGGTTTCAGGTAGCAGAGTAGAAGGACATGCGTTCATCTCCTCCTGTGAGAGCACCAAAATCACAACTAGCTGTTGAACAGCCATTGACAGGAGGATGCTGGAACTACCAAAAAGAGATACCCCACAAAGAAGAAGCTGCAGCGAGATGATAGGAGGGGTGCAATCACAATCAATTCAAATCAGATACCAGCCGGTAGGTGACCCACGAACTGGAGAACAATAATATCAAAGAAGTTCTCCCACCAAGTTGTGAAGGTTCTGAATCACACATCAGGCTTTGGAGCCTGGAGACCCAACTAAGGGTCTGGGAATCCCCAGGGAACATGACCTTGAAAGTCAGTGGGGTTTGGTTATAGGACTTTCACAGGACAGGGGGAACCAGGGACTCCAGTCTTGGAGGGCACAAACAAAACACTGCACACACCAAGACTCAGAGGAAAGGAGCAGTGACTCCACAGGAGACTGAACCAAAACTGCCTGCTAGTGTTGGATGGTTTCCTGTGGGAGCCTGGGTAGGCAGGGGCCACCACAGGGACGGGGACACTGGCAGCAGCAGTCCACAAAGGGACCCCTTGGAATAAACCCTCTTGAAGTTTGTCACTAACCCGACCATAGACCCCAGGGCTGGACTGCCTCAGGCCAAAAAGCCACCAGGGAGGGAGTGCAAGCCCACCCATCAGCAGAAAATTGGGTTAAAGCTTTACTGGGCAAAGCCCTTGCCCACCAGAGCAAGACCTAGTTTTTCCCACCACCAGTCTCTCCCATCAGGAAGTTTACACAAGCCTCTTGGCCTCCTTCATTAGAGGGCAGACAGAAGAAGCAAAAAGAACCACAGTCCCATGGTGACTAAAACAAAAACCAGGCCACAGAAAGTTAATCAGTGTGAAAAAGCAGAAAGTTATGTCCCAGATGAAGGGACAAGATAAAGCCCCAGAAAAACAACTAAAAGAAGTGGAGACAGGCAACCTTCCAGAAAAAGAATTCAGGGTAATGATGGTGAAGATGATTCAGGATCTAGGAAAGAGAATGGAGGCAAAGATTGAGAAGATCCAAGAAATGTTTACCAAAGATACAGAATAACTAAAGAACAAACAAACAGAGATGAATAATACACTAGAAGGAATCCATAGCAGAACAACTGAGTCAGAAGAAAGGATAAATGACCCAGAAGACAGAATGGTGGAAATTACTGCTGTGGAACAGAATATAGAAAAAAGAATGAAAAGAAATGAAGACAGCCTAAGAAACCTCTGGGACAACATTAAATGCACAAACATTCACATTATAGGGGCCCCCCAAAGGAAGGAGAGAGAGAAAGGACCTGAGAAAATATTTGAAGAGATAATAGCTGAAAACTTCCGAACATGGGAAAGGAAATAGGCAACCATGTCCAGGAAGCACAGAGAGTCCCAGGCAGGATAAACCCAAGGAGGAACACACTGAGATACATAGTAATCAAACTGATAAACATTAAAGACAGAGATAAAATATTAAGATTCGTCCCTGTAATGGATAAAGATGTGATACATACACACAATGGAATATTACTCAACCATTAGAAAGAATAAAATTACACCATTTGCAGGAACATGGATGGACCTAGAGTCACACTGAGTGAAGGAAGTCAGACTGAGAAGGAGAAATGTCATGACATCCCTTATATGTGGAATCTATAAAGAAATGATACAATTGAAATTATAAAACAGAAAGAGAATCACAGACTTAGAGAATAAATTTATGGTTGCTGAGGGGAAGGAAGGGGAGAAGGGATAGTTAGGAAGTTTGGGATTGACATGTTCACACTATTTAAAATGGATAGCCAAAAAATAAATAAATAAAATGGATAATCGACAAGGACCTACTGTATAGCATATGGAACTCTGCTCAATGTTATGTGACAGGGGAGTTTGGGGAAGAATGCATACATAAATAAGTATGGATGAGTCCCTTTGCTGTTCACCTGAAATTATCACAACATTGTTAATCAGCTATGAGTGTTAGGCCAGCTTTTTCACTCTCCTTAGAAAGAAAGTGAAGTTGCTTAGTCACGTCCGACTCTTTGCGACTCCATGGACTGTAGCCCACCAGGCTCCTCCATCCACGGAATTTTCCAGGCAAGAGTACTGGAGTGGGTTGCCATTTCAATATAAAATAAAAAAATTTTTTTAAAGTCCATTCATGTCTTTTTTGGCTCATTTCTTTTCATTGTTGGGTAATGTTTCATTGTATGGATATACCATTTTCACACACTTAAATTTCTTTGAACTTAAGAGTTAAGTCTTGATACTCCCTAATATAGAAATTTTTTTTTTTCCTTTTTGGCCATGCCATGACACTTGTGGGGGTCTTTGTTCCTTGACCAGGGAAGGAACCAGGGCCTTCAGCATGAAAGCATGGACTCCTAACCATTGGACCACCAGAGAATCCCTGGGAATGTTTCAGTACAAGCTCTACATGGTCAATTTTTTCAACATGAGAAGAGTTGACTCATTGGAAAAGACTTTGATGCTGGGAGGGATATGGGGTAAGAGAAGAAGGGGACGACAGAGGATGAGATGGCTGGATGGCATCACTGACTCGATGGACCCAAGTCCGAGTGAACTGAGCAACTTAACTGAACTGATTTGTTACTTTTTTCCCTGCTAGAGGCACCATACCTATACTTTCTCACTGTCCAGCTCCAATCTAGACTGTCTTCTAAAGAACCTACAGGATTATCCTCTTGGGTCTATCCTTTGACATCAAGCTGGGAATTTCCTTTATCTCTATATAAACTTGTTCCTCTGCAGCCAGTGTCTTCTTTTTGTTTGTTTGTTTACTTCTTTCTAGTCCCCCAGCAGCTTCCCAAATTTCACTAAAATTTTGGCTTCTTTCATGATTCAGAGTTTGGCTCGGTATAGAACTGAACACTTAATATTAATTTTCCCTCAGGAAATGTCAAGGAAGTTCCCCCATTACTGTTATCTTTGCTGTTTTAGCTCCAGTGTAGTTACTAAGAAATTTTAAGATACTCTGATGCTGGGACAAGGGTGAAGAGGACAGGGAAGGGAGAGGGAGGAGTTTTGTATGTAATCTGTTTTCTCTAGAAGCTCTTACAAGGAATTCTAAAATTTTACAATGATGTCATTTGGTAAGAGTCTTTTTTTTCATACTGCTGGGCATTTGTGGTCTCTATCAATTTGAAGATTCATATCCTTTAGTTCTGGGAAATAGAACTCTGATCATCTTCTCCTTACCATTTTGCTTTTTTAGAATGCTCATTGTCAGTTTTTAAATTTCTTGAAATCAATCCTCTAATTTTCTTATCCTTTCTTTCCTTATTATCTACTTGCTTTTCCCTTCTAATTTCTATGAGGTCTCCTTGATTTTATCTTTTAACACTTATGTTTAGTTTTTTCTTTAATTTTTACCGTCATATTTTGAATTTCCAACAGTGTGCCTCTTTTTCCATGATTATGTTATAGATACACCACATGCACATGCCCAATCTCCTTTTTTCTTATTTATTTGCTCAGCCTCTCTCTCTTGTTAGACGTTTTCCTTAAATGTTGGGCAGTGAGACAGGCTCCAGAGGTAAGGGATATACGTATACCTATGGCTTATCCACGTTGATGGATGGCAAAGACTAACACAATATTGTAAGTATCTTTCAATCAAAAATAAATAGATTTAAAAGAAAACATGTCTGGCAGCCATTGGCTGGCCATTCATGCATATGAGTAAGGCACCAAAAAGTTAGTTGAAAGTACCATTCACAGGCAGGACTTCACTTTTGGGAGAGCTGGGTATAACTCCTTTGCTACTGGTCAAATTGAACTTTTCCAGAGATTCTAGCTCCTGCGTTAGCCTCACCCACTCAGGTACCTGGAACCCCTGTCTCTGAGCCATTATGAGAGAATTCAGTTTATTGTTTAGGGTGCTCAGTTTTTGCCTTTCTCTGACTATGCCACTCTGCCAAGTCACCCATCACTTTCTACTTTGACTTTCTACTTTCCTGTATGATTTAAGGCCTCAGATGTGTTCTAGCTTCATCAGAGACTGAGTTTGCATTTCTTGTATTTTTTCAGATGAGAATGGGACAGCAGTCTCTATATCCTGCCATCTTAAAATCAGAAGTCTCCCAGGATCATAATTTGTTTGAAACGTTTTGATTCTTACTTGTGATTTTAATCTGCAAATGGAAGAGAATTTGGTTAATTTTCTAAATAAAATTTTTTAAATTATTGGATCGGAGAGCAGTGTTACATCAGGAAATTTTTCTTTATATAGATTTTCAAGATGGCCATGAGTTTTATTTATGGGTTCCAGTTCCAACACATTTGTGCATTTAGGGCTTTGGGTATAAACGAAGTTAGATGTATTGATGCCCTAATATAACGAACTACAAAACCTTCCTTTGAGGACAGACACTACTAAACATCGATTATCAGCAAATGTTTTATAACCATGTAGTAAGTGTCTACAATGGATGTCTCCGACCNCTAAGAAATTTTAAGATACTCTGATGCTGGGACAAGGGTGAAGAGGACAGGGAAGGGAGAGGGAGGAGTTTTGTATGTAATCTGTTTTCTCTAGAAGCTCTTACAAGGAATTCTAAAATTTTACAATGATGTCATTTGGTAAGAGTCTTTTTTTTCATACTGCTGGGCATTTGTGGTCTCTATCAATTTGAAGATTCATATCCTTTAGTTCTGGGAAATAGAACTCTGATCATCTTCTCCTTACCATTTTGCTTTTTTAGAATGCTCATTGTCAGTTTTTAAATTTCTTGAAATCAATCCTCTAATTTTCTTATCCTTTCTTTCCTTATTATCTACTTGCTTTTCCCTTCTAATTTCTATGAGGTCTCCTTGATTTTATCTTTTAACACTTATGTTTAGTTTTTTCTTTAATTTTTACCGTCATATTTTGAATTTCCAACAGTGTGCCTCTTTTTCCATGATTATGTTATAGATACACCACATGCACATGCCCAATCTCCTTTTTTCTTATTTATTTGCTCAGCCTCTCTCTCTTGTTAGACGTTTTCCTTAAATGTTGGGCAGTGAGACAGGCTCCAGAGGTAAGGGATATACGTATACCTATGGCTTATCCACGTTGATGGATGGCAAAGACTAACACAATATTGTAAGTATCTTTCAATCAAAAATAAATAGATTTAAAAGAAAACATGTCTGGCAGCCATTGGCTGGCCATTCATGCATATGAGTAAGGCACCAAAAAGTTAGTTGAAAGTACCATTCACAGGCAGGACTTCACTTTTGGGAGAGCTGGGTATAACTCCTTTGCTACTGGTCAAATTGAACTTTTCCAGAGATTCTAGCTCCTGCGTTAGCCTCACCCACTCAGGTACCTGGAACCCCTGTCTCTGAGCCATTATGAGAGAATTCAGTTTATTGTTTAGGGTGCTCAGTTTTTGCCTTTCTCTGACTATGCCACTCTGCCAAGTCACCCATCACTTTCTACTTTGACTTTCTACTTTCCTGTATGATTTAAGGCCTCAGATGTGTTCTAGCTTCATCAGAGACTGAGTTTGCATTTCTTGTATTTTTTCAGATGAGAATGGGACAGCAGTCTCTATATCCTGCCATCTTAAAATCAGAAGTCTCCCAGGATCATAATTTGTTTGAAACGTTTTGATTCTTACTTGTGATTTTAATCTGCAAATGGAAGAGAATTTGGTTAATTTTCTAAATAAAATTTTTTAAATTATTGGATCGGAGAGCAGTGTTACATCAGGAAATTTTTCTTTATATAGATTTTCAAGATGGCCATGAGTTTTATTTATGGGTTCCAGTTCCAACACATTTGTGCATTTAGGGCTTTGGGTATAAACGAAGTTAGATGTATTGATGCCCTAATATAACGAACTACAAAACCTTCCTTTGAGGACAGACACTACTAAACATCGATTATCAGCAAATGTTTTATAACCATGTAGTAAGTGTCTACAATGGATGTCTCCGACCAATTGCCAATGGAAGTGATCCAGTTCTTCAACAGTATTT
The DNA here is from genome assembly GCA_006410735.1 of Raphicerus campestris. Taxonomy (NCBI): domain Eukaryota; kingdom Metazoa; phylum Chordata; class Mammalia; order Artiodactyla; family Bovidae; genus Raphicerus; species Raphicerus campestris. Next base: position 710,064 of record SJYW01034489.1, on the reverse strand, counting down.
ACTGTGCACGCTCAGTTGCTTATGGTTGGCACACTGGAAGTTGAGCTGAAGGGGATGGGAGATTAGAATAATCAATCAAAACCAATGCATCAAAATGACAGCGTGAAATACCAATTTACTGACTAGTCAAGCATCAGTGTGCACTTACCGAACAAATTCTGTGTGACTGTGCTACAGGCTGAAAAATAAAAAGAAATCATGGCACCTTTCCTCACCAAAGTTTCAGTTCACTTAGAGGAAACACATTACGTACATGAGCAACAACAATCAAATAAGTCAGAAGATAGTGTGGCAAGGCCATCTTCCTAACACTGTGCAGTGTGTAGTGCTGGGAAAATCTGGAGTTGCCAGTGTCCAGTCCCCAGCTTCACGGGTGTTGAGGAGCAGCTGCAGCAGCGGCAGCCAGAGAGCAGAGTTCAGTGGTCAGGCAATCATGGCGATGGCCGCTGCAGCTCTGTGGTCTCTGAACTGCGTTTTAGGCAGTGTGCTGAGATTTTTTTTTTGGCTGACCAGCTCAGGTTCTGGCCTCCAGAGCTCCACTTTCCTGATTGTGGCTGAGGAAGCAACATTCTTGAGATCAGTTGTGCAATGTTCTGGGTGTCACACCTAGATGTACACCTTGAACCCACTCCTTCATTTCTCCCAACAATTTTGTTAAGTACCTACTCTCCTGTATTTAAGCCCTTTCTGCTTAAAACTCCTAGAGTGTTTCCTGCATTGAACCCTGACTAATGTAGAATGACGTTAAGAATTTGAAAAGCTTGAGAGAATCAGATATATTAAATGTGTGTGTGTGTGTGTGTTAAGTCACTACAGTCATGACCCATGTGACCCTATTAAAAGTGTACTTCACGGGGAGGAAGGTGGGAGGGGTGTTCAGGATGGAGGACACAGGTACACCCACGGCTCATTCATGTTAATGCATGGCAAAAACCACTACAATATTGTAAAGTAATTAGCCTCCAATTAAAATAAATAATTAATTAAAAACATTATAATAACCATAAACACTATTAAATATATACCATTATGAAAAAAAAATTTTAAGTGTATTTCAATAAAATTTGATAAACTACTTATATGCTAAATGTTTCAGGATCTAATCTTTAAATGTAGGTATTAACTGAATATTAATCATAGAATAAGTAAAAATAACAGATCTTACCTTTATACAACATATGATTAATAATTGATAATTATTATAATTAACAGTTAATAATTGAGAAAGGAGTTATCTAAGGAGTTACCTTGCTGGCGCCAAGAGGAAATTGCTTTTTTTGGCTGAGTAGGCATTCCCATGTCTTCTAAAAGGATCTAGTTAATGTATAACAAAGACTCACAATGCATGCTAAAGGGGAGCAAGGCAGTGGATCAAACCGGCAGAGAGAGAATTATATATTTAGTTTTTCTTATCGGGCCTTAAAATAATTTTATCCCATTGTTTAAAATACCTATTACAATGTAAATTCTATGTAAATAGTTGCTCCTGCTGCTGCTAAGTCACTTCAGTCGTGTCTGACTCTGTGCGACCCCATAGACGGCAGCCCACCAGGCTTCCCATCCCTAGGATTTTCCAAGCAAGAACACTGGAGTGGGTTGCCATTTCCTTCTCCAATGCATGAAAGTGAAAAGTGAAAGTGAAGTCACTCAGTCGTGTCTGACTCTTAGTGACCCCATGGACTGCAGCCCACCAGGCTCCTCCATCCATGGGATTTCCCAGGCAAGAGTACTGGAGTGGGTGCCATTGCCTTTTCCAGTAAATAGTTGCTAACACATAGCAAATTCAAGTTTTGCTTTTTGAAACTTTCTGTGAATTTTTTTTCAAATATCTTCAATCTGTTGTTGATTGAATGCAGATACGGAACCTGTAGATACGGAAGGCCAACAATATTGAATATCAATTAAAACATAAGTAAGTATAATAGTATCCCCCACCCAATGGAAGTTTCCCCTTAGACAGTAAAAAACACAGCTGACCTTTAACGCTCCAGTCCCTCAGACAGAATCTAGCACTGGACTCTTTAGTGAAATTCATTAAGTGAATGAATGAGCAACAATACCATGAAACAGAGTTCATCATCACAGTTTTAATGACGAGAAAAGTGAAGTTTAGATGGGTTTACCACTAGGCCAGCAGCTCCTGAAACGGGTATATGCACCCAGGTGGTATGTGACATAATACATTTAAAAATCAAATATCTTTTCATGTGCATAACAATGAAGTCACATATACAATATATTAAAATGTACACATATGAAGGTTTTCTGCTCAAGAATGTTTTACTGATGGTATAAGTGGTCAGGAAAGTTTCTAGGCTACAAACTTTCAAGTTTGTAGATCAAAGGCAAGTTATCCCGAGCAGGAGTCACATTCCTTTATGTTTGTACCCCCATCATTGTGAGGGTATTCTAGAAATGTTCTGAATCAGAATGAATACACAAATAGATGAATCAATGAATAAAAGATTAACTTAGATGTCTCAGATAATACAGGTGGTAAGCGGAGGTGTCAGGATTCAAATTCAGATCTGTTTAAATCCACAGTCTGTACTTTTCCAAGAACAGGCTCCTGCTCAGTAGATCAGACTAGCAAGGGAGAACCTGAGATGTTTCTCTAACTAGTTGGTTAAAAAACAAAACCACACCCACATAGATAAGCCCCAAGCAACAAAGAAAAGCATTACATTGATGAGGAGGTTTTTAATCATCCACTCAGCTTTTCCAACAAGGGAGACATTCTCCAGAAACATAGACAAAAGAACTACACCACATTTCCTCTAGTTACATTTGCCAAAAAAGTTCAAACTACTATACTGTATAGCTGCACTCATCTCACATGCTGGCAAGGGAGCACTCGAAAGCCTTCAAGCCAGGCTTCAGCAGTACCTGAACTGAGAACTTCCAGAGGTACAAGCTGGATTTAGAAAAGGCAGAGAGGAACCAGAGATCAAACTGACAGCATCTGTTGGATCATAGAAAAAGCAAGGGAATTCCAGAAAAACATCTACCTATGCTCCATTGACTATGCTAAAGTCTTTGACTGCATGGATCACAACAAACTGACAAATTCTTAAGTGATGGGAATACCAGACCACCTGACGTGTCTCCTGAGAAAACTGTATGCAAGTCAAGAATTGACAGAATTAGACATGGAACAACTGACTGGTTCAAAATTGGAAAAGGGGTATGTCAAGGTTGTATATTGTCACCCTGCTTTATATAACTTATATGCAGAGTACATCATGTGAAATGCTGGGCTGGATGAATCACAAACTGGAATCAAGATTGCTGAGAAAAATAACAGTAACCTCAGATATACAAATGACACCACCCTAATGGCAGAAAGCAAAGAAGAACTAAAAAGCCTTTAGAAGAGGGTGAAAGAAGAGAGTGAAAAAGCTGGCTTAAAACACATTAAAAAAACGAAGATCATGGCATCCGGTCCCATCACTTCATGGCAAATAGATGGAGAAAAAGCAGTAACAGTGACAGATTTTATTTTCTTGGGCTCCAAAATCACTGTGGATGGTGACTGAAGCCACAAATTCAAACGTTTACTCCTTGAAAGAAAAGCTATGACCAACTTAGACAGCGTATTAAAAAGCAGAGACATCACTTTGACAACAAAGGTCTGTCTAGTCAAAGGTATGGTTTTCCCAGTAGCTATGTATGGATGTGAGGGTTGGGACATAAAGAAGGCTGAATGCTGAAAAATTGATGCTTTTGAACTGTGGTGCTGGAGAAGACTCTTGAGAAGTCCCAGTCCATCCTAAAGGAAATCAGTCTTGACTATTCATTGGAAGGACTGGTGTTGAAGCTGAAGCTCCAATACTTTGGCCACCTGATATGAAGAACTGACTCACTGGAAAAGACCCTGATGCTGGGAAAGACTGAGGGCAGGAGGAGAAGGGGACAACAGAGGAGCAGATAGTTGGATGGCATCACTGACTCAGTGAATATGAGTTTGAGCAAACTCCGGGAGACAGTGAAGGACAGAGGAGCCTGGCGTGCAAGAGTCCATGGGGTTGCAGAGTCAGACATGACTTTGTGACTAAACAGCAGCAACAGAGGCTGCCTCCTGCATGGCCAAGAGGCACTTCTGTTTCTCTACATGATCCATGGGGAGGATTTATCAACTTCTTTTCCACATAGACCAGATCTTCTCTCTCAAAAGCAAAAATCTAATTTAGGCAAGACTTCCAATCTTCTTTTCTACTAAGCTCTCTATCCAAAATCAAGTCAGTCACAAAACAGACTTACCTGAGTTTCATTTCTTCCTTCTCTCAAAGAGGAGTGAAGTGGACAAACAGCTGAACCAGAAAATCCAAGCTCATAGGCGTTTAGAGCCTGAATAAGTTGTTAATTATTGAACACCTCTGTGCACAGAGCAGTCTACTACTAGTTGATTTCCATGTTGTTTCATTAATCTTTACAACCCTCAAAATATTATTATCCCCCTATTTTTTATATGAAGAAACAGAGGCTTAAGTAGGTTAAGGGAGTTATGCAAGACCACACAGATAGTATATGGTATAGATTTGGACAAAAATCCATCTTATTCAAAGCTTATCTTTCCAATGCACTGGATAGCTGGATTCCAGGATAAGATATGCAGAGAAGTGCCTCTGCCGACCCCTGGTTGCCAACAAGTAACATAAGCAGGAAGTAATCCTTGGCTGTTTTGTTAAGCCACTGAGATCTGGGGGGTTATTTTATTATTGGAGCATTACTTAACAGAGGTTGGTTGGTACAGGTATTTTTAAATATAGTGGTGTAAGCTTTAAAAACCACTTTAATAACATGATAAGTGCAAATCATGTTTAGTGAGAGCCTCTACTACTTTATGCCATCCCCAAACAAGTACTTTCTTTTATTTAGGACCTCAAAAGTGCTCAAAGCTCTGCAGGGAAGACCATGAGTCTGCTAGGGCTTGCATGGCTTTGGTATTCTAATAGTTGCATACAAATTGGTGCAAAAACACCTAAGAACATCAGTTTGAAGGGACAGCAAATTATAAGCTATTTAGGGGGTGATAACTAGCTTGGTTTGGCCCTGTTTATAGCTCATATCAAAAGGGGGCTAATTGTGTAGAATTTCAAAGTCAGAGAGATTGAAAGACAGTCTCCTTGACTGGAGAGAGACAATTATATTCTCTTAAGGGCAATTAGAGAATCTTAAGAGTACACTGTCAGATGGGAACTGTAACTGGAGCCTCAAATATTCACAGGTATACTTGCAAAGCAATAATTTTTTTTTCTAAAGGAAGCCTTTCTTTACTCATTCATTCATTTTTGGCTGCATGCGGTCTTTGTTGCTGCACTCAGCTTTCTCTAGTTGCAGTGAGCAGGAGCTTCTCTCTAGTTGTGGTGGCTTCTCTCGTTGCAGAGTATGAGCTGTAGGGCACTCAGGTTTCAGGAGTTGGTGGCGCATGGGCTTAATTGCCCCAAGTCATATGGAATCATAGTTCCTTGACCAGGGATTGAACCCACATCTCCAGCACAGCAAGGCAGATTCTTAACCACAGCAAGGCAGATTCTTGACCACCACCAAAGCCTCACAAACCAAGAATTTATAAGAAAAGTTCAAGAAATGTGACTTGATAAAACATTAACAGAAATGCCTATAATTTTTTTTTAATCTGGATTTAGTTGAACTAGGAAAACATATTTTAAGGTGATAAGCAGTTAGTATATCTATAAAGGTGGAAGGTAAGAATAATCCTTTAGACTATTTCTTCTCTTTGTGTTGGAAGCCTACTTAACAGGGCTCTCCAGTTGCACAAAATAACACCTACTTACCTGGAAAAAATTATAAAGAAAGCTCTTTCCTGACTGCAGATATTTTAGACTAAGAGGCTGAATATATTAGTTGGGCATATAAATCATTGTTTTAGGCAAAGATATGCTTTACCACTGCAAAACTATTATGAGGAATTAAGAACATATAGATAAAAAGACTTATCTCTATATGGATGTAGATGTTTTTGCAGGGATGAGTAGATACTTGTTTAAGCTGTGGCTTGCAATGTATCAGAAACTGAGATCCACGAGACCACATAAAAGTATTCACACTTGTTTTTCATCGCTTACTAGGAGAACTGGAAACTAGAAAAAGAAAAATTACTGGACCATGTTTGGCTGATGAGGTTCAACCTTGACTACGCAGTGAAAACATGCTACATGTGTTACTGTGAACAATCCAGACTTTGGAAAATACATCAATGTTTGTCCATAAACATTGGAGGCAGAGTGAGAGGTAATATTCCTGCAGAAAAGAGAGGAAATCCCTTTAAAAGAAAATATTCTCATTCTCAATCATCTTATATAAAAGATATATCCCAAGATAGGAAATGGAGATTCTGAATCAAGGGAAAGAAATATTCCTCCTTGGAACCTTGATTCTACAAAGCGTAGATATTGACTTGGAAGGAATTGCAATTGATGAGCTCCAGACCACATGGATGCAGGCTGGAACCAGACAAGGAAGGACTACCCAGATATCCACATCGAGTAGTCTTCTGGGGCCACACTGGTGGTACTAGCACCAGCCTGAAAGCTGCTGGGTTTCCAGAACTGTGGAATACAATCTGCAGATTTTGGAAATTTCACCTACAAATGAAACAGTGAGTAGACTTTAATACTTACTTAGAACAAAACCTGTTATGGACTCTTTCCATGCAACATTATTTCAATGCAAGAACAATTACCTGCACTCTTACAACAAGCAATTTTGAGTCAATGAAACAACAAAAAAATGCCCCCAGTTTGAGCAAGGCAGTGCCTCCTCTTCTCAGCTGGGCAAGCTGAAAGGGCACCTTAGCATTAAACTGTAGTAATGGCTGCTGAAGCATGTGTAAGCAACATATCACTTGAAAAAGTGTATTTCTTATGCTTACAACTATTAACAATGTAAGATATTACCCATCAAAAACACCTACGAAAGAGAGAGAACATGACAAAACTGAATTTTTAAATTAGGTTTAAGCAAGCATTACAAAAGCAGGTTTTTCTCTCTTGGCCAGAAGCTGGAAGGAACTTTTCCTGTAAAGAGCCAGGTATTTTAGGCTTGTGGGCCATGTATTCTATGCTGCAACTATTGAACTCTGCAAGCAAATTTAGGAAAGTAATTCTGAGAGTTTTCAGATAATCTTTTAAACCAATAAAGGGGGAAAAAAGTCACATTCTCAAAACTTCAAATAAAATTTTTATTGAAATTATTCTAACATACTTGACAACAGTATTAACATATAACACCATCATTAACACTTACATGGGACTCACACTATTAATATAAAACTGGAAAAGGTAGCATTTCTAGCAAATAAAGCATGTCTGCTATATTTTCATAACAATTCTTTAAACAATTATTTATTCCAATTAAGATATATACAATATGATGAACTGGAGTTTTAATTTTTTAAGAGAAAGAACTAAGCAGGAAGCGAGGGAGAGGGAATAACAGTAGTATTAATAGGAAAAGGGAGACATGGTGAAAATACATCTGTTTGTAACAGATCATTCTAAGAGCTGTTTTCCAGCACAAACATATACTATTGTTATCCATAATGAGACAATGAAGATGGGCAGAATTAGCCAAAAACAAAACAAGAAGAATCAAAGAATGAGGGCGGTCAGTCCTAAAATAAGATTACCAGGACTGTATTATTAAGATGATTTATTTGGGCTTGAAAAGTGGCCATCATTACTACACTGTGAAATGAAAAACAATTGTTGTACCCATTGTGTCTATCCACTGACAGAAACACGATACAGTTTCCATAGAAACAACATACTGCTCATCTAAAGTCCCAGTCTGTTCAAAGAACAGTCAGTAAAAAGTCAATAATATTCATCTTAACAGCAAATTTACTGGTAATAAAGTGAGTTATAACAGAAATTTTTCCTCAACATAGTTTACTAGAGAAGATGAGACAAATACAAATGAAATAAAAAGAGATACTATTATTTTTTCTTTTTTCAGAGAATATTAATCAAGGAGAACAAGGAGAGCAAGGGAACAGAGAATGATTCAAGTGAGCATTCTGGATGCAACTGCTATTCACGGCATCAAGTATTCCTAACCTTTGTCTCTTCTTACCTAGTAAAATTAACATATATTCCCAGAAACGACAGTAGGGATTGACATACAAATACTGAAAACAGAACTTCCAGATTGGGGAAGACATATTTCAACACAAATTACCTCAGAACTCCTCCAAGCCTTAATAATGCCTTAAGAGCAATGGTACTAGAGATTCTGCTGATCGTGGAGATATTTTTTCTCCAGTCATTTAAAAATTTTTTATCGAGTTATAATTTACATATCATAAAATTCCCTGGTGGCTCAGATGGTAAAGAATCTGCCTGCAATGCAGGAGACCCGGTTTGATCCCTGGGTCAGGAAGATACCCTGGAGAAGGAAATGCCAACCCACTCCAGTATTCTTGCCTGGAGAATTCCATGGACAGAGTAGTCTGAAAGGCTGCAGTCCATGGAGTCGCAAAGAGTCTGACATGACTGAGCAACTTACACAAACACACACATCATAAAATTCACTTGCTTTACTTCTATAATTCAATGATTTGGGGTATATATTCAAAGTTACATAACTATCATCATAGGTATAGTTTTATGAATTAGGAAAATCACTGAAAAATTAGGTTTTGTGATCTCAATCCTTACAGTAACTAACTCTTTGAATTTCTTTTCTTTCCCCCCCACCCACAAGTAATTATTTCCAGGGTACAGTACAGTGCTGACACTACTTTATACTCACTGGATTGAATTGAAAGCATTTACAGTTTCTTTTTGAGGAAGTAACTTTACATATACACCAATAGTGTTGAAAATAAGGCAGGTTCTGAGAATTAAAACGGTAAAATCTACACTTAATAAATTAGCTGGTTATGGGAGCAATCCATAAAACTATCTGTGAATGTGTAACTGAGAAGTTTAGAAACACTCTAAACCCCTAATTAAGATGATGTAATCTCAGGAGGCAAAATGAAGTGGCTATAATTTGGTCAGTAAAACTCTGAGTGTCTAGTACACTGTTTAAAGAAAGTCTGCCTACAGTAAGAGAATTGCCAGTCTTTACCCAGCACTATTCCGGCAACAGAGATCTAGAGGGTATGAATTTTCCTGTATTTGAAGAGGCACACTTGGTTGTGGGACAGGAATCATTTATCAGGTTTGACCAGGATCTGAATGAAAGATCTCTCTAAATGATCCACCTCATTTTGTTTTGATTCCTCACTTACTTATGAAACTTCCTGACTTGCTTTCTAGACCTGACGAAGAGTTTTCTTGGCATGTACAATCTGACCATCCCCGTTATCAAAAATTAATCTGCTTCACCCTCTGCCACCAACAAATGAACAAATGGTTTGGTTTATTTGCTTTCTTGTTTTTTACTCTTCTGGACTAAAGCATGCCAGAAAACTCTGAGACACTGATAGTATAAAATCACACTCTTAAATGTAATAATCTCCAAGCTAGTATCACCCTGGTAGACCTTGATAAACAGCCATCCATGAACTTGGTCATAGACCTCGGTCATAGACTTCAGAACCTATGATTTGGTTACACTCAAATACAATAGGCCAATAAAGAAACAAGGATGTTCTATTCACTCTATTAAATTCTACCTTGTATTTCTCTAAACTGAACAAAATAAAAAATGACTGCATTAAGCTGGACAGAAAGAAAAGAAAGATAAGTCGCTCAGTCATGCCAACTCTTTGTGACCCCATGGACTGTAGCCTACCAGAGTCCTCTGTCCATGGGATTTTCCAGACAAGACTACTAGAGTGGGTTGCCATTTCCTTCTCCAGGGGATCCTCCCAGGGATTGAACCTGGGTCTCCAGCGTTGTGGGCAGATGCTTTACCATCTGAGCCACCAAACTGGATGAGAACAAATCAAATTAAATTTGTGGCTTTCTTATTTTCTTGAATTAAAATACCTTGAAATTAAAAGTACTTATGTTTAAATCACTGCAGTTATTACTGATTTAACATTAATCAACAAAAGATCAACCTGTATAATCATAAATGGATGGATAAAATTAGAAAGAAACTGTGTTCAGTTACTCAGTAAGTTCAAACTTATTGAGTACATCTGTTGAAACACTGTCCCTTTTGGTCAGCTTCTCATTTCAGGGTCTTCTCTCTCTTTTTTGGTCACACCTTGGCATGTGGGATCTTAATTTCCCAATCAGGGATGAATCCAGTGCCCCCTGCAGTGGAGGCTGGAGTTCTAACCACTGGACTGCCAGGGAATTCCCAGGGTCTTCTCTTTCTAAATTACAAGCCCAGTTTAAAAATATGTCAGTGAAGGCATCTGAGTCAGTTTTAATGAGGTGGATGAACCTAGAACCTATTAGACAGAGTTAACTAAGAAAGAGAAAAACAAATACTGTATACTAACAGATATATATGAAATCTAGAAGGATGGTGCTGATAAATCTGTTTGCAGAGAAGCAATGGAGATGCAGACATAAGAGAACAGATTTATGAACAAGGGTGAGAAGATGAGGGGAGAGGGTGAAATAAATGGAGAGAGTAGCGTGGATGAATATATACTAACATGTGTAAATTGAGAGCCAATAGGAATTTGCTATAAGACTCAGGGAACTCAAACCAGGACTCTGTAATAACCCAGAAGGGTGGGACTGGGTGGGAGGTGGGAGGGAGATTCAAGAGGGAGGAGACAAATATATACCTATGTGTAAGTCAACACACTACTGGAGATCAGTGGAGAAATAACTCCAGAAAGAATGAAGGGATGAAGCCAAAGCAAAAACAATACCCAGCTGTGGATGTGACTGGTGATAGAAGCAAGGTCCGATGCTGTAAAGAGCAATATTGCATAGGAACCTGGAATGTCAGGTCCACGAATCAAGGCAAATTGGAAGTGGTCAAACAAGAGATGGCAGGAGTGAACATCGACATTCTAGGAATCAGCGAACTAAAATGGACTGGAATGGGTAAATTTAACTCAGATGACCATTATACCTACTACCGAGGGCAGGAATCCCTCAGAAGAAATGGAGTAGCCATCATGGTCAACAAAAGAGTCCGAAATGCAGTACTTGGATGCAATCTCAAAAACGACAGAATGATCTCTGTTCGTTTCCAAGGGAAATCATTCAATATCACAGTAATCCAAGTTTATGCCCCAACCAGTAACGCGGAAGAAGCTGAAGTTGAATGGGTCTATGAAGACCTACAAGACCTTTTAGAATTAATACCCAAAAAAGATGTCCTTTTCATTATAGAGGACTGGAATGCAAAAGCAGAAGTCAAGAAACACGTGGAGTAACAGGCAAATTTGGCCTTGGAATGCGGAATGAAGCAGGGCAAAGACTAACANCTCCAGTACTTTGGCCACCTCATTGGAAGAGTTGACTCACTGGAAAATACTTTGATGCTGGGCGCGATTAGGGGCAGGAGGAGAAGGGGATGACAGAGGATGAGATGGGTGGATGGCATCCAACTCGACGGACATGAGTCTGAGTGAACTCCAGGAGTTGGTGATGGACAGGGAGGCCTCGCGTGCTGCGATTCATGGGGTCGCAGAGAGTGAGACATGACTGAGCGACTGAACTGAAGTCATATTGATGTAAGACAGAAATCAAACCAATATTATAAACCAATCATCAACCAACTAAAAATAGATAACTATTTAAAAAATAAAAGGGCGATAAAATATGTCAACGAAGGATGATTTAAAGGACAAAATGTACACATACAAAAAATTTTGTCAACTATCACAGAGATTTTAAGCACTACTGAAGATCCTCCATGGATCTGTTAAGGAGCAAATTAAATTTGTATTTGGGGATTACTGAGAAACATTTTATAAAATATATTCAATCAACTTATAGAACTGAAAATGTCATCTTTTTTATTTCAAAGGCACCTAGATTTCTCCACCTAGTTTTAATAATGTTTTATAGTATCTTTATAAACTGCCTTACACCCCTGAGGAGAGGGACTGTTATAAATAAATACATAAATTGAAGAAAATCATCCTTACACTTAGGGTGCAGAGCTGTTTTAGCATATTTATGACTGCGGGTTTGTTGTTTTAATTTGAATTCATCACTAATAATTTAAAGTCCCTGCATTTCATATATAAATCCAGATTTCAAATAGATATCTCTATTTGAAAAAATGTAGGAAGTTTTAATCTCCTTGGATCTGACTAGCAGATCAGTCCTGAGCAGCAACTCTGGTCTCCAGGGGCCACAGTAGTTCTCACAAGTTCACTGGGCTCATTTATATTACTTGAGAGGCCTGCTAATGAGTTCAAAACAAGGAACTTCAGGATTCTGCATACACACAGGCAGGCGCGTGTGTTTTTTCTCGTTCTCTGAAAAAGGATGGAGAAGTAACAGGCACAATTCATTCTGCAACCTTCAATGCACCTTTCCGCTGCGTTGGGCCTAGTAATAGGCGATGAAAAAAAGAGAGAGATCTGGGTCCCGGTTGGTATCACCAACGATTGGTCAGAGCAGGAATCGCCGCCACTAACACAAGCAGTGTTGAATATAGTTATTAAATATATACAAAGCTCGGTGCTGAACCGAAGGTAGAACAGTACTTGATGTAGAATCTAAGGATCTAAGCTCGGTTATCCTATATTACATACTCGTCTAGGCAGCGCACAGGTTCACAGGAGACGGGGCGGAAACACAGTGACGGCTTGCCTCTGCACAGAATCACAGACAACGCCGACTCCCGGACTGGGCGCAGTCTTCTAAGACGCCCCCGTTTCCGGAGCAACCGCCCGGTCCTTCCCCCATTGACTCCGCCCCCGGGGGCGTCTTTCCCGCCCAAGGCCGTTGACACCGCAGAGCATTGTGGGATAAAGCTATAGGCTAGGTTTTCACTAAATCCCTCCAAGCGCGTTTTCTTTAAGAGACTTATTCCTGAAGAAATTGATTACTCTTTAGGACTCGACAAGATTAATAACACTCGTTTACAAGTGCTCTGCCCTAAATCTTTACCACACGGTCGGTCACTTCCTTTGCAAAGCTCTCGGCACAACGGGAACGCGGGAACTTTTTTCCCTTCGCGCGGAGGGTGACGTCGCGCGTGCGCCAGAGTCTCTTTCGCAGCACACCCGTTACGCTCTTGCGCGTGCGCACGGAGATCGAATAGCTGCTTCCTCCCGCTTCTCTTCTTCCCTCCCCCCCATATCCGTGCGCCGAGCTGATAAAGGCGCCATTTTGGAGGGGCCGCGGGAGACGTGGTGTCGCGGCGGGCTCGCTCTGCCGTTCGCTAGGCTTGGTGGGAAGGCCTGTTCTCGAGTCCGCGCTTTTCGTCGCCGCCATGTCGGGAGGTGGTGTGATTCGTGGCCCTGCAGGGAACAACGACTGCCGCATCTACGTAGGGAACTTACCTCCAGACATCCGAACCAAGGACATTGAGGACGTGTTCTACAAATACGGTGCTATCCGCGACATCGACCTGAAGAATCGCCGCGGAGGACCGCCCTTCGCCTTCGTTGAGTTCGAGGACCCGCGGTGAGGCGGCCAGGGACTTGCGGCCTTGGGGATATAGGCTGGAGTAGTTGGGGAATGCTCCAGGGCCTTAGAGAGGATGGGGACGTGGGCTCTGAGGTTGGGAGCAAGACGAGTCGGCCGTGCACGAGTGAAGTGAGGAGCCGAGTCGGTGAGGCTTCTCTGGTGACTGTCTCCCCCGGGCGTCTCCAGAGCCGGCTCGCGGGCCCGGAGCGGGAAACTGAGGCGCCGAGGGCTGCTGTAGTGGTCGGGAGCCTGGCGCGCTTCTGGGTGGGGGAGGGGCCGCTCCTATTATGCAGCGCATGTGGGCTCTGCCACCGCGGGTGCGCATGTGCGGGGCGCTGCTAGCTCCCCGACGGAGTTAGCCACCCCTCCCGGTCCTTTTGCTCACCCTTCGGCTTTCTGTAATCACGCAGGGATGCGGAAGACGCGGTGTACGGTCGCGACGGCTATGATTACGATGGATATCGTCTGCGGGTGGAGTTTCCTCGAAGCGGCCGTGGTACAGGCCGAGGCGGCGGCGGGGGTGGAGGTGGCGGGGCTCCCCGGGGCCGCTATGGCCCCCCATCCAGGCGTTCTGAAAACAGAGTGGTTGTCTCTGGTAAGTTGACCGTTCCGCGCGGGTTGATATCACTTTTGGACGGATACCACAATTTAAAGTTTTCCTTGCCTGACTAGTTTGACAAATGCTAGCTTTCATGGTAGGTCTTAAATTATTTTAGTCGCATGGATGAATTTGGTAACCAGGAATTACTGTATTTGAGATTTAGCGAATTAGATTGCAGTGCCTAGAATATGAAGATCATTACCTTGCAAATAATTTGGGGCTTTTAATTCTAGAATTTTGAATCTTTAACCTAGGATGTTAAAACTAATCATTAATGTTAAAGTAGTCTTGGTTCTAATGTACATGTTAACTTTAATGTGAAATACTAGGATAATCGTTGAAAAAAATCTTTTTCAGGACTGCCTCCAAGTGGAAGCTGGCAGGATTTAAAGGATCACATGCGTGAAGCAGGTGATGTATGTTATGCTGATGTTTACCGAGATGGCACTGGTGTCGTGGAGTTTGTACGGAAAGAAGATATGACCTATGCAGTTCGAAAACTGGATAACACTAAGTTTAGATCTCATGAGGTAGGTTATACACTTATTCTTTTTATTGGCCAGAATTGGATACAGTGGTCTTAACTGTGGAATTTGAAGGTAAGATTCAGGCAAGGGTGTCCAAGTAAACCCAGTAAAGTGCCTCTGGTTTAAATTACGTTGTATTCATTCAGCATGCCTGAAGACAGGTGAAAGCTTAGATCTTTCAATCGAAAGTTCTGTCTATTCAATAGGGAGAAACTGCCTACATCCGGGTTAAAGTTGATGGGCCCAGAAGTCCAAGTTATGGAAGATCTCGATCTCGAAGCCGTAGTCGTAGCAGAAGCCGTAGCAGAAGCAACAGCAGGAGTCGAAGTTATTCCCCAAGGAGAAGCAGAGGATCACCACGCTATTCTCCCCGTCATAGCAGATCTCGCTCTCGTACATAAGATGATTGGTGACACTTTTTTGTAGAACCCATGTTGTATACAGTTTTCCTTTATTCAGTACAATCTTTTCATTTTTTAATTCAAACTGTTTTGTTCAGAATGGGCTAAAGTGTTGAATTGCATTCTTGTGTAATACCCCTTGCTCCTAACATCTACATTCCCCTCATGTCGATAAATTGTATTTTAAGTGATGTCATAGCCAGGATTGTTTAAATTTAGTTAACTCTCCATGCTCTTCAGACTGTGATATTGTGTAAATGTCTATTCTGCTCTGGTTTGTGTGAAATGGGATGTTGGGGGTGTTTGTGGTTATCTTACCTGGGGAAGTTCTTATGTTTATCTTGCTTTTCATGTGTCTTTCTGTAGACATATCTGAAGAGATGGATTAAGAATGCTTTGGATTAAGGATTGTGGAGCACATTTCAATCATTTTAGGATTGTCAAAAGGAGGATTGAGGAGGATCAGATCAATAATGGAGGCAATGGTATGACTCCAAGTGCTATTGTCACAGATGAAATTGGCAGTATTGACCTTATACTAAAGGCAAGGGTTTAAATTGATTATGTATACATCTACCATAAAACACTTGTAAGCATCTTATGCAGTTACCTTTAGCTGCAATTGCTTTGCTCTTTAAACCTTGGCAATTGTGGCAAAATTACATTGCCCATTTTGTAACTATTTTGCTCCCTTCCCTTTTTTATTTTAATAGGGACTAATGTGGGAAGAACTGGCTAATTTGTCATAATGCTTAGTTACAACTGTTAATGTGTGACCTGCTGTTGGTGTACATGTGGGTACAGGGTGTCTTTAATTCCAACCAGATAGAGTATAATATCAATACTGCTAAATATGCATGTCCTCTGTGTGACTGATATAGCGTTGCTACTTCATTTTTTAAAGACAAAATGAAAGCAAAATATAGAATTCCAACATATTGGTGTAGATAATCTAGTTGGGAATAATTTTAAGTCTCACCTTCCCCTTTAAACTAGTATTCATAATTGACTCATGTTTAAAATACTTTTAATTTACAAATTAAATTACAAATGGGAGCATTAGATTTAGTTTAGACTTAGGGGGGTAGCAGTACCAGTAAACTTTTCAACTACTTAACTTTTTGCAACCACAAAACCTGTAATACGCTGTACAGTAACAAGTGTTGGCATTATCAGTTGAACTGTAAATATAAAATGCTTCTTCCAATTAGTCTCTATGATGATTAAGTTTCTAAAATTTATCAGAACACCATTCAGAAACTTGTTTTGGGGAATTTGATAGTTATTGATGTACATCTGTTAAACTGATGACAGACATAACTCATCATTCCCCAGAAACCTTTTTTGATTACAGTATCTAACATTTTGCCTCCTCTTTTTTGGTTTTGCTGGTTATAAAGGTTTGGATTGGAGAGGGCTCACTGGATCCCAATCCTTGGAGCTGGATCATTGGATTCAAATCATAATGTGGATAGGATAGGGAGGATGAATTACAAGGATTCATGGAGCGGGATCAGATTACCAGGAACATAGGAGTGGATTCCTGCCCCAACCAAACCGCATTCGTGTGGATTTTTTTTTTATTCAACTTAATTGGCTATTCCAAAGATTTTTTTTTTTCCTATTTTTGACGATTGGAGCCCTTAAGATGCACGATGGAATTGTGTTTTGCATTTTTGGTAAAAGGAGCAAAGCGAGGACCTGGAGATATACGCTGGAGCAATCTCCTTGGAAGGATTCAGCACGAGTAGATGGTAAACATTTAAAGGGGAAAGGGGGGGTTTGTTTAAAATAGTAAATCAGTAAGTCACTTCTAAATTTAAAGAAAACAAAATTGGAGTTGAAGAATAAGTAGGTTTCCAATTGGCTGTTGCCGTTTTTCTTTGAAAAAAATAAACATTTTTTAAAAAACTATGCATGGTTGTCCTTTTTCCTCTTGTAAGATTTTTTTTTACTGGGTGACTAGTCTCAGTTAATACTTAAAATTGATAAGATTCTGATTTTTGTGTTTGTGTTAGTAAATTAAAGGTTCTTGAATTTGCTAATAAATGGTATTAGTTATCTCTTACTGTTAATTGTAAAAGTCTTCAGGGGAAGATAAAAAGTGAGAATAAGATAGTTGTGTATGTAATGTGGTAAATGAAGGGTGATTTAGTTTTTGGAGGATAAGCTGCAAAGCTTTGGTTAAAAATGACTAAGTTTATGGATACTGCTTACTTTTGGTAATTAGCATAGAGTTTTGTGTAAAATCGGGTAATGACTAGTGAATGTTGGTATTATTAGCCTTTGAGTTTCTCAATGAAAATAATTCATCTCAAAAATTGGTAAGTATTAAAATTCAGCACAGATTATAATTCTTAACATAAATTACATTTACTGTTTGAAATCTGAATAGCACACTGGAAGATTTAACTGTTTGAGTGAATCATTGCTAATAAAAAGCTGGGCATTCTTTAGAATTTTGCCTTGGAACTCGTCTTAACCATAAAGTTACTATCCAAAACATACCAAAGCAGTGATGACATCTTGTCATCTACTAGTTTTTGTATCTTTACTTGGTCGCCCCTTGGTGCCAAATTTTCACTTAGAGTTGGGGGAATAGGGGGAGTTTTTATTTAGTATTCCTGATCTTTATTCTTATGATTTCCTGATAGCTAGTCACAGACTACTTTTTGTGCATCTAAAAGATAGCTAAATCATAAGATTTCCCTGCAGTGTTAATTATAATTGGAAGCAGAATTTAAGACTGCTATTCAGGTGATGTGATTTCAAACCTAGGAGACACTAGAAATCTTGGTAGTGGAGACAGCCTAAAGATTTGCATAAGGTCACCCAGCCAATACATTTAAATGAACCTTGTGGAACGTCAGGAAGAGAAAGAATAGTAAAAGTCAAGATTAGGATTCCATTTTTTAGAGCATTTTGTGTCGATCTATTAAGGGAGTAACTAATTTTAATGTAGGAATTCAAAATACAGTGTTCAAGAGTAGACAGTACGTAAAACTAGGTTTCATCTGAGTTGGCCAAAAAGTTCAAGTTTTTTTGTAAGACATTACAAGAGTAAATGATTTTGGAAAGAACTAGACTTTTGCGGGCCCTGAGTTCATTAGTATTCATTATTTTGGGAACAGGACCAAGGTGAAAATTGCCCTCAAAAGTTGAGTGCATTTAAGCTAAGTTGAAAGATGAGCACTACTTGCCTGTGTGTAGGCATTTTAAGATTAGAGAAAATTTAACCTGTGTATGAAAGGAGCCAGGTTTTCCAGTTAAGTAGGAGTAGACTAGACGACTAAATGTAAGAGGAGATGCAGACTATTTGTCAGTCTTAGGAAATGGACCTTAAATCTCTACCTATATTAGCAAACTCTTAGAAGAAAATCATACTTTGGGGATTAAAAAAGTGGTCTTGGGTTTTCTGCTTTTCTCCGTATTTATGTGCCCTTAGATGTTGTAGGGAGCTTATAATTTATTTTCTAATCAAGGAAAAGTTTAAGAATTATTTCTCATAACATCAGATTGAGTACCCCACCTTGCTGTTCAGCCTACATCCTGGAAAAAAAAGGTAAGAAACCCATTTTCTGATTCCTAATTGTTTGGGATCTGAATTTTATTTTTTAAATTGAAGTTTAGTAATTTTTTAAAAAATGCTGTTTGGAATGTGAACAGATTGCCCTCATTTAAAATGTTTTTCCCCCCATAAGTTTTATAGTTTGGAATGTTATGTATCTACTCTTATAGTGCTTTAACTTGAATATGATTCTAGATTTTAACTTTCTCAGTTTTGTCTTTGAAATATATCTTGCTTGTTAAGGGACTTTTTTATTTTTCAAGTTTCTGTGAATTATTTGTGTGCTTTTTTGCTTACTTTGTACATGACGTTGTAATGAAATCACAAGTTACATGTCTGTATTTACCATAAATAGTATTAAAAGGAAACTATTAGACTGAAGTTCTGTTATAACCATTCTTTGGTTTAACCTATTTCTATCAGGGTATGAAGAATACAAAGAGAAAAAACAGGTTCACAATCTTTTATCCCAGAACTCCAAAATCTTTTGTTAAGCAATTTGAATGTAAAATGTGACCAAAATCAATGCATTTGTTTTGTACTTGGTGTGACTAAGAAATACTAATGTCAGCTGTCACAGGTTGTGCTGAGTTTAATGTGGTAAAGGATCTATATATGAAACCTTTATACAATGCAAAACACTCTGAATTTCAAATACATCTGCCCCAGAGAGTTTGGATAAAGGGTTGTAGAATCATTACAGGTTACACGGAGCGAAGGCTTCTGTATAGTTTGGGCGTGTGAGTGAAAACAAACCCAGTTACTCTGATTTCTTTATTAAGCTGTTAGCTCCACATCTCTAGGCTGAAGCAGCCACCAGAAAAGGTATGACACATTTTTTTATATTCTGTTGCTCTAGTGGACTTGTAGTTGTCTCCATTGGAGGAAATAAATACTCTGCCATTCCGTGCAGTGGAATACTCTATTTGGGGGTAATTTTTCCCAGTACCTTTTTTTTTTTTTTTAATGAAAATCTGATCCTATAGGAAAGGGTGGGATTGGCATGAAGTAAAGGAAGATTATAAGGAAAGATGTTCACTTTGTCTCCTGATTGTTGAGTAAATAGTAATCCTGGCAAAAACTTTTTCTTAAAATGTGGATCCAAGAACTTACAGTATACTTAAAACAGCTTATCCATGTGATTATACTTAAGATCGAGACTGGGGTGGGGGGTGCTGCTTCTAACTTTGAAAGCTCTACCTGAAAACCTTTTAATGTGATTTGTAGGGATGAAAGGAGAGAAAGATCTTTTTTTTAATATACAAAAGTTCTTGGTGCTGCTTAGGCAGAAAAAAATACCAAACATTTTTAAATAGGTCACTCTGGCAAGAGAGAAAACAAAAGGTGATTGCCATTTATGTAGGTATACAAAATAGAAGAAACAGTTGAGTAGATCCTGGGTGTTTTCTTTATTTCTTAAAAAGGTTTAAGTGTGTTAACTTTTTAATTGCTGATAGAATTATCAGTGTAAAGATAGAAATTAAGAGCTATAGAATGCTTTACTCATCTTCACCGAATATACTTTGAGCAAACAATTTTAAAGGTATGCCAGATGTCTGATCAGTTGTCTGGAGGGATGTCATTTTGTTTACTATGGTCTTATTTCACTCCCCATATTTGAGTAAATGTTAGGAAAAAAATCACATAGCCACTAGAGGGTGCTATGATGCAAAGTTAACCAGGAAATACCCTAGGGCAAAGAATAGTAACAGCAAGGTGGAAACTTAATCCTCTATCAGCTCCAAAGTTAGACTTTTGTTGGTCTTAAGTTTTTTTTTTTTTTTTTCCTGTAGTTCTATCTTTGCCTCTCATCTGTTGATCAAAATCCTTTGCCTTTGCCTTTAGCTTTTGAATAGTACTTAATGAGTACCAAGCTTGTATAAGGGCTTCCCTGGTGGCTCAGAGGTTAAAGCATCTGCCTGCAATGTGGGAGACCTCAGTTCAGTCCTTCGGTCGGGAAGATCCCCTGGAGAAGGAAATGGCAACCCACTCCAGTATTCTTGCCTGGAGAATCCCATGGGCAGAGGAGCCTGGTGGGCTACAGTCCACAGGGTTGCAAAGAGTGGGACACGACTGAGCAAATTTCAAGCTTGAATAAATCACAAAACTGTCTAGCTTCTGGGACTTAGGACAAATTACTGAAGACGGGAAGCTGCTTGTTTTTCTGCCTGCCTTGTACATCTCCAAGTATGTAATAGTAAGGCCAGGAGTGTAGGAATCAGGTACAAGAGTGCCACCTACTCCCCCTCCTCCCCCCTCCCGCCATGAAATTGGTCATGTGATAGAAAAAAGAGTATCCTTTGAGAAATCTTTGTTTATATGGTGTGAAACACTTTGTGGAGTGATAAGTCTTATTTCTTGACATTACTGAAACTTTCAGTGATTGTTACTGTGTCTTAAAACCCTGTCTGTCCATCAGGTTAGCTACTTAAATTTTTCTATTCTACAGAACAGGCAGAGTATCCTGTGATCAAAATGTCAGTACAGACTTCTCTGTTAGGAACTAACACCTCAGCATTTGTCATTCCCACCTCCCTTCAACTTTACAAAAATGTAAAGGACACAAGCTTTTTTGTCACTAAAAATAGGTTTTTTAGGCCCACTTGTGATACCATTTAGTCAATATGGGAGCACTTGTCTTCAGACACAAATGTTAAAAACTGCTTTGAAGAATAAGACACCAAAAGAGGATAGATACAGGTATTCTAGAAGAGAATCACATTTACACAGAGATAACCTTGCCTACCAAGCTCACATTTTATGTGGCAAGTTAGGCTATCAAAGGCAGTTGCTAACTAGTGAGATAGCCTTGCTGCAAATAGGATTGAGTACTGAAAGTGCACTGAGTTATCCCTTAATTCAAGAAATGTTAGCTCTGACAAGAGACTAAATCCTAAATTGCTCAACTGAAAATCTGGAGTTCCCTTTGTAAAAGAAAAAGGCTAAACTTGAAAGTGGTTTTAAGTGCCAGATGACATGGCAGAATTGTACCCTAAAATGTTGGGTATTAGGGGAGCCTTTGTGAGTTTAGATAAGCTTTATTAAGGTTTAATCCTTATGAATGGACTACATCAGTTGACAAAACATAACCTACAGCCTTTAACTGGGACTTGGAGTCTTGGGCTGAATCTAAAGCTGTCGATAACCTTGTCCCAGTATCAAAAGTCATCTCTCTGAAAACACCTACCATACTGTGTTGGCACAGACTTTATGTATATCTGGTACGGCATATGTCACATTCTATCCATTTATCTGCCTCATCCAGATTTGTGAGTTTATTTTCTAAGGAACCAAGACAGTCTGTCATCTGATAGTAGTCACTGAAAAAGCACTACTCATCCTTCCTCATTGTTCTGCATAGCACTCTTCTGCCATATATTAAAACTCTAGCCAGTGTACCTTCAGCCAGTGAGTTGTTTGTTGTCTCTTTTCTAACAGGTCATAACCTGTTTTCCTCCTTTCTTCCCCTTTCTTACATAGCACAGTGTTGTGCACTGCATAGATACTCGAAAGATTACTCAATTCAATTGCTTAGAAAGATAAATACAGAAATTTGAATTATTTTACTTCCCTTTCTGAGTATCTTGAGTAAGTAATTGGTAATAGACTGAGGCTCTTCTGTTTGCAAGTTGGAAATCAGTCCTTCAGTTGATACAGAAGAAGCTAAGTAACATTAAGACATTTTCCATCTTTTTCTCTCCTGATCTTTAACAGTTTTTGGAGAATTTTGTTTCTTGAATTACAAAGTGACATCCATAACGTTAAGGGGCTTCCCTGGTGGCTCTGCGGTAAAGAATCCACCTGTAGTGCAGGAGATGCAGGTTCAGTCCGAGTCAGTGAGATCTCTGGAGTAGGTCACGGCAACCCTCTCCAGTACTCTTGCCTGGAGAATCCCGTGGGCTGAGGAGCCTGGCAGGCTGCAGTCCATAGGGTCACAAAGGGTTGGGCATGACTGAAGCAACTGACCACGCACGTGCACAACTCAAAGATGAAATGTAAGATGTTGGTTAACAGTACACTACAAGTGTACACGACAGTGTGCTTGTTGGTTAACAAGCTCACTACAAAAAAAGTGATTCCTTTGTTCTCTGACACTACAGAGTAAACGTGTAGCATGGTGAAAATCAAATTCTGTGTCTTAATATAACCAGTTTTTAGCTATGGTGCATTTGTGTCTGTCACTTGAATAAGGTTTTGTTTACTTCCCAGATACAGTACTTCAAAATGCTATATGAATTTGTCTCCCAGCTTCATTTGCCATGCTGACATCTTTGTCCGTACACCCCAAATCATTACTGAAGAAATGAAAAACCAGTTAACTGGCCACCTCCATCCTGGCCATCCAGTCTGATCTTCCTAAAACTGTTGCTCATCTAGTATGAAACAGTGGAATGTAGTCTACAATTTATCACCATTTTCAATCACATTTTCCCTGCTCTGGGTGATCTGGTAAATATTTTTTACTGATCATGATTGTTTTTACTTCTATATATTTTATATGTTTTCAAACTTTTCTGCCCTTATTAGCAGACACCCTGCTGCTTCAAGTCCTTATTACTGTCAAGTTATATTTAATTTCTGAAATTACAAAAACCAAGCTTCAAAACCCATAAAATAGCTTTCTTCCCTATGATGCATTTAGTCTCACAATTTTATTACTGTTGAAATTTGTATATTTTTCTACCCAGTAGAATTTTTGTTGTATTGGCATTTCCCAGTGAGCCAAATGTTTACCTACTAGATGGAGTTCTTCAAAACGCTATTTGTTTTCCACCTCCAGCTGGCACAGTTTAATAAATGTTGATTGACAGAGAAAGAATTTTAGTAATCCTTAAAAGCAAAATGGTATAGAAACCTAGTCCACAAACTATTGGTTGACTGGGTAGATTATTGGAGAAAGTGGTAATCCTAACATTGCATCAAATAATTTCTCAGCTGTGAAAATAGGAAGGGCAAATTACTGTTGACCATTCATGTTAGAGGTGCTGACCTGCCACACAGTGTAAAAATACCTACAATCAGCCTTCTATATCTGCAGTTAATGCATCTGCAGATTAAACCAACCATAGGCTGTATAGTACTGAAAAGAACAAACACACAAGTGGACCTGCATAGTCAAGCCTGTGTTCCAGGGTCAACTAATTTAAATGCTAACTTAAGCCACGTATAACTGTAAAAACAAATGTTGTCCCCAAAATCAGTCTTGCAAAGTAAAAAAGATGTTTTGTTGCAAGATGTGCCACACTTCAGTGCAGATCCTCTAGAATTGATGATGGTGTCTCCTAAAGGAGCTGAGGGGTTCCCTCTCTTGCTTTCTCCCAAAGTGAATGTCAGTTGTGTCTGACTCTCTGCGACCCCATGGACTACACAGTCCACGGAATTCTCCAGGCCAGAATACTGGAATGGCTAACCTTTCCCTTCTCCAGGGGATCTTCCAAACCCAGGTCTCCCTGCTTTCTCCTGGATTTTCCATTATTAAGCATACTTCTTACAGAAGAAGCCTTAAATTAGTTCTGAATTTAGTAATCCTGTCTCAATGAATTTCTACAGTTTTCTCATTAGGATTGAATTATTTTGGTTCTTTTTTATTAGTAGTTATCCATAAAGAGCTTTATAGATAGAATGAAGAAACTGGGTAGTGTATTTACTGGCTTGCGAATCTTAACATTACTCCAAGACCCTGACCCTGATCCTTAGGCTGATAGAGGATCAACTAGCATAAGCAGTTCTCAAAGCCGTGGACTCTGCAAACAAATCTTAAAAGCACTCACATTACTTTTGCCTTTGAAAACTTCCCTTCATGATCTGCTAAAGACTAAAGCATTCTTGGCACTAATTGCATTATATTTCTGCTTTGCTTTTCTTCAGCATAGTGTCACATAATGTGTACACCTGCATGTTGCCCTTAAACTGTTTGATTTCATGTATGTTTAGATTTCCTCCAGCTACATGGTAAACTCCTAGAGACCAAAATCTGTATTAATAACTTTCTGACACTTTTTCTAAGATGCTTGGTGCACAACACTGAGCTTACTGTTTTATGTATAAATACGGTCATGAAATCCTCAGCAGGTGAACTGCATAGCTTAGATCTTATCTGTAGTGTGGTCCTCTGTCAGATTGGCCTTATTTCCAAAGTAGTGACTTCAAGAGTTTGTGCCATTTTCTACCTTCTTAATGGAGAAGTTAGAGGGGAAAATGCAAGGACATAGGACAAATACTTAATGGAAGTAGTAGCTGGTTTTTTTGTTTGTTTTTTGGAGTGCTTTGACTTAATTCTCCAATGTTTCTAGNCTCCCAGCTTCATTTGCCATGCTGACATCTTTGTCCGTACACCCCAAATCATTACTGAAGAAATGAAAAACCAGTTAACTGGCCACCTCCATCCTGGCCATCCAGTCTGATCTTCCTAAAACTGTTGCTCATCTAGTATGAAACAGTGGAATGTAGTCTACAATTTATCACCATTTTCAATCACATTTTCCCTGCTCTGGGTGATCTGGTAAATATTTTTTACTGATCATGATTGTTTTTACTTCTATATATTTTATATGTTTTCAAACTTTTCTGCCCTTATTAGCAGACACCCTGCTGCTTCAAGTCCTTATTACTGTCAAGTTATATTTAATTTCTGAAATTACAAAAACCAAGCTTCAAAACCCATAAAATAGCTTTCTTCCCTATGATGCATTTAGTCTCACAATTTTATTACTGTTGAAATTTGTATATTTTTCTACCCAGTAGAATTTTTGTTGTATTGGCATTTCCCAGTGAGCCAAATGTTTACCTACTAGATGGAGTTCTTCAAAACGCTATTTGTTTTCCACCTCCAGCTGGCACAGTTTAATAAATGTTGATTGACAGAGAAAGAATTTTAGTAATCCTTAAAAGCAAAATGGTATAGAAACCTAGTCCACAAACTATTGGTTGACTGGGTAGATTATTGGAGAAAGTGGTAATCCTAACATTGCATCAAATAATTTCTCAGCTGTGAAAATAGGAAGGGCAAATTACTGTTGACCATTCATGTTAGAGGTGCTGACCTGCCACACAGTGTAAAAATACCTACAATCAGCCTTCTATATCTGCAGTTAATGCATCTGCAGATTAAACCAACCATAGGCTGTATAGTACTGAAAAGAACAAACACACAAGTGGACCTGCATAGTCAAGCCTGTGTTCCAGGGTCAACTAATTTAAATGCTAACTTAAGCCACGTATAACTGTAAAAACAAATGTTGTCCCCAAAATCAGTCTTGCAAAGTAAAAAAGATGTTTTGTTGCAAGATGTGCCACACTTCAGTGCAGATCCTCTAGAATTGATGATGGTGTCTCCTAAAGGAGCTGAGGGGTTCCCTCTCTTGCTTTCTCCCAAAGTGAATGTCAGTTGTGTCTGACTCTCTGCGACCCCATGGACTACACAGTCCACGGAATTCTCCAGGCCAGAATACTGGAATGGCTAACCTTTCCCTTCTCCAGGGGATCTTCCAAACCCAGGTCTCCCTGCTTTCTCCTGGATTTTCCATTATTAAGCATACTTCTTACAGAAGAAGCCTTAAATTAGTTCTGAATTTAGTAATCCTGTCTCAATGAATTTCTACAGTTTTCTCATTAGGATTGAATTATTTTGGTTCTTTTTTATTAGTAGTTATCCATAAAGAGCTTTATAGATAGAATGAAGAAACTGGGTAGTGTATTTACTGGCTTGCGAATCTTAACATTACTCCAAGACCCTGACCCTGATCCTTAGGCTGATAGAGGATCAACTAGCATAAGCAGTTCTCAAAGCCGTGGACTCTGCAAACAAATCTTAAAAGCACTCACATTACTTTTGCCTTTGAAAACTTCCCTTCATGATCTGCTAAAGACTAAAGCATTCTTGGCACTAATTGCATTATATTTCTGCTTTGCTTTTCTTCAGCATAGTGTCACATAATGTGTACACCTGCATGTTGCCCTTAAACTGTTTGATTTCATGTATGTTTAGATTTCCTCCAGCTACATGGTAAACTCCTAGAGACCAAAATCTGTATTAATAACTTTCTGACACTTTTTCTAAGATGCTTGGTGCACAACACTGAGCTTACTGTTTTATGTATAAATACGGTCATGAAATCCTCAGCAGGTGAACTGCATAGCTTAGATCTTATCTGTAGTGTGGTCCTCTGTCAGATTGGCCTTATTTCCAAAGTAGTGACTTCAAGAGTTTGTGCCATTTTCTACCTTCTTAATGGAGAAGTTAGAGGGGAAAATGCAAGGACATAGGACAAATACTTAATGGAAGTAGTAGCTGGTTTTTTTGTTTGTTTTTTGGAGTGCTTTGACTTAATTCTCCAATGTTTCTAGCCTTATTTTGGAGTTGGAGGAAATGAACTCGAAGATGTTAAAGTGACAGAACTTGGGTCTATGTCTTCTAGTGGCAAGCTCTTGTTTATTTTATTACTATATTGCTTTTTTAAAAAACGGCCTTTTTCCAGTGGAGAGGTTGGGGGGGAAAGAGAAGTCTTTGACCCAAGTGATCACTATCTGTAATACCCACCTGATGCCACCAGGGTGCCCCGTGGTGCTGTCTTTGTTCCATGTTCTTAGCCAGGTTGATGGGGCTGTTTCAAAGTGTTCATCTTGTCACAGTGGCCACCACCCAGAGCCCAGCAGCACAAAGTAGGATACTTAGCTCCCTGGCTTTCCAGTGTGCAGTGCACAGGCAACATCAGAGAAGCCCTTGCCCTCTTTTGACCCCTTCTGGTCACACTGGCCCCACAGAAAGCAGATCAGACAATGACCAGAGCCTGGCTAACTACTCTTAGCAAGCTACAGTCTCAGAGGATAGTAGTACAAAAAAGATCCTGAGAATGGGTAAATGTAAACATGCACTTGTTTTGTTAGCTAAGTGTACTCTTAAATTCTTATTAGCAAGATCTGATAGACAAAACCGTATTGAATTGCTTTATCAGCTTTAAAGCAACATGTGATGACTTTACAGTTTGCAGTAACAGTCTGCGTTATACTTGGTCTTGAGCGTACACCCTATTAGTCATTAGTTGTGATATTCAACCCTAGATGACAGCCCAATGTCAAAGCTGTCAGTTATGTGAGAACCAATGAAGTGAAGTCTCATTTAGCACAACAGGTAGCCCCTTTAATATTTTGTTTTCTTCCTGGTGCTTTTATAGTCATTTTGTATAAACATTTAACTAGTCTATAATTATTTCAAGTTTTTATTTCCCTATTGGAGGAGATTCTTAAACATATTCCAGTGACTGACTAGTACAGTTCCTGGCCTTAAATAGATGCTTCATAAATATTTGCTTTCTGAAAAAGGATGATAATTATGGCATAGTTCTACACATGAGCCATTTCTAAGGAGAGAATCCACATTAGGAGGTCTATGTTTTGTCCAATCCATTATGAACTAAAAAGTTAGTACCTAGGGTGTCTTGGCTAGCCTTTCAAAACCTAGAATATATCATTCTAGGTTGGAGATAGCACAGCCTGAATTTGGGGCTGAAGCTGAGCTGATTAGATAGCATCCATGCAGTATCTCTAGGACTAGGCGTTTACCAGGGTACTTAGAACCATGGGGGAGACTTAAACTTTACTGATTGAAGCTGTAGTCTTGGGGTGCCTTTTCCTTTTCCCTTTCCTGTTTTCTCAGGTACATTGCCATCCCCACATTCCTGTGGTTTTAAAATCACTGTGGAACAAATCCCAAACCTCCCTCTAACAGTCGAGGATTCCTTTCAGTTTTTTCAGCTCTTCTGTGGGGAGAAAGCCAATCACAGCTTGTATGAACGTGAACCTTCCATAAGCTTTGCTTAAGTGATCAGAGTAACTGATCTTTAGCTAACCGAGGTTTCCTTTCAGTTTTTTCAGCTCTTCTGTGGGGAGAAAGCTAATCACAGATTGTATGAACTTGAACCTTCCATAAGCTTTGCTTAAGTGATCAGAGTAACTGATCTTTAGCTAAATGAATTTGCATATAGAACATATGTGGGGACTTCCTAAGGCTTCATGAGTTCTACTAAATGTACTGTGTAGGTCCTGGACAAGTTAGGGATAAAATTTATCAATTCTAATGCAAACAAAAAAATCTTGTCCCTGAGAAGCATAACTAAGCAAAACTAGTTAGTTTTAATAAATTCATCTGAGGATAATTCTTCCATATGTGAAGAATAAACATATACCTTTCCCATCTAAAGAATAAATCAGTGAGAGGCAGAGTGTGTGTGTATTGCAACCCCCAGGATTCTTATTTCTGGGACTGCCTTTTACCTGATGCTTTGAACGCATTTTCATTGGCTTGAATTGAGTGCTTGCCATCTGCTGTCAGCATTCACTGCTGAATAAAAGGGGAGGAAGAGGGAGAGAAAGTGAAATGAGAAGTTGTGGGGTGGGTGAGGAGCGCGGAAGCTGGAAAAAGGAAACAGCTGGGAGCTAGGAAGTTGGGGAGGGACTTAATGTAAGGTCAGTAAAACAGCTTGCAGAGGACAGGGTCAGGCCTAGGGGTAAAAGGCTAATTAACTTCTGTCAACTAGTTGAGTAGAGCTTTGTGTGCTTTGTTTTGGAGACTAAAATTACTTCAGAGGAAACATCTAGATTCTCTGAATCTGATCCATTTTCCCTGTGTATCACAGTAAATTGTTCACCAAGTCAGAATCTATCCTGCCTTCTAGGAATTGTCCTCATCAGGTCTAGCAAAGAGCTTGTGCCACGGTTCAGGAAATCAAGGGTAAAATGCTTCACATAGTAGATAGCAGGTAAGCTTTATGTTTTAGTACACAACTTAAGGATTAAATGCTGAGTACAACTGTTGTCTCTGTAGAGTTTGAAAACCAGCTTGCCAGGTTCCCTGCACCTGCTTAGATACTGGGCTAGATGACTGACTGTAGAACTTTAGGCAGCTTCTGTAATAGTTCAGAGACCTCAGAGTCAAGAAACATCCTTAAAGAAGCAAATCTGGAGTTGTGCCAGATCTTACACTGTTCTGGCCTTGTGTTGCCATCTCAGCATTGCTGTTAGGAGGGGAGCAACCTACCTAAAGCTTAGTCTAAGTTTTGTGATGCCACATCAGTGTCTTAGGCCACCACTGCTCATGTCCCTCAGGGAACATACTCAAAACCTGTGTCATTATTTCCTGTTTCTTTCACTATGAAGGATAGAGGGAGCCTCAGTTGAAGATCAAATTGACCCAATGAGGCTTTTTTTAATCTAGGCCAATGAAAGGAAGAGGAAGGAGCACCAATTAAGAAAGGGGGTCATAATATAAGATCTGCAATGTATTAACATGGTAACTCTTTGAAGACTAAGAGAAACAGAATCCTATTTGAATTCTGAACTATGGAGTCTGAGATGAAGATGAAATTGACATGTTTCTGTTGGAATTTGGGTAAAGAGTGTTTACTCAGTATGTATGTTCTTGCTCTGCCCCAGTCTTCACAAGAGCATCTGGACAGGCATTAACAGGCACCATTTTTTAATTTTTTATTTTTTTTGCAAATGGATCATTTTTCCGGTAGTGTAGATGACTGCTAGCACAGTGTGTGTAGTGTCATTATATCCCTGGTTTAACCAGTGGAATATATTTGGGGTGGAGGCTATACCACTGGAAAGAGCTTTTCCTTTGTACCAGAGTACCTGCTTATGTAAGGATTTATGTTTTTGACTATTAGCATGATGTCACTGAACTAAGCTTGCTAGATTGGTTCAGGCCCACAAAGTGTGCGTGACCTGTAACTTTTTTCAAGCTCAGCCATCACCCTGGGCTTGGGGCATCTGAGGGCAGGGAGGAACAGGTGTCCAAAGGAGAAATGCTGGTGCCTGAGGGTATGTTTTCCAGTTGTATTAAGTTTCTTACTTGGTGTATTTTTGACCTGTCTTAGTCTCTTTCCTTCTTGTGTCTATGCTGTTTTGCTTGCAATTTGTTGTATGTCCTCTGTCAGCCATTCAGGAGTTGTAAAATGGAAGGTGTTTCTACTCAACATGTTTTTTGGGTGGAACTGACATGTTAAGCATGGTTTGTAGCAGCTTCTTTCAGAAAAAGTGAAAGGTGATAAATGTGTTACCATGGCTTTGGGTAGGTTTTGGGTATCTGGGGCATATGGCCCTTCTTAGAAACAAATGACTATTTCAGGACCCTCAACTACCAGTAGGTCTTATTAGGGAAATGGGTAGATTTGTTCCCTGTCCCTTTGTTCTCCGTGACTATGTTCCAGCTGTTAAGGGATTTAAGTAGGTATTTGGGGGGGGGGAGTCTTTGTTGTTTCCCCTTCCTCACCTTACCAGTTAAGACAGAAATAACTAGTGATGACACTTTAGGTGGTGGAATTGAAACACAAACCCAACTTCTGACCACATGGGCCACAGGCAGTTGGCTTAAAGCCCTTAGTGTGGGGAGGTGGGAAGGGCAGATTAACTTCTGCTTTCTTCTCAGAGAAGCTTGGTTGGTTTTTTGTTTTTGTGTCTCTCGTGTGTGTGTGTGTGTGTGTGTGTGTGTGTGTTGGGGGGGGTGTGAGGGTGGAGACGGGAGGTGTTAGTGGGGTGGTGGTTACCTTTGGTTTGGTCTGGTAGAGTGTGTGTCCTTTCTTTTCAGTTACATTGAGGCTGTTAAGGGTATCATTTCTCTAGCTGGTGTTTTTGGTAAATATTGCAGTCTTGATTTTTACTAGTAGATCTGTTAGCTCCAGCTTTCTTACTTGAAGCATTAGTTCTTAACTGCCAATTTGAAGC
>SJYW01034489.1:656228-673212 GCA_006410735.1 Raphicerus campestris | reverse complement strand
AAACTTTTTCACTGGCTTTACGTGTTTTCTCTCGCAAGCCTCCGCTGAGCCTTGGCAGCTGACACCCGCTCCCTCTGTCCAGCTCTCCCGCCGTCCCATTCAGCCCGGGGAATCCCCCGGCCGCGGCGGGGGCGGGGGGAGGAGGGTGCGGGGGCCCAGGACGCGGGGAGGCCCCACCTTCTCCCGGGGCGCGCTTCTCTCTCGTCCCACCTCGAGCGTCTCCTCCAGCCAAGTGGGGGAGACGGCAAGTGGAGAGAGCAAACAAAGTCCGCTTACAAAGCCCCCAGATGAGTCATTCGTGGGGTGTTGGTCTTCATTTTTTTGCAAGAAACTTGAAGGTGACTGTAGCCGATATGATGGCAGTCCTCTTGTCGGCCCACTTGAGGTGGGGGACCCCTATTTAGAAGACCGAGAACTTTTTCTTCTTTTTTTTCCCCCTGCTCCGTTTCTGTTTGCAAACGAAGCACTTGGTGGGCAGTAGTAATGAGCTCACGGGGAAACTTTGGAACCGGAGGCTAGGAAGCTCGTCACTTTAAGTGCGTTCTTCCCGCCTCTTTGAGTTATTTTCCTTCTTTGAATAACTTCGCGAAATCCCAAACGCGTAGCTTGGGTGCTTGAAACCTTTTGTGACTAACCAAGAACGGATGCAGAATTTTCAAAAATAATCCTCCCACCCCCTGGAGCCATCCCAGTGGAGTTAATATAGGGAACCGGATAATTCAAACGTTTCCTATTGTGTAGAGATGGTTTATTGTTTGAAGACATATTCTTTCGAATGTAATTTGCTTTTTAAATAATTGTTGTATTATATTCAGGCTTCTTAAAATTGAGCATACTCAAAATTATGGAATTCACTAACTTGGCCTTTTTCTCATTCTGATCTAGTATTGTTTTAACGTGCTTTGATGAGCTTGATAATGAGATAAGTCAACTTAAAAATGCATTGGAAAAGAAATGATATATAACCAGCTTGCATCCAGGTTGGTGTGAAGGTGGCAAATGCCCTCTTGAGAAAAAGCTTTCAAATGGTCATTTTAAAATATGGGATTAATGGGCCACTGAAGTGATTATTCACATGAGGAATGATTTAGATTTACCGTATTAAATGTGCTCTCTCTTAATGGAGATTGGAAAAAATTGAGAGTTCTTTATGTAAAAGAAAACCCCCTAACTGATTTTTGGAAAATTGTTGAAAAATCTTTTGGAATACTTTTATTATTCTTTTCCTGGGGAAAGCAAATGCCAAGCATTTATTGATCAACTTTTTAATTAGATTTTATATTATTTAATTTTTTTCAGCTATTAAACTCTTTTTTTCCACCTGATGGAGAAGTATGAAAGCTAATATTTGATCCTGGGCTTGGCAATGTGTGCAGTGATAATTTAGAGCCGAGGACAGTTGAATGGGTAAAGAGAATATTTCAGTCTTTTCTCTGGAAAGGTATGAATAGACTTACTCAGTTCCAGTTTTAAGTAATTTTCACTGGGGAAATGGAGAGTTGGACTCTCTTGTTGTTTCCTGGAGCATCTTATTGAATTTATACTTTAAAACAATTTTAATACCTGCTTGCTTTCCAAATAACCTGGTGGAAAGTGAAAGCCATAGCTGTTAAAATGTTTGATGGATGATTCTCCTAACAGGACATTCAAGATATGACTCATTGATGCTAATTTCTTTCAGTACAAAATCTTTTACCCTCTGGCACTGGAGATTTCATGGTGCCATATCCTACCACCCTGGGTGATGAAGTAACATTTCTGTTTTGTTTTTGCCAGCCCCATAAGAAAGCTTGGGCAGGGTTTTAAAAAAGAAAAAAAGCTTTGCTGTTGAAAGAGATGGGAGATAAATTTTGGTTTGATGATGCTAGTCAAATAAAAGTCTACGCAGAAGTTATATATTTTTAAAAATCACCTAACTGAAGACAGGCCATGGTTGTTATTTTACTCTGTCTCTTCCCCAGAGAACAAGTTGGGGAAACCCAGTTCCCCTCTTAGAAGGCTTCATATAGAAGTGTGGGGATCCTAGGAATCCTCAGAGAGTGATTCCCGTAGTGGTCGAGGCATTCTACAGCATTTCACCCGAGAAGCAGGGACCTGGTGTGACCCTCGTGTGAGAGTGAGCGTCAGCAATGCTGTAAAAATACTTTATGTTGCCACAGACATCTGAATTGGTAAAATGGCAGTAAGTGCTTTTAGTACTCCCTCGAACTCA
The DNA here is from genome assembly GCA_006410735.1 of Raphicerus campestris. Taxonomy (NCBI): domain Eukaryota; kingdom Metazoa; phylum Chordata; class Mammalia; order Artiodactyla; family Bovidae; genus Raphicerus; species Raphicerus campestris. The sequence continues at coordinate 671,000 of SJYW01034489.1, read as the reverse complement.
CGGCTGTTTAGATTGAGAAATGCCTCTGAACACTATAAGTCTGAGCTTTGTCCAGAAGATTTGCGTTTCCTAGTATTTGATCTGATAGCCTTTGAAATTGTATATCTTGAGCTATCTTCAGCTATTAACCTTTTATATACTATATGGAAGTTTGGGTATCCTACACCAGGTTGGAGATGGGGTAAGATTAGAGTCCAAAATCTGTAAAAGTGTCTACTGAGGTCACTTGGGTAGATCCTGAAAATTATAGGAGCTCCCTAAATTAAATTAAAAGTGGACTGTAATTCAGTATGAGCACTAAGTCCAGAAAGAGAACTCATAAGTAAGCACGCAAGGAAGATTCAGTCAAAATTATTAAATTGAAAATGGTAACTCAGTAATATCTCCTGATGATTTAGGGGAGTCTGCTTCTAGGCTTAGTTCGCTATTGTGCTGCTATCAAGTAAATATGGGGCTATGTGGTAGATGCTCTTATTCATCAAAAGAGCTGTGTGTGCGTGTGTGTGTATGAGTGAGTGTGTCTTGTCTGTCTCTGTGGTTTTTTCTCCTTAATGGAGTGAACTGTAGGACTTGGAATTATAGAGTACGAAGGATAAATAAGTGTCTGGAGTCTCTAAGATGATGGGATGGACCCTTCCAAAGATGTTGTATGCTTAAAATATTTGGAACTCTTACCTCTGAGTGCATATATCCTTTTAGGATTATCAAACTCAAGCATAGGGGCTCAGGGTTACTGTCAAGAGTTTCAAAATTCATGTTGATCAAGTACAACATATTAGGAAGAACTATTTCAGGAATTTTTTTTCCCGTCATTTCCTAAATGTTTATCATTATGGAGGTGTGGACAATTTTGGAAGAATCAAATCCAAGAAAGTAATTACTCATAAATACCAAGAACCTGATCCACAATGAAATGTTGGTTTCAGTGCAGCTAAAGAAAATTTCCAAACAGTGTCCAGCCCCCAGTTTTGGAGGAGTGGAAAGCACTTTATAACAGCAAATGTCCAGTACTTTAACAGGACTTAGAACCACTAGAAGTAGATGAAAACGAAAGGAATTTAAATTATTTATATCTTGTTTTCTCTTACTAGTTTGAGTTTAGGGTTTGAACTATTGTTGCTAAAGGATGAGATGAACTGAAAAACAACCGACAGGTGCCTGCTGGGGGCTGCCTTCACAGATACCTTCCAGGTTTCACTTCATCCAAATCTTTTAGTAGAATTAAGTGAAAACTTTAAAAGTAAACTTAACAACTAGCATATATAGTCAGAGAACTAGTGCCTGTCTTTTCCTAGGTAAAATAAACAAGTAGATGATAATATGTCTGTATGTGTATGTGTGTGAGTGTGTGGTTTGTGCATCACTGCAGTAAGGTACTTAAGTCTGAAGTGTAATTTTTTTGACAAGTTATTTAAACTTGGTTTCAGCACTGACAGACTAACGCAAACTGATTTCGTCAGCTGTGTGTTCCTTATGAACCAGAGTGGTGTGTAGTATAGTCAGCTGTTTGAAAGCAAGATCACTGTCAGCAACTTATTTGCAAAAGTTTTGTGTCTGTACAGTGATTTTAAATGCTTTGTAATGGGAGCTCTGAGAGTAGCTAGGTAGTTGCTGGATCTCTGCCGCAGAGAGTAGCTTACAGGCTCATTGATTGTTTCTTCTGGTCTCTGTTGTCTGAAGCATGTTGTGTTTTGAGGGTCGTTGTGAGAGGCCGAGTTTCTGAAGTGTGAATGTTTGATTTTAGGCCCACGAAGCCTCCCATCACCAGCAGCAGGCAGCACAGAACAGTTTGCTGCCCCTTCTGAGCTCTGCTGTGGAGCCCCCTGATCAGAAACCATTGCTTCCAATACCGATAACTCAGAAACCTCAGGCTGCTCCAGAAACATTAAAGGATGCCATTGGGATTAAGAAAGAAAAGCCCAAAACTTCCTTTGTGTGCACTTACTGCAGTAAAGCTTTCAGGGACAGCTATCACCTGAGGCGCCACGAGTCCTGCCACACAGGCATCAAGCTGGTGTCCCGGCCAAAGAAAACCCCCACCACAGTGGTTCCCCTCATCTCCACCATCGCTGGGGACAGCAGCCGAACTTCGCTGGTCTCAACCATCGCAGGCATCTTGTCCACAGTCACTACATCTTCCTCGGGCACCAACCCCAGCAGCAGTGCCAGCAGCACAGCTATGCCCGTGACCCAGTCTGTCAAGAAACCCAGTAAGCCTGTCAAGAAGAACCATGCGTGTGAGATGTGTGGGAAGGCCTTCCGAGACGTGTACCACCTCAACCGGCACAAGCTCTCCCATTCGGACGAAAAGCCCTTCGAGTGTCCTATTTGCAATCAGCGCTTCAAGAGAAAGGACCGCATGACGTACCACGTGAGGTCTCACGAAGGCGGCATCACCAAGCCCTATACCTGCAGTGTGTGTGGGAAAGGCTTCTCCAGGTAGTGCGCCTTGCATTGGTTTTTTCCTATTATGGTATCAGTACAATCTCTAGATCTAGAATGTTTATGTGAGGCTAGATATATGCAGGCCTACCTTATTAGAGGAGATTGGTGACAGATAAAGTATTATACCTCCAGGGCTAATTCCAGTTAGGTGTGGTTGACATGTGTGGCATAGGGATTAACTAATTATTTCATTTAAGAAGGGCCTTGGTGGACTCAGGCCTTTACTGGGCATATCAATACTTCTTAACACTGCAAAACCAGTGCTTTTCAGTTCAGCTGGGTGACTGGTCATGAGGTTCACTGCACAAATCAAGGAAACATATCCTGGAAGTTGGGATGACCTTGGATACTCTTAAAGCTGAGAGTGTGTTTTTCCATTTCTCTGTGGTTACTAACATTTCACTAATTTTCATTTGTAAAGGCTTTTTAAAGTTAATAGCAGTTGTCTCTGGCAAGTGTTAGTAAATTTGGGGTGTTCTATAACTGTAAAGAGCCAAGACCTAGAATGATTTGATATTGACTAGAAGAGAAAATTAACAAGGAAAGGACTAAGGCTTTTGTTTATGGTAAGAGAGGTAAGGAGGCTTGCACTGGGGGTGGGGGAGTTGGTAATTCTGCTAGCTTTCTTTAAAATGCCCACCACCTGTATCTGCCAAGCATGTAAACATCACAGTAAGTAGCATTTCTCTATGTGTGTTCCATTACATCTTCTGTTGAAACTCTCTCTTTCACAGGCCTGACCACTTAAGCTGTCACGTAAAACATGTCCATTCAACAGAAAGACCCTTCAAATGCCAAGTAAGAGTTAAAATGACTTATCCTTAGTGTAGCACTTAATGCACATTATCCAGAAGGTCTGAGCCAATCAAATCTCACCATTCTTGAGTAGTCTTAAAACCACTGACTTGAGTAAATGTGGTCCTTTTGAATTCTAGTTTTATAAAACATAAATGACAGCTTCTATTTCTAGGAGGCAAGATCATTTAAAAATGTGAATAAATGTTGTTTTTGTTAAGCTACATTTCCTTTTTCTTGGGCAGCAGTGTTTAGTTATAAGAAAAAAAAATGTATTGTCTTGCAAAGGTCACTGTGTATTTGAAATGAATGAAGTACTTTAATTTCTGAGCTGATGGTTGAGGTTGTTTTAACTATAATAGAAGAAAATAGGAATGTCTTCCCAAATGTAACCACTTACTGGATTTTTGTCTTCTATTGCCACATTGGAGCATTTTTAATGACATAAATAATGGTAATGAAAAGTTTAAGAATCTTAATGAAATGACTGTGTTAGGTGTCAGTTATTCTGTTTTTTACGCAGTAAGTCTTTTTGTGCTACTTTTAGTTAAATTTGTTACTAACTGATTTTATTAAGTAAATGATTTGAATTCTAAGAAAAATCCAATTGGAGGAAGGAGACTAGTGTCATTGAGTGAGTACCTGCTATGAGGCCGTGGGCAGGCTCTTAATCCACCAGTAATTTTGTGAGGTAGGTATTACCCTCATTTTACAGATGAAATAAATTCAGATAGGTTAGCTAGCTTTCTGAGTATTACACTGTTCAGTGAGATAGGAAGCTGGATTTAAATCCAAGGTTGACTTACTCTACAGCTCACATCTTTTCACTACTCGTCTGATACTTTTTTCTTTCCCTCAAAATGTGGAGTCCAAATTGACCAGGTGTTTTGTAATGAGTACAGTGTTATGTAAGACGTGCAATTAAAACCCAACTGATTTCAGTCTGCTTGCTTACTTGGGTAGGGTAAGACCTTAGAATATAACGTACTTTAAAATGAGTAGAACAGAATAGTCTATATTTAAAAAAAGTTTTCCTCCCTCATGCAGACATGCACTGCTGCCTTTGCCACCAAAGACAGGCTGCGGACGCACATGGTGCGCCACGAAGGCAAGGTGTCCTGTAACATCTGTGGGAAGCTCCTGAGCGCAGCGTACATCACCAGCCACCTGAAGACGCATGGGCAGAGCCAAAGCATCAACTGCAACACGTGCAAGCAGGGCATCAGCAAAAGTAGGCGGCACCTCGGCTCTCGCTTCTTGTTGTGTTTCAGATTGATGGGAGGATAGATTTATTTTTTCATAATATGTCAAAGATTTTTCACTTGTGTTCTCAGGACTGTATTAATATTCATCTTACTTATTTCCTCCTGTTACTAAAGTACACAAGTACACGTCAGTGGAGAGTGTGTGTTAGTGTTGGAAATACACTTAACATGCATGTACACAGGCAACACTAATACACTCTCCACTAATTCTGCCTTTACTCCTGTACCGTCTGCTAATAATACCCATGTTAGAGGAGCGCAGTTTCCCTGCAGCTGTTTTTCAGTGTGTCCCTTCTTTCGGACTTTGAATACAAAGCTTTAGTGTGTTAGAATTGTGGCAGAAGTGCCTCCTAACTCCTGATTGCATTAATAGCATGTCCTCAATAACCTAAAGATAAAAGCAATGTTAAATAATTTTACTTTCCAAACCCAAACCTATACAGAAAAGGTTTATCATATCCCTTGGAATGTTTAAATGCTTTGCTTACCTTAAATTCAGAGCCGGAGACAGAATATTCCACGGACCTGTGGATAAAATTCCGGACTTGCATTTACCGAGGCTTTTTCTTTAAGACCTCCCTAACCACCAGAAGAAGTGTTTTCCTAATTCTGTATTCCATTATATATGTGCTTTATGTGGCAGAAACATCAGATTCTCAAAATAGCTGGCCAAAAGTGAATGGGAAAGAATGTTAATGTGTTTTAATGTCATTTGTTTTTTCGTCTTTGTAAGTATGTTGGGTTTATTATCTAACATGTCAAACTTTGTTGATTTTACAGAAATTTACTTTTAATGTACATTGTTGTAATCAAATAGCTTAAGTATATTAGATATTTTGATGAGCATTAATTATTCCATGCTAATATTACCCAAGTTCAATTTTGAAAGATATTGCTTTNTTTTTTTACGCAGTAAGTCTTTTTGTGCTACTTTTAGTTAAATTTGTTACTAACTGATTTTATTAAGTAAATGATTTGAATTCTAAGAAAAATCCAATTGGAGGAAGGAGACTAGTGTCATTGAGTGAGTACCTGCTATGAGGCCGTGGGCAGGCTCTTAATCCACCAGTAATTTTGTGAGGTAGGTATTACCCTCATTTTACAGATGAAATAAATTCAGATAGGTTAGCTAGCTTTCTGAGTATTACACTGTTCAGTGAGATAGGAAGCTGGATTTAAATCCAAGGTTGACTTACTCTACAGCTCACATCTTTTCACTACTCGTCTGATACTTTTTTCTTTCCCTCAAAATGTGGAGTCCAAATTGACCAGGTGTTTTGTAATGAGTACAGTGTTACGTAAGACGTGCAATTAAAACCCAACTGATTTCAGTCTGCTTGCTTACTTCGGTAGGGTAAGACCTTAGAATATAACGTACTTTAAAATGAGTAGAACAGAATAGTCTATATTTAAAAAAAGTTTTCCTCCCTCATGCAGACATGCACTGCTGCCTTTGCCACCAAAGACAGGCTGCGGACGCACATGGTGCGCCACGAAGGCAAGGTGTCCTGTAACATCTGTGGGAAGCTCCTGAGCGCAGCGTACATCACCAGCCACCTGAAGACGCATGGGCAGAGCCAAAGCATCAACTGCAACACGTGCAAGCAGGGCATCAGCAAAAGTAGGCGGCACCTCGGCTCTCGCTTCTTGTTGTGTTTCAGATTGATGGGAGGATAGATTTATTTTTTCATAATATGTCAAAGATTTTTCACTTGTGTTCTCAGGACTGTATTAATATTCATCTTACTTATTTCCTCCTGTTACTAAAGTACACAAGTACACGTCAGTGGAGAGTGTGTGTTAGTGTTGGAAATACACTTAACATGCATGTACACAGGCAACACTGATACACTCTCCACTAATTCTGCCTTTACTCCTGTACCGTCTGCTAATAATACCCATGTTAGAGGAGCGCAGTTTCCCTGCAGCTGTTTTTCAGTGTGTCCCTTCTTTCGGACTTTGAATACAAAGCTTTAGTGTGTTAGAATTGTGGCAGAAGTGCCTCCTAACTCCTGATTGCATTAATAGCATGTCCTCAATAACCTAAAGATAAAAGCAATGTTAAATAATTTTACTTTCCAAACCCAAACCTATACAGAAAAGGTTTATCATATCCCTTGGAATGTTTAAATGCTTTGCTTACCTTAAATTCAGAGCCGGAGACAGAATATTCCACGGACCTGTGGATAAAATTCCGGACTTGCATTTACCGAGGCTTTTTCTTTAAGACCTCCCTAACCACCAGAAGAAGTGTTTTCCTAATTCTGTATTCCATTATATATGTGCTTTATGTGGCAGAAACATCAGATTCTCAAAATAGCTGGCCAAAAGTGAATGGGAAAGAATGTTAATGTGTTTTAATGTCATTTGTTTTTTCGTCTTTGTAAGTATGTTGGGTTTATTATCTAACATGTCAAACTTTGTTGATTTTACAGAAATTTACTTTTAATGTACATTGTTGTAATCAAATAGCTTAAGTATATTAGATATTTTGATGAGCATTAATTATTCCATGCTAATATTACCCAAGTTCAATTTTGAAAGATATTGCTTTTTAATGTAGCAAAGAATTCTTTTATATTGATTTTCCCTAGCTTTCTGGATTTTTTTTTTTAATTTATCTATTTTGACCAATAGAGACATAGCCGCACAAAAGATGTACTAGAGTAAAAAAGTTATTGGGTCAAATGATAAAGATCGTAGAGGCGTGAGGAGTCGAGGTTTTGGAAAAGTAGCCCACACTTTTTCAGGGTAAATATGGTGTTTCTGGTTTGTCTTTGGAGTAGCGTGCATGAGTGAAGAGACCAGCAACCAGAAGCAGCAGCAGCAGCAACAGCAGCAGCAGCAGCAGCAGCAGCAGCAGCATGTGACAAGCTGGCCAGGGAAGCAGGTAGAGACATTGAGACTGTGGGAAGAAGCTGTCAAAGCAAGAAAGAAAGGTAAGATGGAGTGTCCAGTGCCCACAGCATGGCTAGAAAAGTGTTTGCATCTAGTGTATGCCAAGTAGCAAAGGAAAATAGCCACAGCTCAGAGATTCCTGCTTTATGGAAACACTTTATGGAGATACTCTATGCTGGGAAGTATCTGGTTGAGTTACTAGCAGCAAAGCTTCTAAGCTTCTGGATAAAGTTTTCTTTNTTGTGTTTCAGATTGATGGGAGGATAGATTTATTTTTTCATAATATGTCAAAGATTTTTCACTTGTGTTCTCAGGACTGTATTAATATTCATCTTACTTATTTCCTCCTGTTACTAAAGTACACAAGTACACGTCAGTGGAGAGTGTGTGTTAGTGTTGGAAATACACTTAACATGCATGTACACAGGCAACACTGATACACTCTCCACTAATTCTGCCTTTACTCCTGTACCGTCTGCTAATAATACCCATGTTAGAGGAGCGCAGTTTCCCTGCAGCTGTTTTTCAGTGTGTCCCTTCTTTCGGACTTTGAATACAAAGCTTTAGTGTGTTAGAATTGTGGCAGAAGTGCCTCCTAACTCCTGATTGCATTAATAGCATGTCCTCAATAACCTAAAGATAAAAGCAATGTTAAATAATTTTACTTTCCAAACCCAAACCTATACAGAAAAGGTTTATCATATCCCTTGGAATGTTTAAATGCTTTGCTTACCTTAAATTCAGAGCCGGAGACAGAATATTCCACGGACCTGTGGATAAAATTCCGGACTTGCATTTACCGAGGCTTTTTCTTTAAGACCTCCCTAACCACCAGAAGAAGTGTTTTCCTAATTCTGTATTCCGTTATATATGTGCTTTATGTGGCAGAAACATCAGATTCTCAAAATAGCTGGCCAAAAGTGAATGGGAAAGAATGTTAATGTGTTTTAATGTCATTTGTTTTTTCGTCTTTGTAAGTATGTTGGGTTTATTATCTAACATGTCAAACTTTGTTGATTTTACAGAAATTTACTTTTAATGTACATTGTTGTAATCAAATAGCTAAAGTAAATTAGATATTTTGATGAGCATTAATTATTCCATGCTAATATTACCCAAGTTCAATTTTGAAAGATATTGCTTTTTAATGTAGCAAAGAATTCTTTTATATTGATTTTCCCTAGCTTTCTGGATTTTTTTTTTTAATTTATCTATTTTGACCAATAGAGACATAGCCGCACAAAAGATGTACTAGAGTAAAAAAGTTATTGGGTCAAATGATAAAGATCGTAGAGGCGTGAGGAGTCGAGGTTTTGGAAAAGTAGCCCACACTTTTTCAGGGTAAATATGGTGTTTCTGGTTTGTCTTTGGAGTAGCGTGCATGAGTGAAGAGACCAGCAACCAGAAGCAGCAGCAGCAGCAACAGCAGCAGCAGCAGCAGCAGCAGCAGCAGCATGTGACAAGCTGGCCAGGGAAGCAGGTAGAGACATTGAGACTGTGGGAAGAAGCTGTCAAAGCAAGAAAGAAAGGTAAGATGGAGTGTCCAGTGCCCACAGCATGGCTAGAAAAGTGTTTGCATCTAGTGTATGCCAAGTAGCAAAGGAAAATAGCCACAGCTCAGAGATTCCTGCTTTATGGAAACACTTTATGGAGATACTCTATGCTGGGAAGTATCTGGTTGAGTTACTAGCAGCAAAGCTTCTAAGCTTCTGGATAAAGTTTTCTTTTTCCTAGGAAATAAAAATTCTCAGTATTTCTTACCATGTTCTTTCTTTTGATTTACTTCTCGTTAAAATTTGGAGCCACGTTTGGTACTTGCTATGTACACTCAGAGTTCCTTTTTATGTTCTTTTTATGTCAGCCTCCATGCATTAAAGGCTCCTCTTTTTTTTTGCTTTCTAAAATATTCTCACTCTTAGAGGTAGATGAACTATCCTCCTGTGTACATAAGTTCGTTTTCTTACAACGGTGCTATTTTCTGCTCTTTAGAGTTTGTGAATCGTATTATTTTGTATGTATTTCAGACTCTGTAACGCCAGTGTCTTTTCTCCCAGTCTCACCCTTAATTTCTTTCAGTCTGTCACTGGGGCTGGCATTAGCTTAACATGTGTGTACTTCAGTTGATAGTGACTTGACTGTAATTGTTACTGAAATTTTGAGAATGGTTTGCTTTTCTCTCATATATATCTTATAAAGAAGCAGTTGGAGTATCAGTTTTCAACACAGCTTTTTAACTTAGTAGCTGTAGCTTTGGTTGTGCAGCCATTTCAGTTAAATCAGTTTGTCAGGGAGCCAGCAGCCACAGGACAAATTCCTGCACTCCTCTTTCCTTCCCTCTCCCTTGTCATGCCTTATTTTAAATTCTTGAGGGATCCCCTGCACGTAGGCTCCGCTGTAATCCCTGTGCTGTGTGGTTTCTTCCATCTTCTGCTTTCATGTAGTGCAGCTATTCCCTTCCTCTCAGATCCCTTCTGAGCAGCCTGTACTTGGATAAAGATAAAAGGAATAGCATTCTTTTTCATGCATCAGCTGGCATTGGAGGGCTTCCCTGGTGGCTCAGAGGTAAAGAATCTGCCTGTAATGTAGGAGACACAGGAGACACGAGTTCAATCCCTGGGTCAGGAACATCCCCTGGAGGAGGACATTTTTGCCTGGAGAGTCTCGTGGACAGAGAGGAGCCTAGCAGGCTACAGTCATAGGGTCGTAAAGAGTCGGACATGACTGAAGCGACTTAGCACACACTGGCATTGGAGGAAAAGAAGGGAGCAGTTCAGATAGGCTTTCCACTTGGTGCTGCTTACTTCTGCCTTCCAAATGAATATTGTCATTTTGATAAGATGTTTTGTGATAGAAGGAGTGGAGAATGGTGGATAGGGGAGGAAAATGTATATATGTGTATATGCCATGGTAATTGCATAGTGAGTTGAAAAACATATTATGAAGGATATTTTACTCAGAGAAGAAGTAAAAGTGGTTAAGTTACAGAAAAGGACAGGGTTAGATTCAAAAGAAAGCACGGTAGAGGCTCAGGGAGATGGAGGACGGGGGAGTGGAAACTTCATGGGCTGCAGCAGGAGGAGAATGCTTTTAGCAGTGCTGCCATCGCCTCAAAAATGAGCTGGCTTCTCCCTCATTCTTTCTTTTTTTGTGCACTCTTCTGTTTGGTATTGTATTTCAGTGTGCTTGCACAATAAGACTCAGTTGTTTAGCTCATCTTCTGATCTCCATGAAACAAAATGCTATTATAGTACCATTTGTAATGTGAATCTCTTTGGAAATGGCCACTGGTGTTAGAAACTTCTGTGTTCATGTTAGTAAATGTCACATTTTGGGGAGAAGAGACTCCTGACCTGAAAACCTGAACTTGAATCAGCACGTCACTTTAAAATATTGGGTTTAAATAAGGTAATTAAGTTTCCAAACGTGGATGACAATCAGATCATCATTTCAGGAGCTTCTTAGAGGTACAGATTTCCCAGGTTCCATCTAAATCTCAAGATTGAACTTCTTGGGGAACAGTTTTTTTTTTTTAAGTACTCCCTACATAAATGATTCTGATCATCAGCGAGGTTTGGGAATCTCTGATAAGGCATATGGAGCAGTGCCAAGGTTACATCGTGCTCATCAAGGAAGTACTGCCCATTGACTCAAGACTCCACCTGAGATGATCTGACAACACATGGCACGCGGGCAGACCTCTATCTTTAGTCTCAAATGCATTTCTCCATTTCGACAACCAAGTCTCAGCACCCCCATCCATCTTCTTACTGCTCTTTGCTGACACACCAGCAGATGATGCTGAATTTTGGTTGAGGGGTGGAGTAGGGGGGGTGTCACCCCAGAGGAAAGCTTTCCTTAAGAAGTGCTCAGGCTTTGCTGATAACAAGGACCACAGTCCTGCAGGTCACTGCAGGGTCTGCTAGCCTCACTAGTCCCCTTTGGTATGGTTGGTGGTTTGTCATGTGTACAGTTAAATGTCACTGGGGGTAAAGTAGGTGATTATGTCAGTTTCAGAGAAAAATGAGAGGGGAGGAGAACATAAACCTACTGAGGGATGCTTGTTCTTTCTTAACATCATTAATAAACGGAAGCAGAAACAACAGGGTTATTTAAAATGATTTGTCTAAGACTGAAATAAACAGATGATTATTAAAATAACTTGTTTTTCCATCCCTATCTAATGGATTTTTAAACCCTTAGCTTCACCTCTGAGAAGGCTTTAGAGTACATAGCATTGAGAACACACCTGTCTGCTAGTCACAGTGTGCCTTATAAGAAGGTTTTTCCAATTATCTGTTGTGTAACCATCAGCCCAGCTCTGTGTAAGCAAGCTCTTCCAGCCTGGCCTGCGGGTGCTTGGCTCTTCCCTGGAAAGTCTGTAAAACTCAGGAGCCACATGAAGTGTAGTGATAATACTTAGCCCTACTCGATATCTCTGCCTCCCAGAGTGCCTTGCAGAAATTACCTGATCTTCCAGCATCATTGTGAGGTAGGTAAGTAAATCTAAACTTGAAACCAAAAGCACAAGGCTAAGCCAGTTTGCTCAGTCCTGGTGGAAGGCCCAGTGTCAGAAAAGAGACCTGCCCTCACACTGGGATTCCTAGCCCCCAATTTTGTGCTCAGAGCAGCCTCCCTTCCAGTTGACTTGACCATGGGGTAGAAAACTGTAATTTAACTTCTTAAATGTTTGTCCTTTTTAATTAAAAGAAGTTGATTCAGAAACGGAATTGTGTTCACTGTGTTTAGAGTCTAAAGGCCCTTTTGTCTTCTTATTTTAGAAGCTGCTAACCTGTGCCAAACCTCCACGGCTGCTACAACACCGGCGACTCTCACTACTCCGTTCAGTATAACGTCCTCTGTGTCGTCCGGGACTATGTCCAGCCCAGTCACAGTGGCAGCCGCAATGAGCATGCGGAGCCCAGTAAACGTTTCAAGTGCTGTCAACATAACCAGCCCGATGAACATAGGGCATCCTGTGACTATAACCAGCCCGTTATCCATGACCTCCCCTTTAACTCTCACTACCCCCGTCAACCTGCCCACCCCTGTCACTGCCCCGGTGAATATAGCACACCCTGTCACGATCACGTCTCCAATGAACCTGCCCACACCCATGACGTTAGCTGCCCCTCTCAATATAGCGATGCGGCCTGTAGAGAGCATGCCTTTCTTACCCCAAGCTTTGCCTACATCACCACCTTGGTAAACAGTGTTATAAAATCAGAATATGGGATAAAGTAAATATTTACCAGCAACTTACTTTTAGTTTATTAAAGCAAAAAAGTAAACCATGAAATTGGGAGATTTTATTAGTTAATAATAGTGTAGTAGCATTTTTCTCCAATTTGGCTGGGATTGTTCAAAGTAGGGTATGTAAGTCACTTATCGTTGGACCACTTTAGTTTAATCAGAAATTCCTTTTAGCTGACAGCATTGCTTAAACAGGATAGTAGTTGGCAGATGAAATGTCAGAATTAAAACCGATCATAAAAAAGCAAAATCCATTTCAAAACAGCATTATTGTTTCTAATCCCAAGAAATCATTTTATTCTAAACACTAGCAGAACTCTTCTTCCGAATTGAACAAGGTGGATGGCTGATGTTAACCTGAAGTTCTAAATCCATGGATTGAGAGCTAGTGTAGAATTGTCTGTGTTTGTTTTTATGAGTAAATACATGCATTGTCATAATAAAATGCATTTCAGAGAATATGCATTTTACCTTTGGGAATATGTTAATTTCAGGCAGCATTCCCTATGGGAAAGGTGATACCAGCTCTGATATGCAAAGCATATGATAATTTATCATTCTAACTTCAACATATAATAGGGATTGTGACCTGATATTTGGAGATGTAAATATTGCTCAGCATACTAATCCTGATGAAATACAGCATTGTAGTTGACTTTTTAAAAAAATTTAAAAAACAAAAACAAAATATACACATTGTGTTTTGTTAAGAAAAGGCCGCAACTGGCAGAGGAGAAGTCAGGTGTGCGGACAGGCAGACTCCTAACAAACGGATGCCAGCGGGACTCCTGTTCAGGGGTCACGGAGTACTTCAGAACAGTTAAAATGTCTTTGCTTTAAATTGGAAGACGCTGGAGGCACTGGGATGTGATATGCCCCTCTCTCTCCCAATCAGAGCCTGTTGATGTTTCAACAGGGAAAGATGTGTTAGTTGCTCACTAGAGTTTATGTCTTATATTAAATTGTATACAGTTTTTATTCTAACCACTAACTAGGTAGTATGCCCCTTCAGAACAAGCAGAGTTTTTTTTTAATTTCTCCTTCCATTTCTTAATCAAGTATTGTGCAGATTTGTTCAACTTTGTAAATACGGACATCACTTTTTTTTTTCTTTGAGAAAACACTTGTATCAGCTTTGTGGGGTTTTCAGGGAGACAGCTGACTGCACTCCCTGCAGAAACCCAACAATGATTGTGCACGTTAAGACATGTGCTTTTTATTTCTTAGCAGGATGTTTTTATCTCTGTACATAAAGTAGAAACCAAAAGCTAGGGAAACAGATACTCTCCACCATCATGCCAGACATTAATGTTTTTAAAGCATTATGTTTTTTTAAAAAGTTACTAAAACCAACACGCTGTGATTTTTTTTTTTTAAGTTGCAATGTGTTTTTGGGTTTTTTCCTTTCTTAATCTTGCAGTTAAGAGAAGTGGACATTAGCTGTGTTAATCTTGCAAAATGTTTGCAGGACTATCAAACTGGATGACTTCCATTTATGCCCCACTGTGTCAGTTCAAGCATCAAAATACCTTGCATCTGAGGCAGACTTCCTACATCAGGGACAGGTATCTGTGTGTCATTATACAAAGCAGTTCGAGGGGGTTGAACTACGTAGTAAAAAATAAATAGTACTTAGTGTAAAATAATTTTATAAATGATCTTTTGTACTTTAGGACATTAAATTGTACAACTTTTGTATATATAAAAGCTTAGGAACTTTCTGTTTAGCAGGAAGGCAACACATTCCTACACTTTTAATGTATATGTTTGTTATAATGTCCATGTAAACATGCCCTATGTTTGTGCCTTTTAATTAGTTTGTCTCAATAAACAAAATGTAGAGAAAAATATGTAGCTATGACTTTGTTACAACTGTTCCTATCCACAGTACCAAGACGGTTTGTTTTTAATATGTAGAGCATTATGTGTGGACTACTGGAAGGACTCGTGTAGGGAAGGCCCACGCATGGCCCTGCTGAGGCCTGGATTGGGCAGATAGTGGCCACGTTTGGAGGAAGCCCATGTTTCCTGGCTCACAGGCCCAGTATGGGGTTCCGGCTCTGCTTAATGGGCCGTGTTGTCTCTGACTGAGCAGGCAATCCAGTCCTCCAGGATGGAC
>SJYW01034489.1:636447-653234 GCA_006410735.1 Raphicerus campestris | reverse complement strand
TTCACCTCTGAGAAGGCTTTAGAGTACATAGCATTGAGAACACACCTGTCTGCTAGTCACAGTGTGCCTTATAAGAAGGTTTTTCCAATTATCTGTTGTGTAACCATCAGCCCAGCTCTGTGTAAGCAAGCTCTTCCAGCCTGGCCTGCGGGTGCTTGGCTCTTCCCTGGAAAGTCTGTAGAACTCAGGAGCCACATGAAGTGTAGTGATAATACTTAGCCCTACTCGATATCTCTGCCTCCCAGAGTGCCTTGCAGAAATTACCTGATCTTCCAGCATCATTGTGAGGTAGGTAAGTAAATCTAAACTTGAAACCAAAAGCACAAGGCTAAGCCAGTTTGCTCAGTCCTGGTGGAAGGCCCAGTGTCAGAAAAGAGACCTGCCCTCACACTGGGATTCCTAGCCCCCAATTTTGTGCTCAGAGCAGCCTCCCTTCCAGTTGACTTGACCATGGGGTAGAAAACTGTAATTTAACTTCTTAAATGTTTGTCCTTTTTAATTAAAAGAAGTTGATTCAGAAACGGAATTGTGTTCACTGTGTTTAGAGTCTAAAGGCCCTTTTGTCTTCTTATTTTAGAAGCTGCTAACCTGTGCCAAACCTCCACGGCTGCTACAACACCGGCGACTCTCACTACTCCGTTCAGTATAACGTCCTCTGTGTCGTCCGGGACTATGTCCAGCCCAGTCACAGTGGCAGCCGCAATGAGCATGCGGAGCCCAGTAAACGTTTCAAGTGCTGTCAACATAACCAGCCCGATGAACATAGGGCATCCTGTGACTATAACCAGCCCGTTATCCATGACCTCCCCTTTAACTCTCACTACCCCCGTCAACCTGCCCACCCCTGTCACTGCCCCAGTGAATATAGCACACCCTGTCACGATCACGTCTCCAATGAACCTGCCCACACCCATGACGTTAGCTGCCCCTCTCAATATAGCGATGCGGCCTGTAGAGAGCATGCCTTTCTTACCCCAAGCTTTGCCTACATCACCACCTTGGTAAACAGTGTTATAAAATCAGAATATGGGATAAAGTAAATATTTACCAGCAACTTACTTTTAGTTTATTAAAGCAAAAAAGTAAACCATGAAATTGGGAGATTTTATTAGTTAATAATAGTGTAGTAGCATTTTTCTCCAATTTGGCTGGGATTGTTCAAAGTAGGGTATGTAAGTCACTTATCGTTGGACCACTTTAGTTTAATCAGAAATTCCTTTTAGCTGACAGCATTGCTTAAACAGGATAGTAGTTGGCAGATGAAATGTCAGAATTAAAACCGATCATAAAAAAGCAAAATCCATTTCAAAACAGCATTATTGTTTCTAATCCCAAGAAATCATTTTATTCTAAACACTAGCAGAACTCTTCTTCCGAATTGAACAAGGTGGATGGCTGATGTTAACCTGAAGTTCTAAATCCATGGATTGAGAGCTAGTGTAGAATTGTCTGTGTTTGTTTTTATGAGTAAATACATGCATTGTCATAATAAAATGCATTTCAGAGAATATGCATTTTACCTTTGGGAATATGTTAATTTCAGGCAGCATTCCCTATGGGAAAGGTGATACCAGCTCTGATATGCAAAGCATATGATAATTTATCATTCTAACTTCAACATATAATAGGGATTGTGACCTGATATTTGGAGATGTAAATATTGCTCAGCATACTAATCCTGATGAAATACAGCATTGTAGTTGACTTTTTAAAAAAATTTAAAAAACAAAAACAAAATATACACATTGTGTTTTGTTAAGAAAAGGCCGCAACTGGCAGAGGAGAAGTCAGGTGTGCGGACAGGCAGACTCCTAACAAACGGATGCCAGCGGGACTCCTGTTCAGGGGTCACGGAGTACTTCAGAACAGTTAAAATGTCTTTGCTTTAAATTGGAAGACGCTGGAGGCACTGGGATGTGATATGCCCCTCTCTCTCCCAATCAGAGCCTGTTGATGTTTCAACAGGGAAAGATGTGTTAGTTGCTCACTAGAGTTTATGTCTTATATTAAATTGTATACAGTTTTTATTCTAACCACTAACTAGGTAGTATGCCCCTTCAGAACAAGCAGAGTTTTTTTTTAATTTCTCCTTCCATTTCTTAATCAAGTATTGTGCAGATTTGTTCAACTTTGTAAATACGGACATCACTTTTTTTTTTCTTTGAGAAAACACTTGTATCAGCTTTGTGGGGTTTTCAGGGAGACAGCTGACTGCACTCCCTGCAGAAACCCAACAATGATTGTGCACGTTAAGACATGTGCTTTTTATTTCTTAGCAGGATGTTTTTATCTCTGTACATAAAGTAGAAACCAAAAGCTAGGGAAACAGATACTCTCCACCATCATGCCAGACATTAATGTTTTTAAAGCATTATGTTTTTTTAAAAAGTTACTAAAACCAACACGCTGTGATTTTTTTTTTTTAAGTTGCAATGTGTTTTTGGGTTTTTTCCTTTCTTAATCTTGCAGTTAAGAGAAGTGGACATTAGCTGTGTTAATCTTGCAAAATGTTTGCAGGACTATCAAACTGGATGACTTCCATTTATGCCCCACTGTGTCAGTTCAAGCATCAAAATACCTTGCATCTGAGGCAGACTTCCTACATCAGGGACAGGTATCTGTGTGTCATTATACAAAGCAGTTCGAGGGGGTTGAACTACGTAGTAAAAAATAAATAGTACTTAGTGTAAAATAATTTTATAAATGATCTTTTGTACTTTAGGACATTAAATTGTACAACTTTTGTATATATAAAAGCTTAGGAACTTTCTGTTTAGCAGGAAGGCAACACATTCCTACACTTTTAATGTATATGTTTGTTATAATGTCCATGTAAACATGCCCTATGTTTGTGCCTTTTAATTAGTTTGTCTCAATAAACAAAATGTAGAGAAAAATATGTAGCTATGACTTTGTTACAACTGTTCCTATCCACAGTACCAAGACGGTTTGTTTTTAATATGTAGAGCATTATGTGTGGACTACTGGAAGGACTCGTGTAGGGAAGGCCCACGCATGGCCCTGCTGAGGCCTGGATTGGGCAGATAGTGGCCACGTTTGGAGGAAGCCCATGTTTCCTGGCTCACAGGCCCAGTATGGGGTTCCGGCTCTGCTTAATGGGCCGTGTTGTCTCTGACTGAGCAGGCAATCCAGTCCTCCAGGATGGACGCAGCCTGGCTTCCTCTACAGTGGCTCAAGGAGCAGTCCTCATTGGGGGCAGGTGTGGACCCTACCCTCAGGCTAGAGTGTGGTTGTCAGAACCCTGAAAGTATTAGTTCTTTAAAAAAAAAAAAAAGGATATATACTAGAAATGATTGCTTTATCAATTCATTGTATAATAAACAGGAGTGAGACTTCATTGTATGACTTCAGTTAAAATGCTATTCTGTATGCATCCTTTATTCACTCAAGCTTGTCCGCAATAATAAAGCCATGTCGTGTCTTCTTTTGGGATGGAGAGAGTTGGCAGGATGGAAGTGGCAGTGGGCCGCTGAAATGGCGGGCGGGGGGGTTGGGGGGCACCAAAGTAGGTTGTGGTGAAATTCTCCTGTCTTGGAACTGGAATTGAGTTTTGATGCTGATGAACTGATTCAACCAAGTGTTGAAGGCACGATGGCCATTGCTCACAAAAAAGCAGTTTGTTTTTCTCTTCTGGTTGTAACCTGGTTAAGAGCGTCCCCTTTATCAGATTGGCAGCTAAAGAGTTGTATTAGATAATCCTCAAATCTGACATCCAGCCTGTTACGCTCTAGGGCTCGCTTCTTGGCCTGCATTTTGCCTTTTATTATATCCATTTCCCTCCTAAGATGTGCTCCTAAACAAAGGTTTCTATGTAAGCAGATGGATGATTTTTCCTGTCAATACCAGCACTGTATTAACATGCAAAAACTGCAGATTTATTTTGACAAATTAAAGTTAACCAGTCACAAATGTTATGATGGATTGCTTAATACCTCAGAAGCTTCACCAGTTCACCATGATGGTAGAGAAATTTTTGAAGAGCTGCTTCTCCAGGTATACNTAAAAAAATTAAAAAAACAAAAACAAAATATACACATTGTGTTTTGTTAAGAAAAGGCCGCAACTGGCAGAGGAGAAGTCAGGTGTGCGGACAGGCAGACTCCTAACAAACGGATGCCAGCGGGACTCCTGTTCAGGGGTCACGGAGTACTTCAGAACAGTTAAAATGTCTTTGCTTTAAATTGGAAGACGCTGGAGGCACTGGGATGTGATATGCCCCTCTCTCTCCCAATCAGAGCCTGTTGATGTTTCAACAGGGAAAGATGTGTTAGTTGCTCACTAGAGTTTATGTCTTATATTAAATTGTATACAGTTTTTATTCTAACCACTAACTAGGTAGTATGCCCCTTCAGAACAAGCAGAGTTTTTTTTTAATTTCTCCTTCCATTTCTTAATCAAGTATTGTGCAGATTTGTTCAACTTTGTAAATACGGACATCACTTTTTTTTTTCTTTGAGAAAACACTTGTATCAGCTTTGTGGGGTTTTCAGGGAGACAGCTGACTGCACTCCCTGCAGAAACCCAACAATGATTGTGCACGTTAAGACATGTGCTTTTTATTTCTTAGCAGGATGTTTTTATCTCTGTACATAAAGTAGAAACCAAAAGCTAGGGAAACAGATACTCTCCACCATCATGCCAGACATTAATGTTTTTAAAGCATTATGTTTTTTTAAAAAGTTACTAAAACCAACACGCTGTGATTTTTTTTTTTTAAGTTGCAATGTGTTTTTGGGTTTTTTCCTTTCTTAATCTTGCAGTTAAGAGAAGTGGACATTAGCTGTGTTAATCTTGCAAAATGTTTGCAGGACTATCAAACTGGATGACTTCCATTTATGCCCCACTGTGTCAGTTCAAGCATCAAAATACCTTGCATCTGAGGCAGACTTCCTACATCAGGGACAGGTATCTGTGTGTCATTATACAAAGCAGTTCGAGGGGGTTGAACTACGTAGTAAAAAATAAATAGTACTTAGTGTAAAATAATTTTATAAATGATCTTTTGTACTTTAGGACATTAAATTGTACAACTTTTGTATATATAAAAGCTTAGGAACTTTCTGTTTAGCAGGAAGGCAACACATTCCTACACTTTTAATGTATATGTTTGTTATAATGTCCATGTAAACATGCCCTATGTTTGTGCCTTTTAATTAGTTTGTCTCAATAAACAAAATGTAGAGAAAAATATGTAGCTATGACTTTGTTACAACTGTTCCTATCCACAGTACCAAGACGGTTTGTTTTTAATATGTAGAGCATTATGTGTGGACTACTGGAAGGACTTGTGTAGGGAAGGCCCACGCATGGCCCTGCTGAGGCCTGGATTGGGCAGATAGTGGCCACGTTTGGAGGAAGCCCATGTTTCCTGGCTCACAGGCCCAGTATGGGGTTCCGGCTCTGCTTAATGGGCCGTGTTGTCTCTGACTGAGCAGGCAATCCAGTCCTCCAGGATGGACACAGCCCGGCTTCCTCCACAGTGGCTCAAGGAGCAGTCCTCAGTGGGGGCAGGTGTGGACCCTACCCCCAGGCTAGAGTGTGGTTGTCAGAACCCTGAAAGTATTAGTTCTTTAAAAAAAAAAAAGGATATATACTAGAAATGATTGCTTTATCAATTCATTGTATAATAAACAGGAGTGAGACTTCATTGTATGACTTCAGTTAAAATGCTATTCTGTATGCATCCTTTATTCACTCAAGCTTGTCCGCAATAATAAAGCCATGTCGTGTCTTCTTTTGGGATGGAGAGAGTTGGCAGGATGGAAGTGGCAGTGGGCCGCTGAAATGGCGGGCGGGGGGGTTGGGGGGCACCAAAGTAGGTTGTGGTGAAATTCTCCTGTCTTGGAACTGGAATTGAGTTTTGATGCTGATGAACTGATTCAACCAAGTGTTGAAGGCACCATGGCCATTGCTCACAAAAAAGCAGTTTGTTTTTCTCTTCTGGTTGTAACCTGGTTAAGAGCGTCCCCTTTATCAGATTGGCAGCTAAAGAGTTGTATTAGATAATCCTCAAATCTGACATCCAGCCTGTTACGCTCTAGGGCTCGCTTCTTGGCCTGCATTTTGCCTTTTATTATATCCATTTCCCTCCTAAGATGTGCTCCTAAACAAAGGTTTCTATGTAAGCAGATGGATGATTTTTCCTGTCAATACCAGCACTGTATTAACATGCAAAAACTGCAGATTTATTTTGACAAATTAAAGTTAACCAGTCACAAATGTTATGATGGATTGCTTAATACCTCAGAAGCTTCACCAGTTCACCATGATGGTAGAGAAATTTTTGAAGAGCTGCTTCTCCAGGTATACTGGGCGCCAGAGAGAGGGAAGGACTAGTGACCCCTGGGCTGAGAGGGTGGGGCTGCACCAGGCTGGCTGCAGGAAAACTACTCCCCACCAGTCAGCTGAAGTAAAGTAAACCCAGAGAAGATGGTTTTTTAAACTTTTTTTTTTTTTAATGCTCTAACTGCTACTGCTGCTAAGTCACTTCAATCGTGTCCGACTCTATGAGACCCCATAGACGGCAGCCCACCAGGCTCCCCCGTCCCAGGGATTCTCCAGGCAAGAACACTGGAGTGGCTTGCCATTTCCTTCTCCAATGTATGAAAGTGAAAAGTGAAAGTGAAGTCACTCAGTCGTGTCTGAAGGTGCCTTCCTACCTTTGTGCTCTAAACCCAGCTGCTTTACCTGAAAGGGGTATTAGTTTGGGTTGCCTAATCACTTGTGTTCCACAAGGTTCATCAGATGTCTACTGAGTGCGAACAATGTGCCAGGCACTGTTAGGCAGTAAAGGGCATAATACAAAGATGAAAAACTGGTGGCTGCCTCCAAGAAGGCCCTTAAGAGAGAATGCCACGTTCCCAAGTGACAGTGTCAACAGACAGCAAATCAAGATGCATCTGACACCAGTTAATAAAAAGCTTTGGATACCTACATCTGTTTTGTATATGACTGAGGCTTTCCAAACTTCCTCTGATAATTGATTTTAGTCTCTTTATTGACCCAGTGAAAACAGCTGGAGGAAGAATTTCTTATGTTGCTTTTGTTTGGAATGGGAAGTGTCATTTCACTGAGTTGCTAGTTAACAGTGCTTACTGTCCAGGTGTTTTTGCTCTTCTCAGACAGCCCTGCAGTTTGGTCCTCTCTGAAAAGACTTGGATTCGGGAGGTTTTCCCTATAGTATCCTTAAGTAACACTGGACTAAAGGACAGTCCAATGTGTTCATGAATTACCATTGAACTTTCCCCTCCCAGCCCTAATAAAATCTGGCCTTCAGCCCTGCACTCTTTCCATTTCCTCCTTAAAGAGTCCTATAGCCTGAAAGAAAGCGATTTGTCCCCATCTGGGCCTATAAATCTCCCCCACAGCTGATCTGACCCTGGCAGATTACTGGATAATCTTCCCCCCAACCCTGTCCTGTAAAAAAGGGGAGCCAGACCTCAGTGTGTTACGGTTCAGGGCTGAATACTGACTGAGTTCGTGTATGATCTGGACTACAGCTTCTCTTGGCTGCTCACTTTCACGCAATCGAAGGTCCACGTAGTTCCCAAGAAAGGAATGGAGGGAGGGTTAGGGCTCTGCTTCGGGTCTCTGTGTGGTTAGCACTCTGCTGGGACCACTCCACCAAGGGTGGCTAGTCAGCTCTCACCTTCCCAAGACAGGCACTTGACCCATATCTTGGCCCTGGACCCTGAGGGTCAAGTACTCTTCCTTTACACAACCTTGCCTGTCATGGTAAGGGAATGGATTTTCACACTTCAGATTCTGTATCACCTCTGACTGGCGTCATAACTTCAGGAATTTTCTTCATCCCCATGACCTTTAACTTGATATCCCATCTCCTTCCCAACCCTTAAATACCTCTTTGAAGAATACAAAGAAGTCACTTCCTGGAGTGAATCCTTTCTGCCCACCATGCAGGAAGAACTGTGTGGAGTGTCTCTAAGTTTACATTGTTTATGGAATTTTCTCAATGTGAGGTCCACCTGCATTTGGCTGTGTCAGCCCTTCCACCTGAATGTCATTTTTTCCCCTCAGCACGTTTGTAAAGAGCCTGGGTAAGAATTAGAAGGCTAGTGATAGACATTTGAGGACGCCATTCTCTTCTGCCAGGGAGCACATTGGCACAGCCACTGAAGAGGATGGGAGGACCAAGGGCAAGGGAAGGAACTCCTGTCCTTCTGGTGACTGTGCAGCGGCTCTGTCTGGCAGTCAGTGCCCAGGTCCCAGGCTGGGAGCAGATGTGCCAGTTCCAGAGACTGCTTGTGCAGAGGGGAGCCAGCCTTGGAGACTGGGGCGGGGAGCTAAGTGTTGGTCAACCTTGGGAGCTGCCAAAGCCACCACACTTCTTACAGAGTCAGCCTAGATCCGCTAGGGATCAGGCTGCAACGAGCCTGGACCCTCAAGGCCCTTACTCAGGAGCCGAGAAGTTCCTAGCTTTGTTAGCGGTGGGAACAGAGCCAGAGGGAAATTGGCTTTGCTTGTGAGGTGAGGGAGAGAAGGGAAACTGGGAACTTGGAGGTTAGAATGAGGCCCAGGGAAGGGAGAGAGAGAGATTTTGGAGCAAATGTCCTTGTGCTTCCTGTGGTATACCACCCCCCACTTCCACCCACCCCCACCCTTCCTCCCCTCTCTGGGGAGGACATTCTAGGCCTAAGGGACCAAATATACAAAGATTCTCCTCCTTCCTGGGGCTGGACGTGATTCCTCAGAGGGCCCGAGACAGGCTGTGAGGCTAAGCCGGCTGTGTTGATCTCAACTCCAGTCAGGGGCGGGAAAGAAGACATGCTCTTGGTCAGAAAAAGGACAAAATCAGTAGCTGAAGAGAAAGGCAAGACTCAGATGATTTGTAGGGAATTCCTTCTGTGGTGGGCACCCGGGAGCCACTTCCTGCTGAGGAGGTAGGGAGCCCCCTTCCTGGAATCCCAGAGCTTCATCCCAGAAGTGCAGGCCTTGACTCCAGGGTGGCCTGCCCCATGCAAGGGAAGTCCTGCCACTTTGTCAACACCAGAAACTTTGTGGCTATCAAGGACATCTGAGGAAGAAAACTGGGGAGAGGGCGGCGCTGTGGAAAGAGGAAGGAGGAGAATCTTTGTATATTTGGTCCCTTAGGCCTAGAATGTCCTCCCACAAGCAGCCCACCAACGCATGTGCTCTGTCGTGAACCCCTGGCTATTCTGCAAATCTAATGTTTCTCATGTTTCTCCCTGCGAAACCTTCCCTCTAACTTTTATTTAGACACTTGGTTCATTCCTCCTTGGTATAACAGGAGGAGTTGGGAGATATCCAGATAAAGTGGAGGTGGTCCAGAGCTCCACAGAAGGGGGGCTAGTTCTAAAGTCGGACTATATATTCCAGAAACTTTGCCACACCCCTTACACCTCTGGTTCCAAATCTGTGGGACCATCGCACCCTGCTGCCAACTTGCCCTTGTGTATCAATGAGTCCCAGCGTTCAGGAAGCCTGAAACACAAGGCTCTGAACACCAAGGACGGAAACAGCAGCCACAGGTAAGAGAGGCCCCAGAAGACTCAGAGCAGGGCGAGGCCTGGCATAAGGGACAGCTTGGGAGGTGCTGTAATTCAGGGTTGCAGTTGAGAGCAGGGGCTTGGAATCTGGCAGGCCTGGGGTATAAATCCAGGCTATGCCAGTTGGAAATGTGTGACCTTGGGCAAGAGATGTAACTTCTGTGGCCCCAGTTTCCTCAGCTGTGAAGGAAAGAGGATAACAGTTGCAATATAGTAAAGATTTTGAAGATCTAATTTGTGTAAAGCGCTTTGTACAAAGCCTGATAGAGTGGCTGCTGCTGCTGATGCTAAATCCCTTCAGTTGTGTCCGACTCTGTGCGACCCCACAGACGGCACCCCACCAAGCTCCCCCGTCCCTGGGATTCTCCAGGCAAGAACACTGGAGTGGGTTGCCATTTCCTTCTCCAATGCATGAAAGTGAAAAGTGAAAGTGAAGTCGCTCAGTAGTGTCCGACTCTTAGGGACCCACCCCATGGACCAGGCTCCTCCATCCATGGGGTTTTCCAGGTAAGAGTACTGGAGTAGGTTGCCATTGCCTTCTCCTGATAGAGAGGAAAGAGCCTCAAATTCAATATCCCCCATCTGCACCTGGGTGTCCTATATCCTGTGTAGTAGCAGCACCATCAGCTCGCTCAGAGGCACCAACTGCTTCCACCCAAAGACCAAAGGAGCCGACTGCCTTCCTGNTTTAGCATCATTCCTTCCAAAGAAATCCCAGGGCTGATCTCCTTCAGAATGGACTGGTTGGATCTCCTTGCAGTCCAAGGGACTCTCAAGAGTCTTCTTCAACACCACAGTTCAAAAGCATCAATTCTTCAGCGCTCAGCTTTCTTCACAGTCCAACTTCCACATCCATACATGACCATTGGAAAAACCATAGCCTTGACTAGATGGACCTTTGTTGGCAAAGTAATATCTCTGCTTTTCAATATGCTATCTAAGTTGACCATAACTTTCCTTCCAAGGAGTAAGCGTCTTTTAATTTCATGGCTACAGTCACCATCTGCAGTGATTTTGGAGCCCCCAAAATAAAGTCTGACACTGTTTCCACTGTTTCCCCATCTATTTCCCATGAAGTGATGGGACCAGATGCCATGATCTTCGTTTTCTGAATGTTGAGCTTTAAGCCAACTTTTTCACTCTCCTCTTTCACTTTCCTCAAGAGGCTTTTTAGGTCCTCTTCACTTTCTGCCATAAGGAAGGTGTCATCTGCATATCTGAGGTTACTGATATTTCTCACGGCAATCTTGATTCCAGCTTGTGCTTCTTCCAGCACAGCGTTTCTCATGATGTACTCTGCATATAAGTTAAATAAGCAGGGTGACACTATACAGCCTTGACGTACTCCTTTTCCTATTTGAAACCAGTCTGTTCTTCCATGTCCAGTTCTAATTGTTGCTTCCTGACCTGCATACAGGTTTCTCAAGAGGCAGGATAGGTGTAGATGATAGAAAGGAGAAATGGGTCTTCTGAAAAGCTAACCCAACAAACGGCCCCCAGGTAAGCCATAGCCTCCCCCGGGGGAGACAAACCGCAGCCCCCAGCATCTTCCCAAAAGCCTCTCCCCACTCACCCTCACGTGTGTGATTTAGAAATAGGGTACAACAAGCCGACAGATTCGGCCATCCTTCAAGGGGCCAACGTTATATTGGGAAGCACATCACAGAACTTGATTTTATGTGTTTACATAGAAGGGGGTACAACTTTTGTGCAGAGTGCAGAAAGCGAAGCAGCGTTGGGAACTTCCAGCCCAAGTGGAGCAGCGCTCCCAGTGAATGAGCACCCTCCCCCGACCAACCAGAATACAGGCGACGTCAGCCAATCCCGACTCGGCAGTGCCCTGGTTGGGGCGGGGCTGACACGCCCAGAGTTGTTTGTTTGCCTCGGCTCCCTACCCGTCCGGCTCTAACCCTAGTCTACCCCCCGGAGGAAATCGCGGAGACGAGGCCGGCAAAGTAGATTTGGCCGAACTGTGGAGGGTATCGGACTTTGGGCACTTTGGGCACTGCAGTAGGTGGACAGACATTTGCCGCGCTAGGCAGGACGCCTCTCAGAGCGCTGAGTCCAGGATGCCTTCGGAAGAGCAGGTGGAGCCGATGAGGGCAGGTTCAGGGGTGAGCGAGCAGGTCTGCGAAGGATGTCAGGTTTCTCCCCCACATCCTGCCTGGGTAGGTGGTGGCCCTCCCTTTCCTCTTGGGAAGGAAGGAGGTCAGGCCCGTGCCAGGCTCGCAGCAAGCTATAAGAAGAACTAACTCTTTGTTAGGATGGTTCGGTTGCCTAGGGAAACTGTACAGCCAGTTTCTCTGGATATAGTGAGTGCTGGTAAATGCAGTGAGAGGGAACGACTTCTCTGAAGCACGATGCACCATCCCAGAGATGCACACATTTTTTCCTGGTCTCCCAGCCTGGTTAATTCCTCAGTATAACTGGAGCCCTCGCTGCCACATATTCGGCAGGGTTCCGTTAGCGGCAGTATAGATGTGTCTCCCATCTAACTTTCTCTTTTCCTGAGATGAAACTCCAGTTCCCATGCCGGATGCCAGTCCTCAGAATCTCAGGGTCTGAGATGGGGAAGTCATGCAGGAAGGCAGTCGGCTCCTTTGGTCTTTGGGTGGAAGCAGTTGGTGCCTCTGAGCGAGCTGATGGTGCTGCTACTACACAGGATATAGGACACCCAGGTGCAGATGGGGGATATTGAATTTGAGGCTCTTTCCTCTCTATCAGGAGAAGGCAATGGCAACCTACTCCAGTACTCTTACCTGGAAAACCCCATGGATGGAGGAGCCTGGTCCATGGGGTGGGTCCCTAAGAGTCGGACACTACTGAGCGACTTCACTTTCACTTTTCACTTTCATGCATTGGAGAAGGAAATGGCAACCCACTCCAGTGTTCTTGCCTGGAGAATCCCAGGGACGGGGGAGCTTGGTGGGGTGCCGTCTGTGGGGTCGCACAGAGTCGGACACAACTGAAGGGATTTAGCATCAGCAGCAGCAGCCACTCTATCAGGCTTTGTACAAAGCGCTTTACACAAATTAGATCTTCAAAATCTTTACTATATTGCAACTGTTATCCTCTTTCCTTCACAGCTGAGGAAACTGGGGCCACAGAAGTTACATCTCTTGCCCAAGGTCACACATTTCCAACTGGCATAGCCTGGATTTATACCCCAGGCCTGCCAGATTCCAAGCCCCTGCTCTCAACTGCAACCCTGAATTACAGCACCTCCCAAGCTGTCCCTTATGCCAGGCCTCGCCCTGCTCTGAGTCTTCTGGGGCCTCTCTTACCTGTGGCTGCTGTTTCCGTCCTTGGTGTTCAGAGCCTTGTGTTTCAGGCTTCCTGAACGCTGGGACTCATTGATACACAAGGGCAAGTTGGCAGCAGGGTGCGATGGTCCCACAGATTTGGAACCAGAGGTGTAAGGGGTGTGGCAAAGTTTCTGGAATATATAGTCCGACTTTAGAACTAGCCCCCCTTCTGTGGAGCTCTGGACCACCTCCACTTTATCTGGATATCTCCCAACTCCTCCTGTTATACCAAGGAGGAATGAACCAAGTGTCTAAATAAAAGTTAGAGGGAAGGTTTCGCAGGGAGAAACATGAGAAACATTAGATTTGCAGAATAGCCAGGGGTTCACGACAGAGCACATGCGTTGGTGGGCTGCTTTGGGGAGGACATTCTAGGCCTAAGGGACCAAATATACAAAGATTCTCCTCCTTCCTGGGGCTGGACGTGATTCCTCAGAGGGCCCGAGACAGGCTGTGAGGCTAAGCCGGCTGTGTTGATCTCAACTCCAGTCAGGGGCGGGAAAGAAGACATGCTCTTGGTCAGAAAAAGGACAAAATCAGTAGCTGAAGAGAAAGGCAAGACTCAGATGATTTGTAGGGAATTCCTTCTGTGGTGGGCACCCGGGAGCCACTTCCTGCTGAGGAGGTAGGGAGCCCCCTTCCTGGAATCCCAGAGCTTCATCCCAGAAGTGCAGGCCTTGACTCCAGGGTGGCCTGCCCCATGCAAGGGAAGTCCTGCCACTTTGTCAACACCAGAAACTTTCTGGCTATCAAGGACGTCTGAGGAAGAAAACTGGGGAGAGGGCGGCGCTGTGGAAAGAGGAAGGAGGAGAATCTTTGTATATTTGGTCCCTTAGGCCTAGAATGTCCTCCCACAAGCAGCCCACCAACGCATGTGCTCTGTCGTGAACCCCTGGCTATTCTGCAAATCTAATGTTTCTCATGTTTCTCCCTGCGAAACCTTCCCTCTAACTTTTATTTAGACACTTGGTTCATTCCTCCTTGGTATAACAGGAGGAGTTGGGAGATATCCAGATAAAGTGGAGGTGGTCCAGAGCTCCACAGAAGGGGGGCTAGTTCTAAAGTCGGACTATATATTCCAGAAACTTTGCCACACCCCTTACACCTCTGGTTCCAAATCTGTGGGACCATCGCACCCTGCTGCCAACTTGCCCTTGTGTATCAATGAGTCCCAGCGTTCAGGAAGCCTGAAACACAAGGCTCTGAACACCAAGGACGGAAACAGCAGCCACAGGTAAGAGAGGCCCCAGAAGACTCAGAGCAGGGCGAGGCCTGGCATAAGGGACAGCTTGGGAGGTGCTGTAATTCAGGGTTGCAGTTGAGAGCAGGGGCTTGGAATCTGGCAGGCCTGGGGTATAAATCCAGGCTATGCCAGTTGGAAATGTGTGACCTTGGGCAAGAGATGTAACTTCTGTGGCCCCAGTTTCCTCAGCTGTGAAGGAAAGAGGATAACAGTTGCAATATAGTAAAGATTTTGAAGATCTAATTTGTGTAAAGCGCTTTGTACAAAGCCTGATAGAGTGGCTGCTGCTGCTGATGCTAAATCCCTTCAGTTGTGTCCGACTCTGTGCGACCCCACAGACGGCACCCCACCAAGCTCCCCCGTCCCTGGGATTCTCCGGGCAAGAACACTGGAGTGGGTTGCCATTTCCTTCTCCAATGCATGAAAGTGAAAAGTGAAAGTGAAGTCGCTCAGTAGTGTCCGACTCTTAGGGACCCACCCCATGGACCAGGCTCCTCCATCCATGGGGTTTTCCAGGTAAGAGTACTGGAGTAGGTTGCCATTGCCTTCTCCTGATAGAGAGGAAAGAGCCTCAAATTCAATATCCCCCATCTGCACCTGGGTGTCCTATATCCTGTGTAGTAGCAGCACCATCAGCTCGCTCAGAGGCACCAACTGCTTCCACCCAAAGACCAAAGGAGCCGACTGCCTTCCTGCATGACTTCCCCATCTCAGACCCTGAGATTCTGAGGACTGGCATCCGGCATGGGAACTGGAGTTTCATCTCAGGAAAAGAGAAAGTTAGATGGGAGACACATCTAAACTGCCGCTAACGGAACCCTGCCAAATATGTGGCAGTNCCCCATCTCAGACCCTGAGATTCTGAGGACTGGCATCCGGCATGGGAACTGGAGTTTCATCTCAGGAAAAGAGAAAGTTAGATGGGAGACACATCTAAACTGCCGCTAACGGAACCCTGCCGAATATGTGGCAGCGAGGGCTCCAGTTATACTGAGGAATTAACCAGGCTGGGAGACCAGGAAAAAATGTGTGCATCTCTGGGATGGTGCATCGTGCTTCAGAGAAGTCGTTCCCTCTCACTGCATTTACCAGCACTCACTATATCCAGAGAAACTGGCTGTACAGTTTCCCTAGGCAACCGAACCATCCTAACAAAGAGTTAGTTCTTCTTATAGCTTGCTGCGAGCCTGGCACGGGCCTGACCTCCTTCCTTCCCAAGAGGAAAGGGAGGGCCACCACCTACCCAGGCAGGATGTGGGGGAGAAACCTGACATCCTTCGCAGACCTGCTCGCTCACCCCTGAACCTGCCCTCAACGGCTCCACCTGCTCTTCCGAAGGCATCCTGGACTCAGCGCTCTGAGAGGCGTCCTGCCTAGCGCGGCAAATGTCTGTCCACCTACTGCAGTGCCCAAAGTGCCCAAAGTCCGATACCCTCCACAGTTCGGCCAAATCTACTTTGCCGGCCTCGTCTCCGCGATTTCCTCCGGGGGGTAGACTAGGGTTAGAGCCGGACGGGTAGGGAGCCGAGGCAAACAAACAACTCTGGGCGTGTCAGCCCCGCCCCAACCAGGGCACTGCCGAGTCGGGATTGGCTGACGTCGCCTGTATTCTGGTTGGTCGGGGGAGGGTGCTCATTCACTGGGAGCGCTGCTCCACTTGGGCTGGAAGTTCCCAACGCTGCTTCGCTTTCTGCACTCTGCACAAAAGTTGTACCCCCTTCTATGTAAACACATAAAATCAAGTTCTGTGATGTGCTTCCCAATATAACGTTGGCCCCTTGAAGGATGGCCGAATCTGTCGGCTTGTTGTACCCTATTTCTAAATCACACACGTGAGGGTGAGTGGGGAGAGGCTTTTGGGAAGATGCTGGGGGCTGCGGTTTGTCTCCCCCGGGGGAGGCTATGGCTTACCTGGGGGCCGTTTGTTGGGTTAGCTTTTCAGAAGACCCATTTCTCCTTTCTATCATCTACACCTATCCTGCCTCTTGAGAAACCTGTATGCAGGTCAGGAAGCAACAATTAGAACTGGACATGGAAGAACAGACTGGTTTCAAATAGGAAAAGGAGTACGTCAAGGCTGTATAGTGTCACCCTGCTTATTTAACTTATATGCAGAGTACATCATGAGAAACGCTGTGCTGGAAGAAGCACAAGCTGGAATCAAGATTGCCGTGAGAAATATCAGTAACCTCAGATATGCAGATGACACCTTCCTTATGGCAGAAAGTGAAGAGGACCTAAAAAGCCTCTTGAGGAAAGTGAAAGAGGAGAGTGAAAAAGTTGGCTTAAAGCTCAACATTCAGAAAACGAAGATCATGGCATCTGGTCCCATCACTTCATGGGAAATAGATGGGGAAACAGTGGAAACAGTGTCAGACTTTATTTTGGGGGCTCCAAAATCACTGCAGATGGTGACTGTAGCCATGAAATTAAAAGACGCTTACTCCTTGGAAGGAAAGTTATGGTCAACTTAGATAGCATATTGAAAAGCAGAGATATTACTTTGCCAACAAAGGTCCATCTAGTCAAGGCTATGGTTTTTCCAATGGTCATGTATGGATGTGGAAGTTGGACTGTGAAGAAAGCTGAGCGCTGAAGAATTGATGCTTTTGAACTGTGGTGTTGAAGAAGACTCTTGAGAGTCCCTTGGACTGCAAGGAGATCCAACCAGTCCATTCTGAAGGAGATCAG
>SJYW01034489.1:604564-631793 GCA_006410735.1 Raphicerus campestris | reverse complement strand
AGAAATAGTGTCAGCCTTTATTTTTTGGGGCTCCAAAATCACTGCAGATGGTGACTGTGGCCATGAAATTAAAAGACGCTTATTCCTTGGAAGAAAAGTTATGACCAACCAGATAGCATATTCAAAAACAGAGACATTACTTTGTCGACTAAGGTCCGTCTAGTCAAGGCTATGGTTTTTCCTGTGGTCATGTATGGATGTGAGAGTTGGACTGTGAAGAAGGTTGACCGCAGAGGAATTGATGCTTTTGAACTGTGGTATTGGAGAAGACCCTTGAGAGTCCCTTGGACTGCGAGGGGATCCAATCAGTCCATTCTAAAGGAGATCAGCCCTGGGATTTCTTTGGAAGGAATGATGCTAAAGCTGAAACTCCAGTACTTCGGCCACTTCATGTGAAGAGTTGACTCATTGGAAAAGACTTTGATTCTGGGAGGAATTGGAGGCAGGAGGAGAAGGGGACGACTGACGATGAGATGGCTGGATGGTATCACCATCTCGACGGATGTAAATCTGAGTGAACTCCAGGAGTTGGTGATGGACTGGGAGGCCTGGCATGCTGTGATTCATGAGGTCGCGAAGAATCGGACATGATTGAGTAACTTAACTGAACTGAACTGAGTCACAATAAAGAAGAAATACTGAAGATACACATGTATTCACACATTTATTTGAGGATAAAGGCTACATTTTTTAGGCTGAAGTGAGAAAAAATTTTTGTCATATGTTGGCGTGCATAGAGAATCAACACTATATTAATTTGAACAATTTTTATTTATTACAATTTTCTAAATCAGAACTAAACACATATTCATAACAAAATGAGGGCTTGAATACTTATAATTCCTTAGAGATTTGTCACATCTCATCTATTTTCATTCTAAGAGAGCTAACTTTTAATAAGAGCTATTTCATTGTAAAAGTATTTTTTTCCTTATGAACTTAGAAATGTGATCACTGAATAAAACATAAGATAGCGGAAAAATATTTTATTTAGTTAATTTTTTACTTTAGGTTTTTCTTGTTCTGTATAGCAAAAAAAAATATTTTTTTGACATACATAGAACTGAGATGTTTTTGTGGAATACTGTGGAGGTGAGTAAGTATTAACATATCTGGTTGTCACTCTACAAACTAAACTTTGTGTGCTTTCATTTGAATTTCCTTATAATACTTAGCATATACAATGTATATCCTAATTGTGTCTTGTAACAGTCTTGCCATTATTCAGTTCAAATAAAATCTAGGAATTGGGGCATCTGACTTCGTCATTGAATCACTGTGTGATTTTGGACAAGTCATTATCTTTGCTCAAACTTGACCAGTTACAAATTTGCTGTTTTTACATATGCTTTACTAATATACAATCACACTAGGACTTATGTCTACCTGGGACAAAATATGGTGATGAAAAGTATAGACTTAAAAAAAAACTTTTTATTTTATATTGGAGTATATTTGATTAACAATGCTTTGTTAACTTCAGGTATACAGCAAAATGACTCAGTTATATATAATACATGTATCTATTCTTTTTCAAATTATTTTCCCATTTAGGTTGTTACATAATATTGAGAAGAGTTCCCTGTGTAATACAGTAGGTCCTTGTTCGTTATCCATTTTAAATAAAGCAGTGTGTACATATCAATCCAAAACTCCCTAACTATCCCTTCCTCCCACCCTTCCCCCTGGTAACCATGTGTTCATTCTCTAAGTCTGTGAATCTGTTCTGTAAATAAATTCATTTGTATCATTTCTTTTTAGATTCTACCTGTAAGTGATATCATGCTATATTTCTCTTTTTCTATCTGACTTATTTCACTTAACATGATAATTTCTAGGTCTATTCATGTCGCTGTAAGTGGCATTATCTCATTCTTCTTAATGGTTGAGTAATATTCCATTGTATATATATACCACATCTTCTTGATCCACTCCTCTGTTGATGGACATTTAGGTTGCTTCTATTCTTTGGCTATTGTACACAGTGCTGTAATGAACACTGGGGTACATGTATTCTTTTCAGCCATGTTTTTCTTTGACTATATGCCCAGGAATGGGATTGCAGGACCATATGGTAGCTCTGTTTTAATTTTGTAAGAAACCTCCATACTGTTTTCCGTAGTAACTGTACCAATTTTCACTCTCTTCAGGAGAACACAAGAATTACACCTAACTGCTGAACAGCCATCAACAATAACAACAAAATGCTGGAACCTACCAATAACCGTGTGTGTGCTGCTACGCTCAGTTGGGTCTGACTCTTTGCAACCCCATGGACTGTAGTCCACCAAGTTCCTTTGTCCATGGAATTTCCCAGGCAAGAATAGTTGAGTGGGTTGCCATTTCCTACTCCAGGGGATCTTCCTGACCCAGGGATTGAACCTGTGTCTCTTGTATCTTCTGAATTGGCAGGAAGATTCTTTACCACTGCACCACCTGGCAAGCCCAATACACTGGGATTGTCTTAATAAGGATACGATTTTGCCTTCTTCACTCAGGGCTAGAATGTATCCCCCCAAGTGAGTGATTACATGAAGCCAACCATGGCTACTTACAGAAGACAACAAATAACTGGTCTCGAGTCTCTTCAAGGATTTATGCAACACAAATGACCACTTCTCCATTCCATAAGGTTTTCTTTTGTTCTTGTAAGCTAGAAGAAAATACAGTTCAACTCCCCTAAATTTTATGAGTCAGCTGTGTTTGAAATGAGTTGTAAATTAACCAAGACCTAGTGGCAAAGATGAACTAAACTTCAAGTCTTATGACACTTAACCCAGTGGTACATTTATAAGTTGAGGAAAAGGTTGCTTGTTACACGGAAGTAACATGTTTTCATTAAAGAGACTTTTTTTGTGTTATCTGGTGGCCAGAGAAAGGTGGCAGACATTTCTTTTCACCTCAGCCATCTTCAGAGTGGGATGATATTGTTGGTTATTGTAAGTAAGCTACTGCAATTTGCCCATACATGAGATATTTATTAGAAGAAAATTATCTTCATTTTCTTGTTGTTTCATCACAGTTTTAAGGTTCTGAGTCCCATTTATGATTCCAGATCAGTGATGATATTAGCTATATATGTTTTCTGTTATTTGACTCATTTCTTTCCTGAGCTTCCTTGTCATGTGTATTATGAAAAGAAAGTGTGAAAGTGTTCGTCACTCAGTCATGTCTAACTCTTTGAGACCCCGTAGACTGTAGCCTGCCAGGCTGCTCTGTCTGTGGAATTGAATTCTCCAGGCAAGAATACTGGAGTGGATTGCCATTTCCTTCTCCAGGGAATCTTTCCCACCCAGGGACCAAACTCTGGTCTCCTGCATTGCAGGCAGATTCTTTACTTCTGAGCCATGAAAAGAATTGATCTTATTCCTGAAACTAAAATAAATTAACAAATTTAAAGTTTATCAATCTATCTACCTAGGTATTATTAAGGGAATGGTGTTATGTAGGTAAGTAACTTTAAATGTAGGAGTTTCTTTTTAGACAGTATATATTACAAGGGATTTTGTATAAAAGCTCTTATGATATTTTGTCATATTAGATTCTTTATAGGATGTAACTAAGAGAAACCCTGCTAATCGCTTAGTCAAACAAGGAAAATATATTGTATACATAGTTACTCTCTCATTTGTGTTTTTGGAACACTTAGCATATCATCTGTGATACTATGCACTTTTGTCCANCATATTAGATTCTTTATAGGATGTAACTAAGAGAAACCCTGCTAATCGCTTAGTCAAACAAGGAAAATATATTGTATACATAGTTACTCTCTCATTTGTGTTTTTGGAACACTTAGCATATCATCTGTGATACTATGCACTTTTGTCCAGTATCACCCTCAGAATAATTTTAACACAATGCTTCAATCAGTCATTATCAATTAATTGGAAATAATGTGAGGGAATAAATAAAGATCTTATGATATTTTGTCATATTAAATTCTTTGTAGACTATAACTAAGAGAAACCCTGCTAATCCCTTAGTCAAATAAGGTAAATATACTGCATACATATAGCTACTCTCCCATTTGTGTTTATGGAAGACTTAGCATAGCATCTGTGATACTTTGCACTTTTGTCCAGAATTGATACTTTTGAACTGTGGTGTTGGAGAAGACTCTTGAGAGTCCTTTGGACTGCAAGGAAATCAAACAAATCAATCCTAAAGGAAATCAATCCTGAATATTCATTAGAAGGAGAGATGCTGAAGCTGAAGCTCCAATACTTTGGGCACCTGACTCATTAGAAAGGACCATGATGCTGGAAAAGATTGAAGGCAGGAGGAGAAGGAGACAACAGAGGAAGAGATTGTTGGATGGCATCACCGATATGAACTTGAGCAAGCCCTGGGAGTTGGTGTTGGAGAGGGAAGCCTGGCGTACTGCAGTCTATGGGGTCACAAAGAGTCAGACACCACTGAGTGGTTGAACTGAACTGATGATCTAGTCTGACCTCTCATTTTCCATCAGAAGCAACTAAGGCCCAAAGAGACAAAGGGTCTTAAAAGACTCTGGTACAGATGGCATTAGAGCTGTGTTCCCATATTTCAACTTCAGTGTTCTTTAACTCCTTTATCCTACTCAGTCAACAAACAAAATATATAGTATGGGTATGAAACTTCCTTGTCTTTTTAGAGTCTTCTTTATTCAATTTTCTAATCTTGTTTCTGAGTCATTATTATCATCTGATCTGTGTACAGTTTCTTAAAATGTGGAGGAAAAAAAATACTTATCCCTGAAGAGCATTCAAACCTCATGTAGCATGAAACCAGCACACAGAATATATAAGCTGTCAATGGTAAATGCCATGTATATCAAAGTATAATTATAATAAAAATACAGTGAGAAATATTAACATCCCACTGTAACTGTAACATCCCAATGTACTGTAAATCTAACAATACAACAGCATTTCTTGGAGGAAAAAACTGTATTGGCCCATTGTTATTTCTGATCAGCTTACATCAGCTTTTGTAGTCTCAGTCTTACTTTATTATTAGAGGCTCATGAATGTTGGAACTTATAGAGAGGGGGCACTAGTGTACATGCTTGGTTCCACTAGTACCTGAGTGTACTAGAAATCTTTTCTTTTGAAAACAGTAAGTTGTTCTTATACTTTTCATTGCGGTAACACTTTGGTAAAGTTAAGCATGTATAGGCTCCTGTTCCTGATGTCCACCATTTAAACTTTAAAACTTTCCCTTCCCTCTTTCATTTCTGTCAACTTATATACTGATTGTATAGGTCATATGGTGTCTTCAGAGAAGCTGGTATGTAAGGATAACACATAAGAAGACACAGAGACTGTAGAGACATTCATGTACTGTAGCTTAGAGCTAAATTAAATTAAAGGTAGGAAGAGCTTTCAAGAGTGTGAGCATATTGCTTACTGAGTGTTTGGAAGCTATTGAAATAGAGTTTCAGAGTTAAGACTGTAGGAATATGCTTACTGAGAGTGGACAGTCTAGCTCATGGAATGTGAAATGAGGTGAAATATATATTTTTTAACTTGACAAGAAATTGAAATAGATGCGTTAACAAGATAAACTGATTTAAGCAGATTTCAAGAAGTTTAGCATGGTTGCATCTGATTTTATTCTATATCAGTAGAATCAAAATATTTTTCAGTCAGCATTTCTCAAAAAATGAATTCTGTTTCTGTGGAAATGATGTTCAACCTCCCTAAATTTTGCTATTAGAGACACTTTGAGTTCTTGTTAAAATTGTGGATCAACACTTACTGTGTAGAAGTAGGACATCTTAGAGAAAAATATGCCTGCAGTTTGTAGAAAGTGGTTTTATCTTCTTCTTTTCAAGTACTGGAGCTGTTATAAGAACATGATTTCCTAATTCCCCTTTCTTCAGTGAGTCCTTGGGTTTGCCATTTACATTTCCAAACTCAACCCCATTATGGCTCACTTTTTACTTTTCAAAACTATTTTATCCTAAGGAAAAAAAAAGAGTATATATATGCCCTTTTGGTTTTATTTTATTAAAATTAATTCATTAAAGTAAAACTGATTTATGNCTGTTATAAGAACATGATTTCCTAATTCCCCTTTCTTCAGTGAGTTCTTGGGTTTGCCATTTACATTTCCAAACTCAACCCCATTATGGCTCACTTTTTACTTTTCAAAACTATTTTATCCTACGGAAAAAAAAAGAGTATATATATGCCCTTTTGGTTTTATTTTATTAAAATTATTTTATTAAAGTAAAACTGATTTATAATGTTGTATTAATTTCTATAGTACAGCAAAGTGATTCTGTTATTTTATATATATTCTTTTTCCTATTCTTTTCTATTATGGTTTATCACATGACACTGAATATAGTTCCCTGTACTATACAGTAGGATCTTGCTGTATATCTACTCTCTATATAATATTTTGAATCTACTAATTCCAGACTCATAATCCAGCCCTCCCCCACCCACTTCCTCCTTGATGATTTTATTCATGAAGCATCAAATGCATGAACTAAAAAATCATTCAACTTTGGGACAAAGATTTTCTGGGAAATTTAATCTTTTATTATTCAAGATAATTCAACCAGAACTTGGGCCAATTTAAAATATTTTATCTACATCTCATTAAGCTAATATGCACTTTTCTTCCCATTTTCCCCCTAGACTGAATCACACAGATTTCCATAAGTATAGTAACTAGATTTTTCATTCTTTATAATTTGCTCCTCATCTTGGCACCTTGTTCATTCAGTGATGCTGTAGTCCTAGTTTGTGGAATCCCAGTTGCTTTTGCCTCAGATTCAGGAATACAGATGAAATTCAATGGGAAGAACTCAACGTTTGAAACTTCCCCAGGGATCCTGCTCACTGCATGGAATTCAGTTTTAATGATAAATTCTACAAGCAGTCAACTTCTCTAAAATATTAACTTTATTCTAAAGCATGTGGCTTTGGTGAGGTTATGTTTGGCTAGAAAAGATTCCATGTCTCATATCAAGGATATTAACAGATATGTATTCATCTTACTCTGTGACCAAGTAAGGAAAAGATGTTCAGATGGTCACGTCGTTTGAGTAGCTGAGTGATAGAACTGCCTTCTGGATCACGCTGCTTTAATTCTGAACTGACCCTTTCTGTGTTCTTATTTTTCCCCCCACTACAGACAAGAACTCCATGTGGTTTATTATTATAGCATGGATAGACAACCATTGGAGATAAAATAAAATTAACATGCTTTTAAAAAAGTCCTAAATGAATTGCTTAATATTTGTGATATTTCCCTGTGGCTTATGCCTGGAACTTCCTGCTGTACATAAGTGATGCTGGGACATAAGGAGCAGGGTGGTTTATTCATTTTTCTTTATCCTGTGTTTCACAAGCTTGGACTATAGCAGCTGAAGTAAGATAATCATTTTGTGCCAGAGAAAGATAAAAGAAGAAAAACAGTTTGCCAACAGGAGCTTAAATTTAACATTAGAAGCCTGGAAAATATGGACAAAAAGGTGACATCTGAGCAACACCACTCCAACAGAGTAATCTGATAGCTTTTCCACTCCTGATTTATTTTAAACAAGTCACTTTTGTCAGTAAAGGCTTAAAAGTAATTTTGAGTATAGGTTGGAAAAAATAAGACAGATAAATTCTTCTTTCACATTATTTTTATTGCCTGATTTGTGAGACAGTCTCACAATATTTTCAGGTGAAGGTGGTTTTAGCAAGCCTCAATTCCACCATTTTGTCCACAGCATTAGTGGAGAGGGATATTGAATTCTGTTCTTAGCTTTGGTGCTGAAAGATTGTAACAGACACAGTTTCCCTGATTGCTTTTCCTACTTATCTGCATTCTATTTCTCTCTGTCAGGATGAAATATCAATTTATCCCATGTGCTGTCTGAGGAAGGTTTTAAGAGTAATCTGTGTATTTAGATTTTCTTATTAATGTGATAGTGAATTAGGACCAGTTTTTGGATAAAATACAACTTTATACTAGTCAGTTCCTGTTTATTTTTATTAAGAATAGTACTGAGATGGCAACAGCACTTTTGTGAAATCTGTAATGATAGCTTTATTTTTCAGGAGGCCTCCCATGACATTGAGTATTCATGACACTACAGGGAATATTTAACCTATAGTTAGGTTACTCTCATTTCTTCTTGACTGAGTTGATATGATAATAGTATTTATTGAGCTTATCTTTCAATGTGTGAGGCACTGTGCCAAGAGCATATAATGAATAAATTGATTAATTCTCACAAAACTCCAAGGATTAAATATTGCCATTATCTCCATTTCACAGATGCAGACACAGGGGAGACTGAATTCAAATCTAAGCTGTTTACAGACCCCATGCATTTAACAACCTGCTCTCTTCTGTAGCAGGACTTGGAAGACTAGCTGCTAAATATTCAGAAATGTGAATTTTGGGAAAGAAAAGGAGAGTGATATAGCAGTGAAATGGTTACCCCCAATATGCATTTTCGTTGTCTTCCAGTAACAAAATCCAGTAGCCAAAAGAAACTGTTTCCCAGTGTCCCTTATAGTGGTAATTGTGTTTTGAGATATAATTAAGGTTGCTGAGATGTAAGTAAAGCATTTAGTGGGCAGCTTCCACAGACTCCTAAAAGTTAGCCTGTGTAAAGCCTTTGTCTCTATCCTGCTGCTTGGAATATGGATGTCCTGAGTGGAACTCTAATTGAACTATGAGGACAAGGTGGTGAAATGAAAATCTTGGAGGAGCCTGGTTTTCTGAGTACTTTATGGAGCAGAGCCACCATACTAGCTCCGGATCACTTATTTCGATCTCCCATGTGAGAGCAAAGTAANTGATGGACAGGGAGGCCTGGTGTGCTGCAATTCATGAGGTTGCAAAGAGTCAGACACGACTGAGCGACTGAACTGAACTGATACTTCACATTTCCCTGCCTTCTGTCATGCTGTTCCACATGGTAGGGGTGCTTTTCCTTCTCATTTATTTTTGTTGTTGTTGTTTTTTCAACTTCTTATTTTGTATTTGAGTATATCCAATTAACGGGCTTTCCTGGTGGCTCAGTGGTGAAGAAACCA
Organism: Raphicerus campestris; assembly: GCA_006410735.1. Lineage (NCBI taxonomy): Eukaryota > Metazoa > Chordata > Mammalia > Artiodactyla > Bovidae > Raphicerus > Raphicerus campestris. Next base: position 622,761 of record SJYW01034489.1, on the reverse strand, counting down.
CCTGCAAGGCAGGATGACCCAGGAGATGCGGGTTGGATCCTGGGTTGGGAAGATCCCTTGGAGGAGGGCATGGCAACCCACTCCAGTATTCTTGCCTGAAGAATCCCATGGTCTGAGCAGACTGGTGGATTAAATTCCTTTAGAGTTGCAGCGAAACTTAAAGATGCAGTAGGGCATGACTGAAACAATGGAGCTCTCAGGCACACGCAGCCCTTCCACAATGTCTTGATGGTTTCAGGTGAAATGCGTAGGGACTCAGCCATACATATTCCCCAAACATCCCTCCCATCCAGACTGGCCAAAACGTTGAGTAGAGTTCCATGTGCTATACAATAGGTCCTTACTGGTTATCCANAAGTTTAATTAATCTCTTATTTTAGTTAACTAATTGATTATTTCAGGCCTTCTTGACACTGTAAGTAGGTTACCATTTGTGCAAGCAGGCTCTCCAGAAATACTTGATGATTTGAGTTTACTTTTAAAATTTCTTCTTATATTAATAGTTGGAATCATTTACTTGAGTTATTTTGTAAGAACAGTACAGTTTGTAGATTGTATGGCATGCAAAATCATGCTGTATATATAACATGCTGGACAATAATGGAGCGCAAGATTTTTTCCTTTAAAGTAATATTAAGGCCAAATTTTAGATAGAAAACAACTTACAAATTTAAATGGAAAACTCCTCTACCAAATGCACTTTAAGTATGTTTTTGTTTACTATCATTAAATGTTACATCTCTGGGGTGGGATCAATGGCTAAATCAATTAAAAAGAATGGTTACTATAAAAAGCAAGCTTATCTAATGTTGCTAGTCAGAATTCTGATATTTAACATTATAGTAAATTTATTATTATTGCAGTAAAAATATTAATAAATGTGTCAGCACACATATATATGAGCTCTAAACATTAAATGTCCTAAAATGTCTTATTAATCATTAAAAAGGAAAAAAAAGAAAATTTATGTTTCATTAAACATATGTTTGAGACTTTTTTCTGAAATGCCTATTTCAAATTTTTTAGTATTACAACTTTATAAATGGTCCATTTTTGTTCTATAAATATGGAATTTTCTCCCCATGTCGGAACCCAAGTGAAAAATGACAGTGCCTTGAACAAGGGCCTCATTAGCATAGAAGGGGTTGGACAGGTTTGTGATCTGTGTAGTCACAGAGATACACCTGACTGATGGATTTGATTTGGAAGTGGGGAGGTGAAGCAGAAGGATTAATCAAATATGACACATGTATTCATCCTGAGCAACTAAGCAGAGGGAGATGATGCTTACAGAGATGGGAGGACTTGAAGAGGAACATATCTGAGGCATGTATTAAAGGAAAAGAAAGTTCCAGAAATTCCATTTTGTGTATATTCAGGATGTCTTTGGAGACATCCAAAATAGATGTAAAATTGCATAAACAAGTTTGCATTTCAGAGATGTTTGCATTGGAGATACAAAATTTGGAGTTGTCAACTTACAGATAATATTTAAAGTCATGAGAATATTTGAGATCATCTAGGAAGAAAGGATAGAGCAAGGTAAGAAGGGGGCTCAGAAACTAGACTGATGAATANCTTTTTTTAAGTCTGCGTCCTTTGCTCTGTTTTTTAAGTTCACTTGTAAAATTTCTTTTTAGATTCCTCATATAAAGGATGTCATACGATATTTCTTCTCTGATTGACTTACTTCACTCAGTATGACAGTCTCTAAGTCCAACTGTGTTGCTGCAAATGGCATTATTTCATTCTTTTAATGGCTAAGTCATATCCCATTGTATGTATGGACCACATCTTCTTTATTGATCCCTCTGTCGATGGACATTTAGGTAGCTTTCATGTCTTGGCTGTTGTAAACACTACTGCAATGAACACTGGAGTGCTTGCATCCTTTCAGATCATGTTTTTCCTCCAGATATATGCCCAGGAGTGGGACTGCAGAGTCATATCACAGCCTCTTAGTTTTTTTAAGGAGCCTCCATAGTAGCTGTACCAATTTACATTCCCACCAATGGTGCAAGAAGGCTCCCTCCTCTCCAGAACTGGATGTTTGTGAATTTTTTGATGATGGCCGTTCTGACCAGTGTGACATGCTATCTCATTGTAGTTTTCATGTCCATTTCTCTAATAACTAGTGATGTTGAACATCTTTTCATGTGCGGCCATTTGGAGAAATGTCTATTCAGATCTTCTGCCCATTTTTTGAGCGGGCTGTTTGTTTTGATGCTGTTAAGTGTCATAAACTGTAAATTTTGAAGGCTCATCCCTTATCAGTCATATTATTTGCAAATATTTTCTCCCAACATGTGGCTTACTTTTTTAAAAAATGTGCTTAAATATTCTTGATCCCCAGGCTCTACTTGAGAAAAAGTTGATTGCAGGGCTTGGGCAGCAAAAACCACAAAGTAAACCTGCAACAGTTTTGAAAAACTTTTATTTGGAAATAATTTCAAACTTACAAAAGTTGCAAAGGTGAAAATAGTACGAGANTGAGAATATTTGAGATCATCTAGGAAGAAAGGATAGAGCAAGGTAAGAAGGGGGCTCAGAAACTAGACTGATGAATATGGTAAATTTATGCATTATGATCAAAAGATTATGATGTGTTGGCATTTAATGTGGATTCCTTTTTTTCTTGGTGCCACTAGTCTGCTTGTTGCTCTTGACCCAAGCCATCTGCTCTAAGATGGCACTTATGTTGAGTCCTAACTAGGGAGCTGGGCAGTCATTTGTAGGAATGAAGAATGGAATAAGGTACAAGCTTCCATTAAAGAACTGTTGATGCAAGAAATTTAAGGGTTCCGTCTAGAAATACATAGAATTCAATGTGTAAAGAATTTAGAATATTTCTTTCTGTATTCTTGTGAAAAGTGAAAGTCACTCAGTTGTGTCCGACTCTTGGGCTGTTCAGTCCATGGAATTCTCCAGGCCAGGGTATCTTCCCAACCCAGGGGTTGAACCCAGGTCTCCTGCATTTCAGGCAGATTCTTTACCGGCTGAGCCACAAGGGAAGCCCAGTATTCTTACTATCTCTTTAATCTTTCTTCTCTTGGATCCTTTGAGACAGGAATAACAATTAGTTCTAGAACAATGATACTCTGCAACAATAAACATGGGGTTTAATTATTTAATGATTGGTGCTCATGTTCCCTCTCTGAAAATGGCTATATTTGACCTTTCACAATTTCACTCATATATTGAAGTGCCATTAGTGTTGGGCCACAAGGAAGTTTCCTAATAAAGGAATTCAAGATTATGACAAGTTTTAACAGGGCCAAAAGGTAGGGGTATACGTTTGTGTGTGTGTATGTGTGTGTGCATTGTGGGGAGAAGAGAGAGGAGGGAAAGAGGAGTGTTTAGAGAAGAAACTGATGCTAAGTAAGTTAATGACAAAAATTAAAAAATTTAAAGACTTAGCATCTGTTTTTACATTTAAAATAATTATTTTAGGATTTAAATAACTAGAAATATCTGAAATTTCTCCTTCCAACCTGAATTCTCACCTTTCCCAAGAGACTATCTTTTTATTCCCCTCAAATCCTGTAATATGCCTAGGTTTACTGTAGACAGTGACTAAGATCTTTATGGCTTGCACTGAGGCTATAATTAGCACATAGCTCGGTGTTTTACACATATTTATTCATTTCACTAAAATTTATTTAACCTACCAAGCACACTTATTAATTTCACTTAGCATTAATTGAACTCCTGTGTTCCCTGTAACTGAATCTACTGATTTGCTCCCTTTGTGGATTCAGCATGCAATTTAGTTTTGTGAGTCTGTGAATGGACAACTCTCTTTCTAAAATAAATATGTTGTGCCATATTTTCTTCTACCAGAAAAAGATTAAATATTTAGAAATGTAGCCTTGCCTCAAGCCAATGGTTATCTCTATTTAAGTATTGCTGACATTAGAGTGCTTTGCATGCTGCTTTTGGATTCCAAGAAGATTTCAGCTAACAATAATCCTCCATTCTCTTCTCCCTTCCCCCATCTCTTCTGCACATATTCAATGAGTACTTGACTGTTTTTAGAGTTGGCTTCTTCCAATTTCCTCCTCAAAGTCTCTTTAACTTTCCATGTTTTTCATCCTAAAAGAGGCTGTGAGACTCCCAGTCGTTTAAATTGGCTCAAAAGATTACTAAGTTTCAAAAGTCTGGCTTTAGGAGGATCTCTTGAATCTAATTCTGAAGCCTTCAGTCAGTCAGTTCATAGCTCAGTCATGTCCAACTCTTTGCGACCCAATGGACTTAAGCATGCTAGTCCTCCCTGTCCATCTTCAACTCCTGGAGCCTACTTGAACTCGTGTCCATAGAATCGGTGATGCCATCCTACCATGTCATCCTCTTTTGACCCCTTCTCCTCCTGCCCTCAATCTTTCTCTGCATCAGGGTCTTTTCCAATGAGTCAGTTCTTTGCATTAGATGGCCAAAATATGGGAGTTTCAGCTTCAGAATCAGTTCTTCCAATGAATATCCAGGACTGATTTCCTTTAGGATGGACTGGTTGAATCTCCTTGTAGTCCTAGGGACTCTTAAAAGAGTGTTTTCCAACATCAGTTCAAAAGCATCAGTTCTTCAGTGCTAAGCTTTCTTTATAGTCCAACTGTCACATCAATACCTGACTGTAGGAAAACCCATAGCTTTGACTAGATGTACCTTTGTTGGTAAAGTAATGTCTTTGCTTTATAATATTCTGTCTAGGTTGGTCATAGCTTTTCTTCCAAGGAGCAAGCGTCTTTTAATTTCATGGCTGCAGTCACAGTATGCAGTGATTTTGCAGTCCAAAAAAAATAAAGTATCTTACTGTTTCCATTGTTTCCCCATCCATTTGCCATGAAGCAATGGAACTAGATACCATGATCTTAGTTTTCTGAATATTGAGTTTTAAGGTAATTTTTTCACTCTACTCTTTCGCTTTCATCAAGAATCTCTTTAGTTCTGCCTCACTTTCTGCCATAAGGGTAGTGTCATCTGCATATCTGCGGTTATTGATATTTCTCCTAGAAGTCTTGATTCCAGCTTGTGCTTCATCCAGCCTGGCATTTTGCATGATGTACTCTGCATACAGCTTAAATAAGCAGGGTGACAGTATACAGCCTTGATGTACTCCTTTTCCCATTTGGAACCAGTATGTTGTTCCATGTCCAGTTTTAACTGTTGACTCTTGACCTGCATACAGATTTCTCAAGAGGCAGATCAGGTGGTCTGGAATTCTTATCTCTTTCAGAATTATCCAGTTTGTTCTGATCCACGCAGTGAAAGGCTTTGGCATAGTCAATAAAGCAGAAATAGATGTTATTCTGGAACTCGCTTGCTTTTTCGATGATCCAGGGGATATTGGCAATTTGATCTCTGGCTCCTCTGTCTTCTAAAATCAGCTTGAACATTTGGAAGTTCACAGTTCACGTATTGTTGAAGCCTGGCTTGGAGAATTTTGAGCATTACTTTACTAGTGTGTGAGATGAGTGCAATTATGTGGTAGTTTGACCATTCTTTGGCATTGCCTTTCTTTGGGATTGGAATGAAAACTGACCTTTTCCAGTCCTGTGGCCACTGCTGAGTTTTCCAAATTTACTGGCATAATGAGTGTAGCACTTTCACAGCATCATCTTTTTTGATTTGAAATAGCTCAGTTGGAATTTCATGACCTCCATTAGCTTTGTTTGTAGTGATGCTTTCTAAGGCCTACTTGACTTTCTAAGGCCTGGCTCTAGGTGAGTGATCACACCATCCTGGTTATCTTGGTCATGAAGAATTTTTTTGTATAGTTCTTCTGCATATACTTGCCACCTCTTCTTAACATCTTCTGGTTCTGTTAGGGCCATACCATTTCTGTCCTTTATTGTGCTTATCTTTGCATGAAGTATTCCCTTGGTATCTCTAATTTTCTTGAAGAGATCTCTAGTCTTTCTCACTCTATTGTTTTCCTCTATTTCTTTGCATTGATCACTGATGAAGTCTTTCTTATCTCAGCCTTGCTATATACTCTGCATTTGGATGGGTATATCTTTCCTTTCCTCCTTTGCCTTTCACTTCTCTTCTTTTCACAGATATTTGTAAAGCCTTGTCAGACAACCTTTGTCTTTTTGCATTTATTTTTCTTGAGGGTGGTCTTGATCACTGCTTTCTGTACAATGTCACGAACATCTGTCCATAGTTCTTCAGGCAGTCTATCTGTCAGATCTAATACCTTGAATTGATTTGTCACTTCCACCGTATAATCATAAGGGATTTGATTTAGGTCATACTTGAATGGTCCAGTGGTTTTCCCTACTTTCTTTGATTTAAGTCTGAATTTGGCAATAAGGAGTTCATGATTTGAACCACAGTCAGCTCCCAGTTTTGTTTTTGATGTCTGTATAGAGCTTCTCCATCTTTGGCTGCAAGGAATATAATCAATCTGATTTTGGTATTGACCATCTGGTGATGTCCATGTGTAGAGTCTTCTCTTGTGCTTCTGTAAGAGGGGAGTTTGCTGTGACCAGCGTGTCCTCTTGGAAAAACTCTGTTAACTTTTGACCTGCTTCATTTTGTTCTCCAAGGCCAAATTTGCCTGTTACTCCAGGTATCTCTTGACTCCCTACTTTTGCATTCCAGTCCCCTATAATGCAGAGGACATCTTTTTTGGGTGTTCTAGAAGTTCTTGTAGATCTTCATTGAATCATTCAACTTCATAGAACCATTCAACTTCAGTTCTTGGAGGGCACAGACAAAACCTTGTGTGCACCAGGACCCAGGAGAAAGGAGCAGTGACCCTATAAGAAACTGATCCAGACATGCCTGTGAGTGTCCAGGAGTCTCTGGCAGAGGGGTGGGTTGGCAGTAGCCTGCTTCATTGTTGGAGACACTGAGTGCAGCAGTGCATGCATGGGACCTTTTGAAGGAGGTCCCCATTGTCTTCATTACCTCCACCATAGTTTGGCCTCAGGTCAAGGAACAGGGAGGGAACACAGCCCTGCCCATCAACAGAAAATTGGATTAAAGATTTACTGAACATGGCCCCATAGTTCATCAGGCACTCTAANCTCGATGGATGTGAGTGTGAGTGAACTCCGGGAGTTGGTGATGGACAGGGAGGCCTGGTGTGCTGCAATTCATGAGGTTGCAAAGAGTCAGACACGACTGAGCGACTGAACTGAACTGATACTTCACATTTCCCTGCCTTCTGTCATGCTGTTCCACATGGTAGGGGTGCTTTTCCTTCTCATTTATTTTTGTTGTTGTTGTTTTTTCAACTTCTTATTTTGTATTTGAGTATATCCAATTAACGGGCTTTCCTGGTGGCTCAGTGGTGAAGAAACCACCTGCAAGGCAGGATGACCCAGGAGATGCGGGTTGGATCCTGGGTTGGGAAGATCCCTTGGAGGAGGGCATGGCAACCCACTCCAGTATTCTTGCCTGAAGAATCCCATGGTCTGAGCAGACTGGTGGATTAAATTCCTTTAGAGTTGCAGCGAAACTTAAAGATGCAGTAGGGCATGACTGAAACAATGGAGCTCTCAGGCACACGCAGCCCTTCCACAATGTCTTGATGGTTTCAGGTGAAACGCGTAGGGACTCAGCCATACATATTCCCCAAACATCCCTCCCATCCAGACTGGCCAAAACGTTGAGTAGAGTTCCATGTGCTATACAATAGGTCCTTACTGGTTATCCATTTTGAATACATAAGTGTACATGACCTTCCCAAACTCCCTAATTATTCCTCCCCTCCCCCAACCATAAATTCCTTTTTTTAAGTCTGCGTCCTTTGCTCTGTTTTTTAAGTTCACTTGTAAAATTTCTTTTTAGATTCCTCATATAAAGGATGTCATACGATATTTCTTCTCTGATTGACTTACTTCACTCAGTATGACAGTCTCTAAGTCCAACTGTGTTGCTGCAAATGGCATTATTTCATTCTTTTAATGGCTAAGTCATATCCCATTGTATGTATGGACCACATCTTCTTTATTGATCCCTCTGTCGATGGACATTTAGGTAGCTTTCATGTCTTGGCTGTTGTAAACACTACTGCAATGAACACTGGAGTGCTTGCATCCTTTCAGATCATGTTTTTTCTCAAGATATATGCCCAGGAGTGGGACTGCAGAGTCATATCACAGCCTCTTAGTTTTTTTAAGGAGCCTCCATAGTAGCTGTACCAATTTACATTCCCACCAATGGTGCAAGAAGGCTCCCTCCTCTCCAGAACTGGATGTTTGTGAATTTTTTGATGATGGCCGTTCTGACCAGTGTGACATGCTATCTCATTGTAGTTTTCATGTCCATTTCTCTAATAACTAGTGATGTTGAACATCTTTTCATGTGCGGCCATTTGGAGAAATGTCTATTCAGATCTTCTGCCCATTTTTTGAGCGGGCTGTTTGTTTTGATGCTGTTAAGTGTCATAAACTGTAAATTTTGAAGGCTCATCCCTTATCAGTCATATTATTTGCAAATATTTTCTCCCAACATGTGGCTTACTTTTTTAAAAAATGTGCTTAAATATTCTTGATCCCCAGGCTCTACTTGAGAAAAAGTTGATTGCAGGGCTTGGGCAGCAAAAACCACAAAGTAAACCTGCAACAGTTTTGAAAAACTTTTATTTGGAAATAATTTCAAACTTACAAAAGTTGCAAAGGTGAAAATAGTACGAGACACCTGTATACTCTTTAACCAGATTCACCTATTGCTAACATTTTATCCCTTGCTTATTCACATGTGTGCTCTCTCTAAAATTTTTTTTCTGAACCATTCCATGGTTTTATACATCATGAACCTTACCCCCAAGTACTTCTGTGAAATTTTATACATTTACACTTATATAATACATTTATTTAACCTACAGTCCATATTTCAATTATGATCTGATTATGTCCTTGACAGCATCTTCACTCCTAGGACGAGGTCTAGTTTAGGGTCAGGTGTTGCATTTAGTTGTCCCGTCTTTTTAATCTCCTTAAACCTAGGCCATTTTTATAGCTGGCTTTTTTTAAAAATTACAGATCCCTGCTTTTTAAAAAAAGAAAAATAGAACATTCTTCATTTTGTGTTTGTCTGATGTTCCCCATGATTACATTGATATTATGCATTCTCAGCTGGAATCCTGCCGAGGCAACGTGTCCCTGGGATATCATATCTGCAGGCACGTGACAGCCTCTGTCCCTGCAAGGTGACAACCACTCAGTCAAGGCATTGCCTAGTTTCTCCATTGTATAATTATTATTTTCCCTCTTGCAGCTAAGAAGTCTGTAGAGAAACACTTTAAGACCATTCAAATATCCTCCTCCTCATCAACACGTCCCCCTGGATTTAGGACTGATGGAGATTTGATGCAGTCTTTACAGTGATGGTGAAAACATCTCTGTGCAAGAAAGTCAGGATGGGAATGTATCAAAGAAGATGGGATGTATCAGAAGAACACAGGGAGGACTTGCCTGGTGGTCCAGTGGCTAAGACCCCATGTTCCCAATGCAGGGGGCCCCAGGTTAGACTCCTGGTTAGGGAACTAGATCCTACACGTCGAAACTAAGATTGAAGATCCCACCTGCCACAACTAAAACCTAGTATATCCAAATATATAAGTTAATAGACTTTTTTTTTCGGGGTGGGGGGGGCATTTCCCTCAGTTGGAAAGAATCTCAGCTCAGTTGGTAAAGAATCTCCCTGCAATGCAGACCCTGAATTCTGGGTTGGGAAGATCCCCTGGAGAAGAGATAGGCTACCCACTATTCTGGACAGCAAGGAGATCCAACCAGTCCATTCTAAAGGAGATCAATCCTGAGTGTTCTTTGGAAGGACTGATGCTAAAGCTGAAACGCCAATATTTTGGCCACCTCATTCGAAGAATTGACTCATTGGAAAAGACCTTGATGGTGGGAGGGATTGGGGGCAGGAGGAGAAGGGGACTACAGAGGATGAGATAGCTGGATGACATCACCGACTCGAGGGACATGAGTTTGAGTAAACTCCGGGAGTTGGTGATGGACAGGGAGGCCTGGCATGCTGCGATTCATGGGATCGAGAAGAGTCGGACACGAATGAGCGACTGAACTGATCTGAACTGATTCTGGCCTGGAGAATTTCATGGACTATAGTCCATGGGGTCACAAAAAGTCAGACGTGACTGAGAGACTTTCCCTTTCAAATATATTTTTAAAAAGAACACAGAAGTCAGCAAATGGCCAAATTCAGAGCAATCCCTGCATCAAAATAAATATTAGTAACAATAATAATAAATTACAAGCTGTTGAGAATTCCCTGGCAGTCCAGTGGTTAGGACTCAGCACGTTCACTGCTGTGGCTGGGGTTCAATCCCTGGTCAAGAAACTAAGATCTCACAAGCCATGCAGTGGGGCCCAAAATACATGTATCTATAATGTATAAATATATGTATATATTTATATATGTACATGTGCCTGCGTGCTAAGTCACTTCAGTTGTGTCTGATTCTTTGTGACCCTGTGGACTGTAGCCCGCCAGGCTCCTCTGTCCATGGGATTCTCCAGGCAAGAATACTGGAGTGGGTTGCCATGCCCTCCTCCAGGGGATCTTCCCAAACCAGGGACTGAACCCGCATCTCTTATGTCTCCTGCGTTGGCAGGTGGGTTCTTTACCACCAGCGCCCCACAGGAAGCCCATATATATCCATATCTATAGGCTCTTGAAAAAAGGAAGGATCCATGACTGCATAAGTAAACAAATTAGTGCATCCTGCTGCTCCTTGAACTCTCTGTTTCACTTTCTGGTGAAGCGGTCCTGCAGTGGCCGCTGTGCCCCTCTCGCCAGGGGCGCTGGTCCTCTGACTAGCCACCACCACGTGACAGTTCCCTGGGGAATGGAGCTGAACTGAGCCCAGGCTCTACTCCCGCCACCCCAAGGGGGAGCAGGCCTTACAGCCTCAAGTGAGCTGAAGGTCTGGACCCTAGGACCCCATCTTGCCATAGCCACAGGGTCCTCGTGCCCCGAGGGGCTGAGCCCTGCTTCAGGGAGGGGTTTCTGTATTCCTTTTTAAAGAGACACCTGGTGAGTGAAATCTCCTTCAAAGACATCACCCAGCCCCTTAGGGTCCTCCACCCACCACCCTGGAACTAGCTGCGATTTGTACAGCTCCACCCAGGGAAGCTCTTCCAGTGAAGAATAAGACATTTTTGCCATTTCCCCTACTGCCCAGAGCCCGGCTCAGAGGCTAAAGAGGTAGTGTCTGCTTCCTTTTCTTCCTTTTTCTGGCCATTTACTGGTGGTTCAAAGGGTCCCTTCCCCAAAGCACAAAGGAACCCTCCCCAGGACAGCAAGGCCCAAAGTCTCCTCCGCCTGTTGCCCTGCTGTCCAAGCCCCCTAGGCATATGCATCCTGTCCCATCCCCAACATCCTCCATGGATCTCCATCCCTGGAGAGAATCAGATCTGAATATCAGGATGAAATTAATTGCAGGCAGGCCTCCTTGGAATGAAAGTGAAAGTCTCCCAGTTGTGTCCAGCTCTTTGCGATCCCATGGAGTACAGTCCACAGAATTCTCCAGGCCAGAAAACTGGAGTGGGTAGCCTTTACCTTCTCTGGTGGATCTTCCTGACCCAGGAATCAAACCCAGGTCTTCTGCACTGCAGGCAGATTCTTTACCAGTTGAGCTACCAGGGAGGCCCCCTTGGAATGAAAAGCATGACAAATAAGTTAAATTGTCATCATTCATGAAGTGTATCCGAGTGACAAGGAACAGACTTTACAGCCAGACCTCCTGAGCTCCTCTCTTGGCTCTGTGAAGAAACTTGGGCGAGTTACTTAATCTCTTTGCGTCTCGGTTTCCTAGAGTGTAAACAGGGTCTCGAGCATTGGAAGGCAGATTCCTAACCACTGGACCACCAGGAAAGTCCCTAGTTTTTGTAATTATCTTCAGGAGTACAGTGAAGTACATGGGCTCCAGAGACACAGGCTGGGGCCATGTCTTGGCCGATTGTTGGTCTGCTTATTGTTGGATCCTGGGAACACTTCTGAGCTCCCTTTGTCTCAGTTTCCACATCTGTAAAAAAGATAGGGTAATAACCCCTTGGGGGTTTTCTGAAGACTAAATGAGCTAAAATGTGCAAAAGTACTTAAAACAGGACCAGACCAGACACTGTAAATATTCAAGAAAATTTATTATTATTATTTTTTTATCTAGTGACGAGAAAGGTGATATTTTAGAGATGAGGGACTCAGGTTAAGTAATTCATCCAAGGTCACCCAGCTTGTAAAGAGATACAGCAGGAACTTAGTATTCTGGTCTGACTGGCATGAAGATCTGGGCACTTGGCCGCTACACTGTACTTAAGGGTTTAGAGGGAGATCAGGAGGAAGAAGGAATCTGCTGCTTCAAGCTGGGATTGAACCTCTAATCTCTGTGAATGTTTTGTAGCAAATGCTTAACTCCAAGCTGGTTTTTCCCAGCACCTATTCTGGTGCAGGACTGGTGGACCTCACTGTCTCAACTCTTGGAATTGTAAGAAAATAAAAATGAATGTTAATATTCTATTTTTAGATTCAAGCTTGTGCCTTCTCTGTAGATTCCTTGGTGCGGTGTGTCAGACCTTCCACTGCACACTTCCTCACCTTTCCAGCTTCATCTGGCTACATTATCCATCACCTACCCCACACTCTGGCCATCGTGGACATTCACCCACATCCAAATATGCTTCAGTGTCCTCACCTCTGTGCCCCTTCTTATGCTCTGCCCCTCAGACGGGAACACCTTTATCCTCAGTTAAAACCTTTTTCATCTCCCAAGGCACAGCTCGAAAGCCAGCTCTTCAAAGCGGCCTTCTCTGACGGGTCCTCCATGAGAATTAACCATTTGCTTCCTGGGTAGCCTCAGAGTCCTCTACTTACCCTTAATTTTAGTGTCACCCTCTGCCTTGTACTATTTTGCTAGCTGCTTCAAATCCACCTTGCCCTTTGATTTGAAGGAGTGAAGAGGGGCTACATATTGTTCATCTTTGGGATCTCAGTATGGGCATATGGGAAGTCAACAAAAATGGTCATGGAACTGGATTGAAATAGCCTAAGTTAGACAAAATTATGAAGGAAAGCTACTTATATTCACTTTCTTCTTTCCAGTCATACCTAATGATTTGCAGGGGAGGGTCTGCACCTCTTGGCATATGGGATTTAAGTTCCCTGGTTAGAGTCCACCAGGGATCAAACTCATGCCCCTAGGAATGGAAGCACAGAGTCTTAACCACTGGCTCACCAGGGAAATCCCCACACATAATGATCTGGAAGGCTAGATATATATATGATTATAAAGGAATGTATGTTCAAGGTAGGAAGTTTGGAAATTCCGGGAAAATATTCATAATGCAGTAAAAGTTATCTATAAATCCTTATCCAATGATTGTTAACATGTTGTCATATCAATTCAGTTCAGTCGCTCAGTTGTGTCCTACTCCATGAATTGCAGCATGCCAGGCCTCCCTGTCCATCACCAACTCCCGGAGTTCACTCAAACTCATGTGCATCGAGTTGGTGATGCCATCCATCCTCATCCTCTGTCTTCCCCTTCTCCTCCTGACCCCAATCCCTCCCAGCATCAGGGTTTTTTCAAATGAGTCAACTTTTCACATGAGGTGGCCAAAGTATTGGAGTTTCAGCTTTAGCATCAGGCCTTCCAAAGAACACCCAGGACTGATCTCCTTTAGANTTGTGCTTCTTCCAGCACAGCATTTCTCATGATGTACTCTGCATAGAAGTTAAATAAGCAGGGTGACAATATACAGCCTTGACGTACTCCTTTTCCTATTTGGAACCAGTCTGTTGTTCCATGTCCAGTTCTAACTGTTGCTTCCTGACCTGCATATAGGTTTCTCGAGAGGCAGGTCAAGTGGTCTGGTATTCCCATCTCTTTCAGAATTTTCCACAGTGTATTGTGATCCACACAGTCAAATAGTTAGACCTATAACTAACTTAGGAAAAAAAAAAAACACACAAACAGCTTCATATTGCATATACTGTTTTTTCTTTTTTTGGCCACACCACAAGGCATGTGGAACTTCCCTGACCAGAGATTGAAACTGTACCCCCTGCAGGGGAAGCATGGCGTCTTAACCACTGAACCGCCACAGATTCCAAATACACTGTTTTGTAGCCTACCTTTCCCATAAAATATTTTGAATAGTTTCCTAGACATGTAATATTCTTTTTTTCTCCTTTTAAAAAAAGTTTAATCAGAGGATAATCACTTTACAATATTGTGCTGGTTTCTGCTGTACATCAACATGAAGCAACCTAGGTGTGCGTATGTCCCCTCCCTCTTGAACCTCCTTCCCACCTCCCAACCCCACATCTAATAGTCTTTAAAAATCATTTTAATGGTTGCACAGAATTCCATTTATCTACACCTAATCTCCACTCCTGCGGCTTCCCAGGTGGCTGAGTGGTAAAGAACCTGTCCTGTCAATGAAGGACATGGGGGTTTGACCCCTGGGTCAGGAAAATCCTCTGGAGAAGGACATGGCAACCCATTCCAGTATTCTTGCCTGGAGAATCCCATGGACAGAGGAGCCTGGTGGGCTGAAGTCTATGGGGTCACAAAAGAGTTGGACATCACTGAGGGACTAAACAAGAACAATCTCCACCCCATCACCTTGTAGAGGAGAAGCTGACAGTCTCCATACAGGAAGGCAGGGCTCCTGGGACCTCACAAACATTTACCAGAGAAGGGAAAACCTGGTTTTATTAAGGGCACACCAGGCAGGTCTCACGACCTGTTGCAAGTCAGTCCTTTGGCAAATATTTACACACTCATGGGAGCAGCCAGGCCCTGGGCTGGAAGGTGTGGGCTCTGAGACAGAAGACACAACTGACCTCCCAGGAGCTCATTCGTTGAGCCCAGCCACAATACCATGTGCTCTATAGAGGCCGGCAGGCGGGACAGAAGGAGTCCGTGGGGGCAACCTGTTATGCAGGCAAGAGGGTTCAAGAGAAGTGCCAGAGACAGCTGAGGGTGTGCAGGTAGAGGAGCAGGAAGGCTGTGGGTGAAGTGGTAACTGGGATGAATGGGAGGTGCACTCTTCCGGGCAGAGACTCTGCCATAGGAGAGGCAGAGATGAAGGATCCCAGAGCTGACATGCTGAAGGGGAGGCAGCTGTGGGGCAGCCTGTCCAACCAGGAGTTCATGAGAGGCGGCAGGCCCAGAAACAGACATTCACCACATTCTTTTTTTCCCCCTAACATTATATTTTAATTAAAAATATTTTAGATTTATTTTTTGGGGCCATGACACAGGGCAGGTGGGATCTTAGTTTCCTGACCAGGGATGGAATCTGCCCCCCCTTGCAGTGGAAGCTCAGAGTTTTAACCACTGGACTGCCAGCAAAGTCCAGCACACTCCGTATGGGTACCGACACCAGCACTTGTTGAACATTTAAGGTGTCAGGCACTGTCCTGGGCACGTCACGTGTGCGAATTTGTATTATCCTCCCCACAGTCTTTTGAGGTAGGCACTGTTGTGAGCCCCAAATACCCATCAGGAGACTGAGGCACAGAGGGAGTTCAGCAACCCAGGGTCATGCAGCAACAGGTCGGGTGATCAGGGCTTGGTGTCCATGAGATCACCCTGGACACGGCGAGATTTATGGAAAAGTGGAGAGGACCTGCCCTAGAAATGTCCCTGGGGCAGGCAGAGCTGAAGAACTGAAGGAATGAATTGGTAGAAAAACCAAGGAGGTCTTAGGGTAAGAGTCACCTTAACAAGGTGGTCAGAGCACCTCGGTGGCAAGAGAGGGGTCAGGAGGAGGCCCATGGGTTGAAATGACCCCAAGCTGGCTGGTGCCTCCTGGAAAAAAGTGACTCTGGAATGATGGGGAATGAAGCTGGATTCTGAGGGTTGTAAAGGGACTGAGGAAGCAGAGAGGGGATGCAAGGTTGGTTTCTTCTCAGAGAAAGTTTACTGATAAACGGGCAAGAGAGAAATAGGACAACGGCCTGAGGCCAGGTTGGGGTGAGGGTTTCTTACCAGGGCACATTCTGTAGCGTTTGTAGGTATGAAGTAAAGAGAGAGAAAGAGAGAAAGAAAGGACCGGTAGGTTTCCTGAGGCAGGCAGCAGGGCAAGGGCTTGAAAGCCAAGGGATCTCTCCTGCACTGTGATGCATAGAGATGCGGTGGCCTGAACCAGGGCTGAGCAGGGAAACTGAGGGAGTAGGAGAGAGAGGCGCCTTCCCTGGGGTCTCAGCATTAAATACTCTGCCTGCGATGCAGGAGACTCAGGTTCAATCCCTGGGTTGGGAAGACCCCCTGGAGGAGGGCATGGCAACCCTCTCCAGTATTCTTGCCTGGAGGATCCCATGGACAGAGCCTGGTGGGCTACAGTCCATAGCATCACAAAGAGTCAGACACGACTGAAGTGACTGAGCACAGCACAGGAGAGTGAGGAGGAGGGAGCAGGACTTGATAACCAGTAGATCACAGGGCAAGGGACACGGTGCACTGAGGTTCCCAGTTGTGAAGCCAGATGGAATGGGGAGGGAAGGAGATGCTCTGGGCCTCTTGCCTCCTTGCATTTGGGGTGTCCAAGGGTCCCACAGGTGAGGAGCCTCCATAGGCAGCTGGGTGTGTGGGGCTAGAGCCCAGGAGGGTGGTTTGGCCTAGGATCCTGGAAAATATTCAGCTCACAGACAGTGGTGGGAGCAAGGGAGATTACCCTGTGCGGGTGAGAGGCAGGGAAGCAGTCTGAGAAAAAGCCTCCTGGAAGAGAGCCCCGAAAGGAAGCGTATGTTACCAATGCCCAAGAAGCATTCTTCAAGAAGGAGCGACCATCACAATGATCAGTTTCATCTGATGACTATATGAATAATATATGAAAAGATGACGTGAGCACTTGCCTAACAGCCAAAACTTCAAGTTTGCAGATGCATTTTCCCAGCTCCAAAATGCCAAGGCGACAGGGAGAGGAACTGCAGCAGGATCTCACAAGTAAGCAGAAAAGCGGCAGATGATCTGCACCCTGGGCAAGTGGAACATAATTTAGCAGACAGGATTTGGGAAAGGAGACAGGAGTCATCACGGAGGTGTGGGTCAGTCCGCTAGATTAAGGATCTTTAACCTGGGGTCTAGGGACCACCTCTAGGAATTTGAAGGGCCCCCAAAACTGAATATACCATGGCGTGAAGGGGCCTGGGGAGAGGTGGGTGGGAGAGAGGAGGTCCTCAGAGGAGTCTGGGAACCTGGCCCTGGGGCTCAACTCAACAGGCTAGTCAACAACGGGCCTCCCCAGAAGGTGCGGTTCTGAGGTTGCTCCCCCCCACCAGGTTCCCAACCTGCTGAAGAAACACCCTCGACAAGCAAATGATGGAGACACATGGGTGTCTGGGGCACTCTGTTTTGTTGTTTTTACCTTCAGATGTCTCTGTGGCTAGCACAGAGTCCTCTAGCCTTGTCTCAGCAGGCTAGGGGACTGCAAGCCCTGGTTGGTGGGAGTGGGGGTGCTGTTCTCTAAGATCTGTACCCAGATGGGCAAGTGGGTCTCTAAGGCAGGTTGTCCAGGAGGAGGGTGCAGGTCCTTGGCAAGCTGCCCCCGGGGGCAGGACTGGAACTGCCCTTCATGGGTTTCAGATCCCTTCCTTAGGTACCTCCTCTTCGCAGCAGGATGCCTGGCACCTGACCCGCCCTACCCCCATCCCCCAATTAGGATGTGAAACTAAAACTCGTGGAAGAAGAAGAGCCAAAGCTGATTTCCCGTTTATGAAACAAGCTCTTCCCTGGGAGATCTTTTCAAAGTTCAGACGCCCCCAAGGTGACCTGGTATGCTAGGGAGGAGGTGGGGAGATGGCAAGTGGTATCCAATTGTGTGAATGGGTAATAACTTTGATTTCTTGATCTCCTCTGATCTCAACCTTTTGTTTCCTCTCCTGAATCCTAATACCCCAGGGGGCGGCCCTCCTCCACTTCAGCTGTCCCAGGCCCCAGAGGCGTGGCCACAACCTCTGGGCAGCCCTGCTTTTAGGTCCCCCCACCACCAGCTGAGGTCTCGGGTCTCCCGCCCCACCTTCTCCCGGGTGCGCCCTCCTGGTGCCGCTCCTGGAGCAGGGAGGCGCAAGACGCCCCGCGCGGCCCGGGGGACCGAGGCTCCCCGATCGCGTCCTCCAGCCCTCCAGCCGGGAGTCCCCGTGGCTGCCGCGGGGGTCGGTCCCCGGGGATCCGCCTCGTCTTTGCCCGGCCCCCACTCTCCAACCCCCAACCCCCA
>SJYW01034489.1:579230-600636 GCA_006410735.1 Raphicerus campestris | reverse complement strand
CAGGGTGTGAAGAGCAGATCTCTCAAGAGGGCTTTTCTCATGACCTTCTGATGCAACTTTGGGCTTGTGGCCATGGAGACCTGGAAACTCTGAACCGGATCCCAGCTCCTGACAGTGAGCCAGAGACTGGGGGCCAATGGGGTGGCCGTTCTCCAGGGGCTGGTTTTGTTGCCTTTGTGGTGAGAAGGCGCTGGGTGCTAACTAGGCCAACGCCACAGAACTGTTGAGTTAGAGGTAAATATAGGGATTAGGGGCTTCCCTGGTGGCTCAACTGGTAAAGTATCTGCTGCAATGTGGGAGACCTGTGTTTGATCCCTGGGTTGGGGAGATCCCTTAGAGAAGGGATCAGCAACCCCCTCCAGGATTCTGGCCTGGAGAATTCCATGGACTATATAGCCCATGGGGTTGTAAAAAGTCGGACACGACTGAGCGATTTTCACTTTGACTTCCCTGGTGGCTCAGATGGTAAAGAGCCTGCCTGCAATGCAGGAGATCTGGGTTTGATCCCTGGGTCGGGAAGATCCCTTGGAGGAGGAAATGGCAACCACTCCAGTACTCTTGCTTGGAGAATCCCTTGGACGGAGAAGCCTGGCAGGCCATAGTCCATGGGATCACAGAGTCAGACACGACTGAGCGACCAAGCACAGCACAAAGGGGTTAGGGTGAGGAATGCTGTCACAACAAAATAGGAGTCAGGCACTGTAAGAGTCCCACCTCATTCTTGGGGGAGCAGGATTGAAGTGGTGGAACGTGGTTCAGTGGAAAGCATAAGTGTGAAAGACGCTTCTCCCTTTTTTTTTCTTCACTTTTTGGTTGAGCCGCTTAGCACGTAGGATCCTAGTTCCCTGACCAGGATCCACCCCACGCCCCATGGTGTCTTAACCACTGGACCACCACTCCTCCTTTTGAGGAGGTCTTTGTGCAGAGTTGTTCAAGGCCAGGATTGAGGTATTGTAGGCTCCTTCTTATTCAGTCACTAAGTCAGGTCTAATTCTGAGACCCCATGGACTGCAGCACCCCAGGCTTCCCTGTCCTTCACTGTCTCCCAGAGTTTGCTCAAACTCATGTCAGGTTCCTTAGATCCTTATGGACTAGGGAAAGGGGAGCAAGCCAAAAGGAATGGCTGTCACCATCACCAATGTGTCCACAAGGAGACCAGGCATGCCTTTTCTTTCTTAACCAAAGCTCGCTGGGCCCTGGGCTGCTGCCCAAGTCTTAGTGGCATCACCCTTGTTGGGGATCTAGAAGAGCCTTTAGCAGGGTCTGCCATCTGTGGCTTCTCTGCTTGGTATTGAGAAGCCCTTCTTAGGTCCCAGTGGACCCAGACAATGGTAGTTCATGTAGGTTTTTCTTTGACTAACAGACACAGTGTTGAGCAGATAGTAAGTAGCACTTAGACTTGTTTCTTCCTTCAGGGTTTCCTATCCATACTTTGCCTTTATGCGTTTCCCCTGATCCTGGCAATGAGCAGGATAGGCCCGAGTGTTCTAGAGCCTTGGGAGCAAGAATCCGCTTTGACTATGCAAGGTGCCCTGGAAGGAGGTGAAGCCTCTGTTTTTTTTTTTGTTTTTTTGTTTGTTTGTTTTGGCTTTTACACTTTCAGGAAGTGAAAACCATAAAGGACCTAGGGGTGCTCTGGTCCAGCAGGCGGTCCCTAACTTGGGACTTGACAGTTATTTTGTAGGTGGGCTGTAAGGGTCCTGTGGCGGTGACAAGAGGTTCCAGGACCTGTCTGCCTGCTGCCACTGCGGCCACCATGGGTTGGCGAGGATGCTGGTTGTGCTGGCTCACTCAGTTCCCTGATGGCCTCTGCTTTCAGCCTCCCAGTAGGCCTCTCTGATGTGTCTGAACAATGTAATAGATTCCGAAAAATCCAGCTATTGCTCTTACCTTTAAAACAGGTCATAAATGACAGATACAGTAACAATGCCTGTCCCCACAAACTCCCTTTTCATAAATTGTGAAATGCACTGAGGAATGACTGGTGCGATAAAAAGGCTCCAAATCTCTCTAATTTCCACCCCCAAGAGACAATCTGGCCACTCCGTGTCCATTTCTAGAATGGCTTTGTGGTTTAGTGTGTAGGATCTGAAGTTACATACATTTTCCCCGTTGTACTCCCAGCTCTCCATCTTACTCTATGATTTTGTAGGTCCTTCAGTTTCTCAGCTTTAGAAAAAAGTGAAAGGAGATAATATGCCAGACAAAGAGCAAGTCTTCTTTTAGAGTGGAAACTATTATTATCATTCTTCTTCTTATTTCTGCACTTGGGTGCTAATGTTCCAAGGCATCTTATTATTAAAAAGATCTTTGGTAAAAACTGTAGAGGCTGAGGCTGGCTTTTGGAGATGTGGGATGGAGTGGGGTGAGGCTTAAATTTTGAGCAGAGGGGAACACACAGTGGGGAGATGAGCCTGAAGTGTCAAGGGTGATGACAGAGAAGTATCATTGGGGGCAGAATGACTCAGCATTCATAACCCTGCTGTGGAACTAACTCTCCTCCCTTTTCTTTGGAAAATTTCCCTTCTAAACTGGTGAAGGTGGGGTGAGGGGATGAGGATCATAATCAGTAAAGAGGGTTGGCTGGCTTTTTAGATTACTGTTAACATTGATTCTGAAGGATGGGGGTCTAGTGTGGGGGTGGGTAGGCTCAATGACAGTCCAGAGTAGAAGCAGGTCGGGGTTTCTATGAAGCCGTAGGCTTGGGACATAATATTCCAGCCTCGCTGAACACTCACTATGGCTCAGACCCTTTTCCAAGTGCTTCTCATGCATCAGTTCATTTAATCCTCACAAGATCCTGTGAAAGGTTAAATCTATCTTTCAGTGAAGAAACAGAGACATAAGGAGGTTAAATACCACATCCAAGATTGCATGGTTGGAGAGTGGCAGAGCCAGGATTTGAACCCAAAAGGCTTGGTTACAGAGCTTACATCTTTAGAGATAGTCTGAGAGAGACCCCTACTGAGCTGAGGGCTGAGAGGTGGGGATGGTGGGGTGGTGGGATTGGAGGGGTGATGTGCTCCTAGTGAAGGGCTGACAATGCAATATTCAAGCATCGTTGGGATGTGCTGGAGGTTCAACCTAGCACCCGTTACTGAGAACCACTGGCTGAGTGCCAGACACCCTCCTGGAGCCTGAGCCTGAGTACAAAGGTCACTAAGACATGCTCCTGCCTTAGCGAAGCCTGCAGTCTAGGTGGGGGGAACAAATATGTCAGCCTAGAACTTCCAGTTGCCATGGCGAACGCTGCACTGAAATGAGTACTGACAAGACAGATGCTTGGCAGCCAGAGGAGGAACTGGGCAGGGAGGGCTTCCTGCTGGAGAGGGCACTGGAGCTGAGTGAAGGTTAAAGGGGCTGTTGCCCCCAGCCTTTTGATCTGGTCAGAGCATATATCGCTCTTCCACTCTGTGAACTCCTCAGTAGAATCGAATTTTCTGGATCCTACAGCACCCTTGCCTTAGTTGGCTCCCTTGGTACCTTTGTGGTTTTTCATCGTCACCTCCTCTATTGCCTGAGCGAACGTGCCAAAGAAAAAATAAAAATCTTGTCAGCGTTACTGCTCAGCACACAGTGATTCACTCTTGTCTCTCCATACTTAGAAGCAGGACCAGCGGCAGATGACTGTAAACTGCAGAGGAAGGACTTAAGTAAGATATGAGGACAACATTCCAGATAGGATGTGAGGACAAGTGACTCACAGGAGCAGAGAGGAATGGCCATCTCTGAAGGTCTTTAGAAATGGGAGCAAGTTCCATTTGTCTTTGTGGTTTAAGAGGTTTCATCTGGAGACAGGAAGATGAAGTAGAGGCCCCTTGAGATCCGTGTCAGCTCAGCACAGGGAGGGGAAAACAAGCTGGAATTTTTGAGCTAGAATGTCGCTCAGATGTGGCCTAACCCCTCATTTTCCTGTTAAAGTGACTGAAGAATGTCTGTCTTCTTAAGTGAGTCATTCATTAATGAGCCAAGACACAAACCACATCTGCCCACAGCTGGGTGCTGCCCTGCGTTGATCCCTGTTGGAGGGGGTGCACTCTAGGGGCACCCACAGCCCTACTGGGTGGAGTCCATGCCTTGTGGAGAGGGCTGCAGGGACCTGCAAGGAGTTGGCTGTCTGGCTGTTGGCGCTAGAGAAAAGCTTCAGTTCTTCCTCAAAAAATGTTCTGAAAACGGCCCAGTGGGAGCTAGTGGTCATCTTATTCACCCCAGCATTCTTGCCTGGAGAATTCCATGGACAGAGGAGCCTGGTGGGCTGCAGACTGTGGACTCGCACAGACTCGGACATGACTGAGTGACTGTCACTCTCACTGTTCACCCTCCTGGCCCAGCACCTAGAAGAGACTTGGGCATACCTCTAGGGCCTTCAGTAAACTTGGTTGAATGAAGAGTAAATAGCAGACCACCCAAAAGGTATTTGTCTTTTACCAAACACTTGCTGGCCAGTGCGTTTCCCTTTTCAATTCTGTGTTCCTTAAGCCAGCAACTGAATCATTACACAATGCCCCCAGCAACAGAGAGGCACCCAAAGGTGTACTGGGGGCAAGCACGATGGACAAAACAGTTTGGGATTTTTCTCAATGTGTCTAATTCTTTTGAAACCGTATCAAGGGCGGACATTATGTTCATTGATGATGACTTGCCTTTTTTTTTGTTTGTTGTAGTTTGTTGTTCCCAGCCTGAAAGTAAAAAGGCTGCATTTTTCAAATTTAGGAAAAGCGTGTGGTCTAGTTATCTAGGCTGCATTCAGCAAGATGGCTACAGAGATCACCAAAGGAACAAGGCTTGCTCTCAGTAGAGAATCTGATTAAGGAAGAGCCAAACGGGAGCCAGTGCTGGACAAGGAATTTAGAATACTGAGTGGTGAAGTTTACTTCCTGGGGTGAATTTCAGTGGACTTGTGCAAATTAAAGAAAAGCAACAGCAGAAAACCCTATGGCGGGTCTCTTGCTTCTTCTTACCTATTCATTAAAGGAGTATTGAGTTCTAGGAGGCACCTGCACAACTCTTTATTCCCTACCCCACCCCCGCAACCCAACCAGCGCGCTAAATCTGGAGCTCTGATGAGAAGATCCTCTGCGGTCATGTAGGGTGATCAGGCCTAGGAAATGATTTCACTTTGTTCAGGTCTGAGATTAGTTTCAGTTTCAGGCTGTACCAGGAGCTGAGAGAGAGAGCCTGAGCTAGAGCGAGGGAGGGGAGGAGGAGGCTGCTGGGAGAGCCTCACCATTGGCTGCCACGAGTGGCAAGGTGGGCGGGCAGGGAACTCCTGCACTGAGCAGGGACAGGAGGAAGATGAATCAGAGATACAGTCAGGGGAGGCAGCCATTGAGCACCTCTGTGTCTGTGGACCGGGCAGCAGCCTATGATGGTATCAGCAGGTGTGTGCAGGGCAAAAGCCCGCACAGTTACAGGACTTCTGAGCTGGGGCTGCGAGGTCGTAGGGAAGCTGTAAAACACAGACTACCTGGATGGAGTGGGTTTTTCAGGAGCAGGTGCCAAGCTCGGAGGAAAGCCAGGCGTCAGTGTGCCACAAACCACCCCCGCCCCCTTCTTATACCTGTATCCTTTCAACTTGCGTCCTCTTGCATTTGAGTTTCCCTTTTAAAAAAATAAAGACAAATGAAGGTTTGAGAGCTGATAGATGAGAACCTGCAGACTTTTGCGAGTTGGTACATCCTTTAAGATGCTTCCTTCAAGCTGTCGTTTCTCCTTGAGATGGTTTGCGGCCAGTCTGGTGGTTTCACAGGGCATCATTATCTCAGAAAATCAGTGCCTTCCCTCCCCTGACTGGCTCTGGGTGCTGCAGACACAGATGTTTCATCCCACCCGAGCAGTGTTATGGCACCATTGCATTTTATTCCTCCATGTCATAAATTCATTTTATTGCTAAAAGAGAGAAGCATTGAATTTTAAAGCCAGGAAGGATTTTGAAGATCATCCAGACTGCTCCTAGAGGAATTTGTGGTCCTGGGTCATTAAGCACCTTGAAAAAGAACTATAGTATGTAGTTAAAAACTCTGAGTCAGACTGCCTGTGTTTGAATCCACCTTTGCTAGTTGCTGCTGTGTTCTTGGGGCAAGTTAACTCAACTTCTGAGTCTTAGTTTCCTGAACCATACAATGGCAGTGATAATATCCCCTAATTGTTGCTGCTGCTGCTAAGTCACTTCAGTCGTGTCTGACTCTGTGCGACCCCATAGATAGCAGCCCACCAGGCTCCCCCGTCCCTGAGATTCTCTAGGCAAGAACACTGGAGTAGGTTGCCATTTCCTTCTCCAATGCATGAAAGTGAAAAGTGAAACAAGTCGCTCAGTCCTGTCCGACTCTTAACGACTCCATGGACTGCAGCCTACCAGGCTCCTCCGTCCATGGGATTTCCCAGGCAAGAGTACTGGAGTGGGGTGCCATTGCCTTCTCTGCTAATTGTTGCTAGCAAGGATCAAATACTCGTTAAGTTAGCACAGTGCTTGGCAAATCGTTAAGTTCTCAATAAATGTTAGCTACTGCTAACATTTGTTGTTATCCTCATTTCATGAAATCATATCATCATCAGTGGCTAGTTGCTGTTAGAGCCAGGGCCACAGAGCTGAACTCTTTATAACACTAGTTTTCTCCAGCATGGCCAAGCAAGGATTTAATCACAGTCTTGAAATACTTGGTGAAAGTACTTGTGTAGAAATCTAATGCATAAACATTCATAAAAGAGCTGGAAGAAATGGGCTCAATCCATGTATTAGATATAGTTAGACTGTGGGCATGACAGCATGTGTTTAACAAATAATCTGTGTCCACAAACACCCTTTATAGTGTTAGAGGTTTCCTAAATGCCAGAATGGTTACCTCTGCTGGAAAGGTTGGGGTGTGCTTCGATATTTTTGTTGAACTCTCCTCAAATTGGAAACATCCATTTCGATGAGCTGTGATGGCAAGCAGGCTTTTGGGTGTAATGGAAATATTTCTGTAGCCTGGCTGCTGTTTATCAAGGGTGAAGACAGTGCATGTTTTTAAAAACTATGGGCTTGGCAGAAGTCCACAGGTCTTAGGCCAGGCCAGCACAAATGCCTTCCCAAATGATTTGCACTGATCTTTTTTGCAAATTGCTGACAGCCTGGGAGCCTCCCAAGGGAGGCTGAAATATTGTTGAGGAGGGTGTCATCCTTGGCCTTGAGGGGTCTTTTGACACTTTTGATGGGGTGGCATAAGGCCGCTTTGGTATATTTTCTTGGAATATGAAAACAAATGGAAATTAATTTTGTTTGGCAAACCCTGCAACATTCCCTTGTGATATTGCCACTCTCTGGGGCTTACAGAATTGAAATCTGTTTTTGATGCTGATCCATGGGACTTCTCAAATTTCCGTGCCTGAGGGAGAGAGCTTGTTAGAGTGTGAAATTTGTGAGTGTGTGATTCAGAGTCCAAGATGAGAGATCCAGTCTGAGCTCTACTGTGTATGGACTGTCATTCTGAGCAGATCACTTAATTTCTTAGTTTGTACTTTTCTTGAGTTTAATCTGTTATTGTACCCNTCATTTAATCCTCACAAGATCCTGTGAAAGGTTAAATCTATCTTTCAGTGAAGAAACAGAGACATAAGGAGGTTAAATACCACATCCAAGATTGCATGGTTGAAGAGTGGCAGAGCCAGGATTTGAACCCAAAAGGCTTGGTTACAGAGCTTACATCTTTAGAGATAGTCTGAGAGAGACCCCTACTGAGCTGAGGGCTGAGAGGTGGGGATGGTGGGGTGGTGGGATTGGAGGGGTGATGTGCTCCTAGTGAAGGGCTGACAATGCAATATTCAAGCATCGTTGGGATGTGCTGGAGGTTCAACCTAGCACCGGTTACTGAGAACCACTGGCTGAGTGCCAGACACCCTCCTGGAGCCTGAGCCTGAGTACAAAGGTCACTAAGACATGCTCCTGCCTTAGCGAAGCCTGCAGTCTAGGTGGGGGGAACAAATATGTCAGCCTAGAACTTCCAGTTGCCATGGCGAACGCTGCACTGAAATGAGTACTGACAAGACAGATGCTTGGCAGCCAGAGGAGGAACTGGGCAGGGAGGGCTTCCTGCTGGAGAGGGCACTGGAGCTGAGTGAAGGTTAAAGGGGCTGTTGCCCCCAGCCTTTTGATCTGGTCAGAGCATATATCGCTCTTCCACTCTGTGAACTCCTCAGTAGAATCGAATTTTCTGGATCCTACAGCACCCTTGCCTTAGTTGGCTCCCTTGGTACCTTTGTGGTTTTTCATCGTCACCTCCTCTATTGCCTGAGCGAACGTGCCAAAGAAAAAATAAAAATCTTGTCAGCGTTACTGCTCAGCACACAGTGATTCACTCTTGTCTCTCCATACTTAGAAGCAGGACCAGCGGCAGATGACTGTAAACTGCAGAGGAAGGACTTAAGTAAGATATGAGGACAACATTCCAGATAGGATGTGAGGACAAGTGACTCACAGGAGCAGAGAGGAATGGCCATCTCTGAAGGTCTTTAGAAATGGGAGCAAGTTCCATTTGTCTTTGTGGTTTAAGAGGTTTCATCTGGAGACAGGAAGATGAAGTAGAGGCCCCTTGAGATCCGTGTCAGCTCAGCACAGGGAGGGGAAAACAAGCTGGAATTTTTGAGCTAGAATGTCGCTCAGATGTGGCCTAACCCCTCATTTTCCTGTTAAAGTGACTGAAGAATGTCTGTCTTCTTAAGTGAGTCATTCATTAATGAGCCAAGACACAAACCACATCTGCCCACAGCTGGGTGCTGCCCTGCGTTGATCCCTGTTGGAGGGGGTGCACTCTAGGGGCACCCACAGCCCTACTGGGTGGAGTCCATGCCTTGTGGAGAGGGCTGCAGGGACCTGCAAGGAGTTGGCTGTCTGGCTGTTGGCGCTAGAGAAAAGCTTCAGTTCTTCCTCAAAAAATGTTCTGAAAACGGCCCAGTGGGAGCTAGTGGTCATCTTATTCACCCCAGCATTCTTGCCTGGAGAATTCCATGGACAGAGGAGCCTGGTGGGCTGCAGACTGTGGACTCGCACAGACTCGGACATGACTGAGTGACTGTCACTCTCACTGTTCACCCTCCTGGCCCAGCACCTAGAAGAGACTTGGGCATACCTCTAGGGCCTTCAGTAAACTTGGTTGAATGAAGAGTAAATAGCAGACCACCCAAAAGGTATTTGTCTTTTACCAAACACTTGCTGGCCAGTGCGTTTCCCTTTTCAATTCTGTGTTCCTTAAGCCAGCAACTGAATCATTACACAATGCCCCCAGCAACAGAGAGGCACCCAAAGGTGTACTGGGGGCAAGCATGACGGACAAAACAGTTTGGGATTTTTCTCAATGTGTCTAATTCTTTTGAAACCGTATCAAGGGCGGACATTATGTTCATTGATGATGACTTGCCTTTTTTTTTGTTTGTTGTAGTTTGTTGTTCCCAGCCTGAAAGTAAAAAGGCTGCATTTTTCAAATTTAGGAAAAGCGTGTGGTCTAGTTATCTAGGCTGCATTCAGCAAGATGGCTACAGAGATCACCAAAGGAACAAGGCTTGCTCTCAGTAGAGAATCTGATTAAGGAAGAGCCAAACGGGAGCCAGTGCTGGACAAGGAATTTAGAATACTGAGTGGTGAAGTTTACTTCCTGGGGTGAATTTCAGTGGACTTGTGCAAATTAAAGAAAAGCAACAGCAGAAAACCCTATGGCGGGTCTCTTGCTTCTTCTTACCTATTCATTAAAGGAGTATTGAGTTCTAGGAGGCACCTGCACAACTCTTTATTCCCTACCCCACCCCCGCAACCCAACCAGCGCGCTAAATCTGGAGCTCTGATGAGAAGATCCTCTGCGGTCATGTAGGGTGATCAGGCCTAGGAAATGATTTCACTTTGTTCAGGTCTGAGATTAGTTTCAGTTTCAGGCTGTACCAGGAGCTGAGAGAGAGAGCCTGAGCTAGAGCGAGGGAGGGGAGGAGGAGGCTGCTGGGAGAGCCTCACCATTGGCTGCCACGAGTGGCAAGGTGGGCGGGCAGGGAACTCCTGCGCTGAGCAGGGACAGGAGGAAGATGAATCAGAGATACAGTCAGGGGAGGCAGCCATTGAGCACCTCTGTGTCTGTGGACCGGGCAGCAGCCTATGATGGTATCAGCAGGTGTGTGCAGGGCAAAAGCCCGCACAGTTACAGGACTTCTGAGCTGGGGCTGCGAGGTCGTAGGGAAGCTGTAAAACACAGACTACCTGGATGGAGTGGGTTTTTCAGGAGCAGGTGCCAAGCTCGGAGGAAAGCCAGGCGTCAGTGTGCCACAAACCACCCCCGCCCCCTTCTTATACCTGTATCCTTTCAACTTGCGTCCTCTTGCATTTGAGTTTCCCTTTTAAAAAAATAAAGACAAATGAAGGTTTGAGAGCTGATAGATGAGAACCTGCAGACTTTTGCGAGTTGGTACATCCTTTAAGATGCTTCCTTCAAGCTGTCGTTTCTCCTTGAGATGGTTTGCGGCCAGTCTGGTGGTTTCACAGGGCATCATTATCTCAGAAAATCAGTGCCTTCCCTCCCCTGACTGGCTCTGGGTGCTGCAGACACAGATGTTTCATCCCACCCGAGCAGTGTTATGGCACCATTGCATTTTATTCCTCCATGTCATAAATTCATTTTATTGCTAAAAGAGAGAAGCATTGAATTTTAAAGCCAGGAAGGATTTTGAAGATCATCCAGACTGCTCCTAGAGGAATTTGTGGTCCTGGGTCATTAAGCACCTTGAAAAAGAACTATAGTATGTAGTTAAAAACTCTGAGTCAGACTGCCTGTGTTTGAATCCACCTTTGCTAGTTGCTGCTGTGTTCTTGGGGCAAGTTAACTCAACTTCTGAGTCTTAGTTTCCTGAACCATACAATGGCAGTGATAATATCCCCTAATTGTTGCTGCTGCTGCTAAGTCACTTCAGTCGTGTCTGACTCTGTGCGACCCCATAGATGGCAGCCCACCAGGCTCCCCCGTCCCTGAGATTCTCTAGGCAAGAACACTGGAGTAGGTTGCCATTTCCTTCTCCAATGCATGAAAATGAAAAGTGAAACAAGTCGCTCAGTCCTGTCCGACTCTTAACGACTCCATGGACTGCAGCCTACCAGGCTCCTCCGTCCATGGGATTTCCCAGGCAAGAGTACTGGAGTGGGGTGCCATTGCCTTCTCTGCTAATTGTTGCTAGCAAGGATCAAATACTCGTTAAGTTAGCACAGTGCTTGGCAAATCGTTAAGTTCTCAATAAATGTTAGCTACTGCTAACATTTGTTATTATCCTCATTTCATGAAATCATATCATCATCAGTGGCTAGTTGCTGTTAGAGCCAGGGCCACAGAGCTGAACTCTTTATAACACTAGTTTTCTCCAGCATGGCCAAGCAAGGATTTAATCACAGTCTTGAAATACTTGGTGAAAGTACTTGTGTAGAAATCTAATGCATAAACATTCATAAAAGAGCTGGAAGAAATGGGCTCAATCCATGTATTAGATATAGTTAGACTGTGGGCATGACAGCATGTGTTTAACAAATAATCTGTGTCCACAAACACCCTTTATAGTGTTAGAGGTTTCCTAAATGCCAGAATGGTTACCTCTGCTGGAAAGGTTGGGGTGTGCTTCGATATTTTTGTTGAACTCTCCTCAAATTGGAAACATCCATTTCGATGAGCTGTGATGGCAAGCAGGCTTTTGGGTGTAATGGAAATATTTCTGTAGCCTGGCTGCTATTTATCAAGGGTGAAGACAGTGCATGTTTTTAAAAACTATGGGCTTGGCAGAAGTCCACAGGTCTTAGGCCAGGCCAGCACAAATGCCTTCCCAAATGATTTGCACTGATCTTTTTTGCAAATTGCTGACAGCCTGGGAGCCTCCCAAGGGAGGCTGAAATATTGTTGAGGAGGGTGTCATCCTTGGCCTTGAGGGGTCTTTTGACACTTTTGATGGGGTGGCATAAGGCCGCTTTGGTATATTTTCTTGGAATATGAAAACAAATGGAAATTAATTTTGTTTGGCAAACCCTGCAACATTCCCTTGTGATATTGCCACTCTCTGGGGCTTACAGAATTGAAATCTGTTTTTGATGCTGATCCATGGGACTTCTCAAATTTCCGTGCCTGAGGGAGAGAGCTTGTTAGAGTGTGAAATTTGTGAGTGTGTGATTCAGAGTCCAAGATGAGAGATCCAGTCTGAGCTCTACTGTGTATGGACTGTCATTCTGAGCAGATCACTTAATTTCTTAGTTTGTACTTTTCTTGAGTTTAATCTGTTATTGTACCCAAAACAACAAATGGGTTTTGAACACATCTGTTAACCAGAGCTGGTAATAATAGTCCCTATTGCACTAGATAGGGCTTCCTAGGTGGCGCTAGTGGTAAAGAACCCGCTTGCCAGTACAGAAGATGTAAGAGACACGGGTTCGATCCCTGGGTTGGGAAGATCCCTGGAGAAGGGCATGGCAACTCCCTCCAGTATTCTTGCCTGGCAAATCCCCATGGACAGAGGAGCCTGGTGGGCTACAGTCCATAGGGTCGCATAGAGTTGGAATGACTGAAGCAACTTAGCGTGCTTGCATGCATTGCATTAGTTGGCTGTGATGGTCTAACAATAATTACATTTTGGTTACCTACTTATATTGCATGCCAGTCACCTCCCTGTGCATTTTAAGAGGATATATTTATTTACTCAGCCTGCTATGTGTACAGTAGTATTTACCACTTTCCAGATGAGGGGATGGAGACTCAGAGGGCTAAGTCAACATGCCCAAAGGCACACAGTCAGGTAACTGAGGAACTGGGGTCTAAACCCTGAAAGCCAGGCTGCTGACTCTGCAGACGGTGTTTCTAAGACGGCTTTGTTGTCCTGTAGGGCTTCTTACTCTTCCTCTGTTCCTCTTGTTTAACGAGCTGAGGGAGGGATAAGCTGAGCCTGGAGGTAGATTAAGTGTACAGATCACAGTGTTGGAAAGAATGAGGAGACGGAGCATATGAGAGCTTTTTTTGGAGTTATAGGGAAACAGCTGTTTCTAAGTTTGGGACAAAGCCGAAGAGCACCGGCAGAGACAGAGAAGGACATTTTCTTGGTGGCTTTTTGCTCTCTGCTGTGAGGGGCTGCACTGTGGATTTAAGGGCCATGTGTCTCTTTGCTCTCCTATCACATTTTATTTGGAAGCCTGTCTTTCCATTCCAGCCCTCAGCTGTGACAGCTTCAGAAACTTAGAAAACTGCCATAGATACGGATAGCAAATTCTTGAACATGAAAGGCAAGGTGAAGGATGGGCTTGTTAGTGGAAATTCTTCCTTGTTTTTGTATTTCTGTGACCCTCCATGGGGGTGAGCCATGGAGTGGCTTGTGCTTAAAGGAGAGAGAATTGAGAACTTGGGTGACGTTCTTCTCAGAAGTTGTCTTTTAATAAGAGAATGGATCATCCTGTTAGCTTTCATCTTGGAAAAGAGAATGGGTGCGAGTGGGTGCGATGGTATTTGATGAAAACCAGAGGCCTGTGTGGGTCTCCCAGGGCAGAGCTGGGCCGACACAAGGGCCTAGGGGAACCTGGGGGCTTTGGGAAGGGCTGCTGGCTTTGTGGCACTGCCACCTCCAGCCGTCTCCATCCCTGAGAGGCTCTGGGGAAGGAATAGGCCTTCTGAGAGAAATGGATTGGGGGTTGGGTATGCATCAGTTTCAATGGGGCTTCCCAGGTGGCTGAATAATAAAGAATCCACCTGCCAGTGTGGGAGACCTGGGTTCGATCCCTGGGTCAGGAAGATCCCCGGAGAAGGAGATGGCTACCCACTCCAGTATTCTTGCCTGGAGAATTCCATGGACAGAGGAGCCTGGGAGGCTACAGTCCATGGGGTCGCAAAGAGTCAGTTGTGACTGAGTGTACACTCACGCATTTTTAAGTGGCAAACCACTGGTGAAATTCATACATGGCAGCGATAACTTTGAGGATATTAATGTAAAAATTCATCCCATACAGCTGGACAACACAAACATAATTTTTGATCTTTAGGGATGTGAATGGCTACTCCGACTCCACCCCTTGAAGTGGGTGGGGCAGGGCCCTCCCTATGTTGGTTAGTACCTGGTTCCCCTGGTACATTTTGGGGGACCTCTTGTTTTCTTCTAGAGCTAAGAAAGGAAGCTTCCAGGTCCTGGAGTCACCCTGTTTGTCTCTGAGTTTGTGAGGAAGCTGCGGGGCACATCCTTCTCTAACCTACTTTCCGTGACCTTTCTGCGGACTCTCCTTTGGATCATGAGCTGAGTCTGGGGTCTCCAGGGGAAGGCGAAGTCCACTTGAGAGGGAGGGATTGCAGGAAGACTCCCTCAGACCAGCCACTCAGTTCAGGGATGGTGACAGGGTGGTTGTGTTTTCAGACTTCCTTTGACCTCATGGCACAGTTTACCCAGAGTGGTTGTGTTTCTCCACAAGGCCCCACTGCCACTATTTTGCCTCATTTTCCTTCCTTCCCCAGCCATCAGCAGCAGATACTTTTTTTGAAAAAAGGAAATAGGTATTTGGCTGTGTTGGGCCCTGGCTGTGGCTTGCAGGATCTTTCCTTGCACTACACTGACTCTCTAGCTATGGGGCATGGGCTCAGTTCCTCCGAGACATGTAGAATCTTCCCGGACCAGGGATCAAACCCATGTCCCCTAAATTACAAGGCAGAAGTCCCAGTACCTACTGTTCTTACACTGCTTCTGTGTGTAAGAGGATTTACTCGTGTCAGGCATTTCACTTCAGTTATTTAATTTAGTCCTGTACCAAACCTATACACCAGGGATTATTGTCTTTTTAGATGGGGGAACTGAGGCTGAGGGCTAAGTAACTTGTCCAAGTAATAGCCACTTACTGTGTGGAATGATTTTTCCTTTGTTTTACAGTTTCTGATAAAAAGTTTCAAGTATACCCAAACTTAGGGAAGCTAGTACAATACGTTCCCATGGACCCGTTACCAAACTTCTTCACTCTTTGTGGAGAAGCCCCCACTCTGGTGCTTCTGGGGCTGCAGCGTACCGCAGATACCTTGGTGTGAATTAGAAGAAAGGACCCTTTCTCCAGGGTTCACAACTTAGTAAGCCGAGCATAGGCTGGTTCACCCCATCTGCCCTTGCGGGTGGACCCTCTGTGTAGTGAACAGCCCACATAACTGTATGTGATGGCTCTTCCTGCCTCACTTCTTTTCTCATCTAGCTTTTCACATAGAGTCAGAGTGATTTCTCCGGTTGGCCCTCATCAATTACAAGGGATGGGAGGAAGAAAGCTCAGGTGTTGGGGACTTCTGGGGCTAGAATAAATTGAGCAGAGGGGTAATTCCAGAGGAGATACTCTGGCTGCAGAGGAGGGTGAGGGCGAAAGAGCAGTGTCTTTTATTGCTCCTGTTTTTCTACCAGCCACCTGCTCTATTTGATGGCTCTTCTCTGATGCCTTCTCCCTTCTGTTCTGTGCCCAGGGCAAGGGAGGCACTTGTATGTGTCCACGTGGCTTGCAGGGGGTCAGTTGGTAGAGCCCAGGGTGTGAAAACTTGGTGTGGACTCAGTCTTGGCTGCCGCCCTCCTGGAGTTGCTGGGATAAGCTGTCTTTGCCTTCTGGCAGCTTACCTTTTCTTGGGGCGCAGTTTAGCCAGTGGCCCAGGGGGAAGGTCCTGCCTTCACGCCTGCAGAACCGCTCCTTTCAGTCCCAAAGTCCAGTCTATGGGTCACCAGATAGGGGCCATCTTGAAGAAAGAAATTGGGTCTTTAAAAAAATTTTTTTTATTACTGTGCTCTTGCGAAGAGTTGACTCATTGGAAAAGACTCTGATGCTGGGAGGGATTGGGGGCAGGAGGAGAAGGGGACAAGAGAGGATGAGATGGCTGGATGGCATCACGGACTCAATGGATATGAGTTTGGGTGAACTCCAGGAGTTGGTGATGGACAGGGAGGCCTGGTGTGCTGTGTGTGATTCATGGGATTGCAAAGAGTCGGACACGACTGAGTGACTGAACTGAACTGTGCTCTTGGCTGTACCTGTTACAGTGTCTAGTCTTGGGGCGCTAGGAATATTTGTTAAACAAATGAATGTTAGACAACTCAAGCATCCTGAAGACCAGAGAAATGTGCTGAAGAGCCCCGGTTGAATGTTTTATGTGTTTCAGTTGGGAGAGTAGCTGCACTATGCTGCAGTAAATAATCAAACTCTGACATTGCAGCAGCTTGACACAACTACGTTTCACTTGTGCTCATAGGAAGTCTGATGTGGGTTAGACAGTCCTCCCTCCATCTGTAGTCACATCATCTGCAATATGGGGCCATCACAGTTCCCCAGCCCCTAGCTTTTAACTGCCTTACCAAGGAACTGACACCTATTACTTCTATGCACATTTAATTGGTCAGAACTTCTCACATGGCTCCAACCTAACTGTAAAGGAGGCTGGCAAGTGTAGAAGGGTAAAGGGTTGTCTTCATGGTTTCAAAGGAGAGGATTTTGTTTTGTTTTATTTTTTGATAGGTAAGAAGGGAATTTATTCAGATTTGGAGAGAAGCACACTCCACAGACAGAGTGTGGGCCATCACAGAGGGTGCGTGCTGCCTGTATTTCTTATCTCTGGTTTTAATCCATTAGAGTGCCTACAGCCTCATCAATTATCGTCAGTTGTCATATTTTTTTAAAAACACTAATAAGAAGGGAACACCTGCACTTTCTTTAATCCAGGGAAGAAGGCAAGAAACGGCCGAAGGGGAGTCACATGGCAGGAATTTAAACCTCTCCATTATTACATTTTGGGGGATTCCCTGGTAGCTCAGAGGTTAAAGCATCTGCCTGTAATGCAGGAGACCTGGGTTCGATCCCTGGGTCGGGAAGATCCCCTGGAGAGGGAAATGGCAACCCACTCCAGTATTCTTGCCTGGAGAATCCCATGGATGCAGGAGCCAGGTGGGCTACAGTCCACAGGGTTGCAAAGAGTCGGACATGGCTGAGCAACTTCACTTTCACTACATTTAATCTTGTGATAATCATTTAGTCACTCCACCTTTGTGAGCCTCTTTCCTCATCTGCAAAAGGAGGATAATTATCCAACCCATCTGTTAGTTCAGACTCTAACTGATTGCAAATAACAGAAACCAACTTGAGCTATTTGAAGCCAAGGAGAATGCAAGAATCAAGGGCAGGAAATACCGTTGGCCTCCCTAGTGCCTGGAACTGCAGGATGCCACTGCTTCTGTGGATGTATGCTGGATGTCATGGGTCCTCAGCCCCCAGATATACCCCTTTCCTTCTAGAAGCATCAGACTGGATTGTATTTCAGAACTTTTATTCAGAATCCTGAGAGAAGAATCTGATCAGTCCCTGACTGTCAGTTGTCTCCTGCTGGTCCAATCAGGGATGGCCAGGAGCACATGGTCATATAGTACCACCTGGCTTGGGCCCTTTCCCCTGTGAATGTGGGTGGGGGCAGTCCTCAAGAAAGGTGCTGATGCTTACCTGGTTCAAGAGTTGTTGAGCTGACTGGATGTCTATAAGAGAGCTTTGAGAACTATTAATATAAAGTACTGCATAAATATGAGCTGGCAGGGTGGTGTGTTAGGAATCTTGGAGATTGCACTGCCCTGAAGAGGGGTGGGAAAGATTATATTGCTGTGAGGGAGAATTTAAGTTTTGTTGGAGGCAGGGGAGCTGTTTGTTGGGAAGTCATGGAGCAGAGACTGAAGGAAGTGGACAGGACTAGCATGGTACATTGCCTGGGTCAAGCTATGTTTATAGGCCATTAGACCACAACGCTGTAAAAGAAGGAGTACTCTAAGTGTGTTTTCACTTCTGTAGTTGAAACTGCGATTGTGGAAATGATGTTAATCCAGATTATGGCTCTTTAGTCCTTGTCTGACATGGTCCCAGTGGGTTGACTATGAGCAAGTCATGTCACTTTCCCTGGGCTGAGTTAGTTCCACTCTTTGAAGATGTCCATGTAACGTGGGGATTAAGGCACGAAGTCTGGAATGAGACGGTTGGGTCTGCATCCTCACCGTTCACTTGCTAGCTGTATGACCTGGGGCCATCTCCTAACCTCCTCCAGTCTGTGTCCTCACTTGTGACAGGTGGATATTCATAGTACCTGCCTCATAAGGTTCTGAATCAAAGGTCTGAAATACAATCCAGTCTGATGCTTCTAGAAGGAAATGGGTATATCCAGTTACATGAGAGGAAAGCTCGGTAAAATATCAGCTAGTATGGTTAAGGGAAGCCAAAGCTGCCGGATGCCAGGGACCCGTGGCCAGTGTGGTAACACTGTGTGCTCAGTACTCGTGAGTCAGAGTGAACACGAGGCCTTCAGGGGGTGGGTGGGACGCTGGAGGGGCCCGGGGACCCGCCACTAGAGGCAGTCTACGGGCTGGCGCTCGCGGCTTTCCAATAATGCGGTTGCTTCTGGGCTGGCGGTCGCCTGGGTTCAGGGAGTTCAGCGGCCCCTTCCCTGCAGTCTTGGGAGGTCCTGGGTCTCAAACCTGAGCCAGGTTTAGGATTAAACTGCTTCCCGTGGTGAAACGGCAGTTTCACCTCTTCAGAAAATTTTGAAGATCTCTTCAAAAAATAAATGAAACCTCCCAGACCACAGGACAGTTTGAGGGCTGAATTATTCAGACGCCCGGCTGGCTCCTCGGGACGCGGGGCCGGGGGAACGAGGGCCCGCCGCGCGGCTTCAGGCTGCGTCCCTGCGCCGCGCGCCCGGCAGCCCCGGCCGCAGGTCCCGGCGCGGAGACTGGAAGGGACTCGCGGCCCGAGCCAGGGCCGGGGCGGCAGGGCGAGCCGTCGCCGCTTTCGGCCCCTCAGGACGGCGTCTTCTGACGGCTGAGGGGCGCAGGGGCCGCGGGGAGGGCCTGGACGGGTGTCCGGGCGCCGCGCCGCCTCCCGCCGGAGCGCCGTGGCCATGGCAACCCGGGCGGCCGCGGCCGCTCTCAAAGGCGGCCTTGTTCCCGGCGGGGGGCCCTCCAGGCCCGGGCAGGGAGGGGCCGCGCGGAGGCCCGGCCTGCGGCGGAGGAAGTGCCGACCCGCGGCCGCCTCCCTCCCCGGCTCGTTTCCTGGAGGCCCGGGTTTCCACTGCTCCTTCTGGAGAATGAAGAGAAACCTCAGCAGGAGGATGTGTTCAGGCGACAGTGTGTGTGTGTCTGTGTGTATTTGTTTCTGTGTGTAACTGATGGTAAGAAAGCTTGGGGCGGGGGGGATCACTATCTTCTGGCCTTCTAGAATGGAAGAGTCTGGTGCCCTAGACAGATTTTAGCAAGCTAGCCAGTGCCACCGGAGGCAGCTCTTTAAGACTCACTCATTCTTTTGGCAATGAATATCAAAGGAGAAAATGTCAGAGAAAATACCAAGTCACTCATTAGATGTAACCTAACCACATGGCAATTTACATCCTTATGTATTAGCTAGTGAATTTTAGTGAGAACTCTGATCTTGAGAGCTTGAGTAGCCTTTGCTGTTTTGGGGGGAAGCTTGGCCCCTGGGATTTCCCACCCTCTGTTTAGTCTTCAGTGTTAAAAGTGAAAGTGTTAGTCCCTTACTGTATGGGATTCTTTGTGACCCCCTGGACTGTAGCCCACCAGGCTCTTCTGTCCATGGAATTCCACAGGCAAGAATACTGAATGGCTTGCCATTCCCTTCTCCAGGGGATCTTCCCCTCCTAGGGATTGAATCCTAGTCTCCTGCATTGCTGGCAGATTCTTTACCGATTGAGCTACCAGGGAAGCCCAAGCATAAAAATTGGGACGGATGGCATGTTTGCTCTCAAAGCAGCTTGTGAGTGCATTTCCACTTCAGGCTGCTAGGTGTTAAGAGCCAGATCTTCCTTGACACCTTATCGCTCTTTGGCTTTCTCTGAAGAGGTGGCCTGCAGGGGTAGCCTCAGGTGTGGGGAGTTTGGGAGGCAGGACATGAACTTGACTGCGTCCCGTCAACACTGGCCAGGCCACTGTCAGTCAGTTCTCCAGATCCTCCTGGGGAGCCCTTGAAGCAAGGTGTGGGGAAAGATTCTTGCCTTTGGGTCTCAGAAAAAGGCTAGTTCTGGGCCTGAGTTTAATTCCAAGTCATGATCAGCCGGAGGGAAACAGCATTGTCAGGTAGACTGGATTTTCTACTGTTGCGGCTGTGCCTTGGCCTCATGCCTTCCATTCTGGCCAAGAAAGGTGAAGAGGGGTCAATAAACTTGAGTACACATAGGTGGGCATCCTGGCCATTTAGCAAGGGGTCCTCACACCCAAGCGACAGCAAGGAGGGGGGCGTCTTCAGAGGCTGGGCACTGGCCCCCGCCTCTGTCCCCTCCTCCTCTTGACGCTTGAAAGATTGTGTTAGTAGATTATTCTTGTCGTATACAATTGAATCTGGAGGAGATGGTGCTACCTGTAGTGGCTTCTTCATCTAGTGGGGGTGGAGAGGGCTCAAGAACTTTCCAGACTCTTCTGATTAGCATGAAATAGGTGCTGCATGGA
Organism: Raphicerus campestris; assembly: GCA_006410735.1. Classification (NCBI taxonomy): domain Eukaryota; kingdom Metazoa; phylum Chordata; class Mammalia; order Artiodactyla; family Bovidae; genus Raphicerus; species Raphicerus campestris. The sequence goes on along the minus strand of SJYW01034489.1, from coordinate 580,179 downwards.
GCATTGTCTAGAGCTTCCCGAAGACAGGGGGAAAAAATGTACTTCATGCTTCTGGAGAAATTCCGTCTAGTGGATGAACAGCCAGCACATTAAAGGAACATAAAGGGCCTGTGAAGTGATAGACATTCTTGTTTACTTATAGAATCTTAGACCAGAATTAGAATGTGTGTGAGGTGGGCCCAGGCATGGGTGAGTCAGAAGCTCCCCAGGTGTTTCTTACGCACAGCCAGGGTTTTAGGCCATCCCCCAGTGCAGTGTTCACAAACAGGGATGTTTTGTCCCCCTGGGAGACATTGGCAGTGTCTGGAGATGTTTTTGCTGTCACAAGTACTGACAGGAGTGAGAGCATCTTGTAGGGAAGTAGCACACAGCAGGGTTTGGAGGTAGGAGAATGTGGTTTGGGTTTGCAAAGAAGAAAGCGGTTCGTGGTTTCAGAGAGTCAGCTGAGATCCGGAGTTGGTTTTTCAGCCTAATTCTCCCCAGTGTGGGTTGTGTCTTGTCCAGGCACTTTTGGTTCAGACATCAAGCCCCACTGGCTGTGTTTGCTGTGTGTGTCAGTAACCCTCGGGCCCTGTTGTGAGGGAGGTGAAGGAGCTGGTGTCAGGTACCATCAGCCTCAAGGGCCCAGCCCCACCCTGGGAACTGCCTTTCCCTGAGTCCATGCGTGAGGGAAAGCTGCTGCGCAGAAGCTCACCTTCCTTCTGGCTCCAGGAACAGGCCCTTTGCCTGGGTTAATGGAGTCATGGGCCCCATTGGTCATTTATTCCCTGCCTCTTAGAAAAGGGTGAGTAAGTAGCCCTTGTCGGTTGAGCCCATCGTGGGACCAGGCTCGTGGCAGTTGGTCCAAATATATTTTTGAATGAAAGAGTGACTCCCTAATGAGTGGGAGATCTGAACCTTTTATTGTGAATTGCCCTGTTAATAAGTATGCCTTGGGCCATAAGTTGAA
>SJYW01034489.1:555192-579029 GCA_006410735.1 Raphicerus campestris | reverse complement strand
CGCTGGAGGGGCCCGGGGACCCGCCACTAGAGGCAGTCTACGGGCTGGCGCTCGCGGCTTTCCAATAATGCGGTTGCTTCTGGGCTGGCGGTCGCCTGGGTTCAGGGAGTTCAGCGGCCCCTTCCCTGCAGTCTTGGGAGGTCCTGGGTCTCAAACCTGAGCCAGGTTTAGGATTAAACTGCTTCCCGTGGTGAAACGGCAGTTTCACCTCTTCAGAAAATTTTGAAGATCTCTTCAAAAAATAAATGAAACCTCCCAGACCACAGGACAGTTTGAGGGCTGAATTATTCAGACGCCCGGCTGGCTCCTCGGGACGCGGGGCCGGGGGAACGAGGGCCCGCCGCGCGGCTTCAGGCTGCGTCCCTGCGCCGCGCGCCCGGCAGCCCCGGCCGCGGGTCCCGGCGCGGAGACTGGAAGGGACTCGCGGCCCGAGCCAGGGCCGGGGCGGCAGGGCGAGCCGTCGCCGCTTTCGGCCCCTCAGGACGGCGTCTTCTGACGGCTGAGGGGCGCAGGGGCCGCGGGGAGGGCCTGGACGGGTGTCCGGGCGCCGCGCCGCCTCCCGCCGGAGCGCCGTGGCCATGGCAACCCGGGCGGCCGCGGCCGCTCTCAAAGGCGGCCTTGTTCCCGGCGGGGGGCCCTCCAGGCCCGGGCAGGGAGGGGCCGCGCGGAGGCCCGGCCTGCGGCGGAGGAAGTGCCGACCCGCGGCCGCCTCCCTCCCCGGCTCGTTTCCTGGAGGCCCGGGTTTCCACTGCTCCTTCTGGAGAATGAAGAGAAACCTCAGCAGGAGGATGTGTTCAGGCGACAGTGTGTGTGTGTCTGTGTGTATTTGTTTCTGTGTGTAACTGATGGTAAGAAAGCTTGGGGCGGGGGGGATCACTATCTTCTGGCCTTCTAGAATGGAAGAGTCTGGTGCCCTAGACAGATTTTAGCAAGCTAGCCAGTGCCACCGGAGGCAGCTCTTTAAGACTCACTCATTCTTTTGGCAATGAATATCAAAGGAGAAAATGTCAGAGAAAATACCAAGTCACTCATTAGATGTAACCTAACCACATGGCAATTTACATCCTTATGTATTAGCTAGTGAATTTTAGTGAGAACTCTGATCTTGAGAGCTTGAGTAGCCTTTGCTGTTTTGGGGGGAAGCTTGGCCCCTGGGATTTCCCACCCTCTGTTTAGTCTTCAGTGTTAAAAGTGAAAGTGTTAGTCCCTTACTGTATGGGATTCTTTGTGACCCCCTGGACTGTAGCCCACCAGGCTCTTCTGTCCATGGAATTCCACAGGCAAGAATACTGAATGGCTTGCCATTCCCTTCTCCAGGGGATCTTCCCCTCCTAGGGATTGAATCCTAGTCTCCTGCATTGCTGGCAGATTCTTTACCGATTGAGCTACCAGGGAAGCCCAAGCATAAAAATTGGGACGGATGGCATGTTTGCTCTCAAAGCAGCTTGTGAGTGCATTTCCACTTCAGGCTGCTAGGTGTTAAGAGCCAGATCTTCCTTGACACCTTATCGCTCTTTGGCTTTCTCTGAAGAGGTGGCCTGCAGGGGTAGCCTCAGGTGTGGGGAGTTTGGGAGGCAGGACATGAACTTGACTGCGTCCCGTCAACACTGGCCAGGCCACTGTCAGTCAGTTCTCCAGATCCTCCTGGGGAGCCCTTGAAGCAAGGTGTGGGGAAAGATTCTTGCCTTTGGGTCTCAGAAAAAGGCTAGTTCTGGGCCTGAGTTTAATTCCAAGTCATGATCAGCCGGAGGGAAACAGCATTGTCAGGTAGACTGGATTTTCTACTGTTGCGGCTGTGCCTTGGCCTCATGCCTTCCATTCTGGCCAAGAAAGGTGAAGAGGGGTCAATAAACTTGAGTACACATAGGTGGGCATCCTGGCCATTTAGCAAGGGGTCCTCACACCCAAGCGACAGCAAGGAGGGGGGCGTCTTCAGAGGCTGGGCACTGGCCCCCGCCTCTGTCCCCTCCTCCTCTTGACGCTTGAAAGATTGTGTTAGTAGATTATTCTTGTCGTATACAATTGAATCTGGAGGAGATGGTGCTACCTGTAGTGGCTTCTTCATCTAGTGGGGGTGGAGAGGGCTCAAGAACTTTCCAGACTCTTCTGATTAGCATGAAATAGGTGCTGCATGGAGCATTGTCTAGAGCTTCCCGAAGACAGGGGGAAAAAATGTACTTCATGCTTCTGGAGAAATTCCGTCTAGTGGATGAACAGCCAGCACATTAAAGGAACATAAAGGGCCTGTGAAGTGATAGACATTCTTGTTTACTTATAGAATCTTAGACCAGAATTAGAATGTGTGTGAGGTGGGCCCAGGCATGGGTGAGTCAGAAGCTCCCCAGGTGTTTCTTACGCACAGCCAGGGTTTTAGGCCATCCCCCAGTGCAGTGTTCACAAACAGGGATGTTTTGTCCCCCTGGGAGACATTGGCAGTGTCTGGAGATGTTTTTGCTGTCACAAGTACTGACAGGAGTGAGAGCATCTTGTAGGGAAGTAGCACACAGCAGGGTTTGGAGGTAGGAGAATGTGGTTTGGGTTTGCAAAGAAGAAAGCGGTTCGTGGTTTCAGAGAGTCAGCTGAGATCCGGAGTTGGTTTTTCAGCCTAATTCTCCCCAGTGTGGGTTGTGTCTTGTCCAGGCACTTTTGGTTCAGACATCAAGCCCCACTGGCTGTGTTTGCTGTGTGTGTCAGTAACCCTCGGGCCCTGTTGTGAGGGAGGTGAAGGAGCTGGTGTCAGGTACCATCAGCCTCAAGGGCCCAGCCCCACCCTGGGAACTGCCTTTCCCTGAGTCCATGCGTGAGGGAAAGCTGCTGCGCAGAAGCTCACCTTCCTTCTGGCTCCAGGAACAGGCCCTTTGCCTGGGTTAATGGAGTCATGGGCCCCATTGGTCATTTATTCCCTGCCTCTTAGAAAAGGGTGAGTAAGTAGCCCTTGTCGGTTGAGCCCATCGTGGGACCAGGCTCGTGGCAGTTGGTCCAAATATATTTTTGAATGAAAGAGTGACTCCCTAATGAGTGGGAGATCTGAACCTTTTATTGTGAATTGCCCTGTTAATAAGTATGCCTTGGGCCATAAGTTGAATTAGGAGAGACAGAGTGGTAATAAGGAGGACAGTCTCTACAGTCAAGAATTTCCAGGGAATTGGACAGGTAACCTGAAGCAAGTGGGAACTTCCCATTTCCCTCTGGAGTGGCCGCTGAGGAGCCATTTCTGCCCTCTGAGGGTAAGCCAAAAGTGCATGTGTGGTGACCCTCGATCCAGCCTCAGGATGGGACGAGCAGAGCCAAGGCAGGAAGCACAGTGGTCTGTGTGTGTGTGTGTGTGTGTGTGTGTGTGTGTGTGTGTGTGAGCTTCTTTTGCTTAACGTGATATTCTTGAAATTCATCCATGTTGCTGTATGTATAAAGTGTGTGTGTGTGTGTGTGTGTGTGTTCTCTTATTGCTGACTAGTCGTCTTCCATTGAATTAAGAATCCACAATTTCTTCTTTTTTTTTTTTTAAGACAGGAAGAGCACCTCAAAGAGAAATAGACTTCTCTGAAAAAGCCTGAAACGTTCTTTTTCAGAATCTGTGAATTTGTGTGTTTGCTTATGGGCTGCGCTGGGTCTTAGTTGCTGTGTGGGCTTTGCTCTGGTGGCCGTACAAGGGCTTCTCACTGTGGTGGCTTCGCTTGTTGGGGAGCCCCAGCTCTGCGGCATGCGGGCTTCAGTAACTGCAGCACTCAGGCTCAGGAGTTTCCGTTTCCAGGCCCCAGAGCACAGGCTCAGTAGTTTGTGGCCCACGGGCTTAGTTGCTCCTCGGAATGTGGGATCTTCCTGGTCCAGGGATTGAACGCATGTCTCCTCCATCAGCATGAGGATTCTTTACCACCAAGCCACCAGGGAAGCCCCAGGAAGCGCAGTTTAATCAGAATACCTCCTTTTCTCTGGTCTGGTTATAGGTAGCAAATGCTCCAGAGCTGCTTTTCTCTGCCTTTGAGGCCTTGTTTCTGCAACTCAGGAGAAAAGGACCCTGGTGTCCCAGGCTCAGGCTAGAGTGGGGAAGGTGTGTTTCTGAGATTGCCTATGACAGGAGCCCAGCCCCATGCAGGTGTCCCGCCCTCTCACAGCCAGGGCAAGGGGGTGTGCCTGTTCTTGGGCCAGTTGCTGGGTTCTGGCTGGCTTTGTCCGGTGGAGCTCCCAGTTCCACCTTATCTGCTCCTGAGTGATGTGCAGTTAGAACCTTGCTCCTTGATGTCAGGTCCCCAGACCAGCAGTACCCATGCCTGCTGGTTAGAAATGGAGACTCCTGGGCCCCACTTAAACTGCCCACATCAGCCTGCTTTTTAACAAGATGCCCAGGTGATGTGTGGGCATGTAAAAGCCTGAGGAGTGCCTGCTAGAAGACTGTTCTGCGAGGAGGCACCTGGGAGAGTGGCTTCTTTTGAGCAGGCATAGGTGCTGTGTTTGTAGGGGGGCTTTAGGACAGTGTGTATCAAACTCTGAGGTGAAGGACCAGTGGTTTATTTCGTTCATCTGGGGACGGATATGTGCCCCAATGAGCATGACCGGCACAAGTCTGACATGTCGGAGCTGGTCTGTACGCTTTCTCTATTCCGAGAGACAAGTCTGCCATCACACGCTTGAGTGTGTAACTATCAAGTTTCTGGAACTTCTCTAAAGCCTTCCTTACTCTCTCTTCCTGTACTTATCTCCCCAAGGGCCTACAACTAACAGTTTGGTCTGCAGATCTGCTTTAAGTGATCTTATTCTCGGGTCCCATCTTTAGGGTCAGACAGACTTGAATCCTGGTTCTGTTACTTCCTCTCTGTGTGTTCTTGGGCAGCTGTTTAACCTCTCTGAGTCTTCATTTTGTCATCTGAGAGTCAGAGATGATAATGCCCGTGCCTCACAGGGCCAGAGTTAGGATTAAATGAGGAAGCGTGGGTGAAGCATGGAATGCATACTTGATAGTGTGCCGTGCTGTGCTTAGTCGCTCGGTCGCGTCTGACTCTGTGACCCCGTGGACTGTAGCCCACCAGGCTTCTCTGTTCACTGGGGATTCTCCAGGCAAGAATACTGGAGTGGGTTGCCATGCCCTCCTCCAGGGAATCTTCTCAACCCAGGAATCAAACCCAGGTCTCCCACCCTGCAGGTGGATTCTTTACCGTCTGAGCCACTAGGGAAGCCAAAGAATACTGGAGTGGGTTGCCATCTCTTCCTCAAGGGAATGTTCCCAAACCAGAGATTGAACCCAGGTCTCCCACATTGCGGGCAGATTCTTTACCATCTGAGCCACCAGGGAAGCCCGAGAATACTGGAGTGGGTAGCCTATCCTTTCTCCAGGGGATCTTTCTGACCCAGGAATTGAATCGAGGTCTCCTGCGTTGCAGGTGGTTTCTTTACCAGCTGAGCTAGCAGGGGAGCTCATGCTTGATAATATTGGCTGTCAAATGTGGGCAACAGCACCTTTGTTATTGGTTGCTGTCTTGGAGCATCTGAAAATGAGGACAGTGGCCCCAGTTAAGGGGTACCATTAGTTTTAAAAATACTTATTTACTTTATTTGGCTGTGCTGGGCCATTGGTTGTGGTATGCAGGATCTTTTTAGTTGTGGCATGTGGGATCTAGTTCCCAGCCCAAGGGTGGAACCTGGGCCCCCTGCATCGGGAGTGTGGAGTCTTAGCCACTGGACCACCAGGAAAGTCCCTAGACACCATTGTTTTTATGAATAGATAGACAGTGGTCTTTGCATGTGTAGCAAATTCGTTTGGAACAGAAACTTTCTTCCCCCTGTGAATTTCTGATAGTCTGGGACTGCTGGTAATATATTTTCCGGTATGTAAATTCAAGCAAGAATTGGGAGAATGCTGGAACTTGTTTTTCAGTGACTGAAAGAAGTAAAAAAATGCTAGGTAGGAAATCCCTTTCATCCTCAGGGCCGGTCTGTTCACCTTTCTCCCTCCTCCCCTACAATGGGTCTCTTGGATACTCTCTCCTAAGCAGGCCAAGGGGATTTTCAGTGCTAAATTGCCTAATGCTAAACTGCCAGCACATCCTCTACTTCTGGAGAAATTCAGCTTCCCTCTTGGCTGTTTCATTAGCATGTAAGGAAGTGAAGTGAAAAAGTAGAGGACTCAGGTTAAAAGATCTGTGTCCTGGGGTCAACTTAGCAAATCATTGATTGGGGTATCACCTCATTGGCCCACATTTGTTAACCTCTTTTTGGGTTCCAGACCCCTTTTATAATCGAAAGAGAACTTTGACACCCACCTTTACCCTGAAAAGTGCATTCACACCCAAACACATTAAACTGTGCATTTTATGTCCTTGGCGGGGGTGGGGTGGAGTGGGGGGTTCATGGACCTCATAGAAACCTCAAGGATCCTTGACTAAGCAGCTCCACAAGGCTCATTTCTCATGAACTAGAATATCCAAGTGGCAGATTTTGGAGTCAGAGTGCAGGAGTCTGAATCATTCCTCTGCTGCTTGCTGTCTTGTTGAGCTTGGGTAAGTTCATTATCTCCTCTAAGCCTCAGCTTCCCCATCTGTGAAGTCAGGACAAGAACAGTACTTACCTCACTGGGTAGTTGTGAAACTGGGTGAGGTAGTATTTGGCAGATGTCTGTGTTGTGTAATTAGTGTTTGGCCTACAGAATGGCCCACTGCCCCCTGGAAGAATCCCCCCTTGGTGGCAAGAACTTGTGCCATCCTTGTTTGAGAGCAGACAGAGAGACCATGAGGTTTTTCCCTGGGATGGGTGGGGAGTGGCTCCTCGACACACCTCTGGGAAATTTGGAGAGCTGGACAGCTTTGGAGTGAGGCTCCTAGAAGCCTTGTTGGCCCAGCTGCTCCTGTTCAATAATTTCCATGTGCTGTTGTTGGTTTTGGCTCCCGGCTCAAGAGCCCTGCCTCAGGAGCTTCCTTGAAACTAGATGCCAGACCCATAGGAGCAGGGAGGAGGGAAGGAAGAATGAAGACGCAGAGTTTTTCTCCCTTCTTAATTAACTCTGACTCTTTTGCTCCCTGGGCTTTCAGGCTGTCTGCAGCCCCAGCAATTAGTGGGAGTGTTAACTGGGGTCAGGGCTGAGGCTGGGCTTCAGGGAACTCCCAGGACGGTGCCGGGGGAGGAGGGAAGTGCCCGTCTCCTGGAATGAGGGCTTCACCCCTGGCTGTCCAGCCGCTGCCCTCTTTGAGCCTAGCCGCCTCCAGCTCCAGCCCCACATTCAGGCTTGGCTGTCCTGAGATGGGCTAGAGCTTAGGGATTCCAAACCGAGGGCCCCGCCCACCAGGCCCTAATTGCATTAACGCACAAAGCAGGGGTGGCCGCCCCGCCTGTCCCCAAGAACAATCGCGTCCTGTTCTCATGGCCTGTTTTCCCCCAGCTGCTCCTCCCTTTCATCTGCGCGTCTTTCCCAGGGGCTCATTCCCGGAGACCCACATGTGCTTTCTAACCTTCTTCCTTCCTCCTGGTCTTGCTGGTTTTGTGTATCCCTTTCACTCCCCTCTGGTTCAGGAGCCCCATCCTGTGTTCCTATCCACTCCTGATTTTAGACTGTGTGGGTGAAGGGTTTGAAAAAAAGATTAACGTGTCTGTTTTTGCTTCTCATTTGCATGTTGTCATGAGAGGGGAGCAAAATGCCCCCACGTTATTATTTATTTTCTATAATATTTTATTTATTTATTTAGCTATGCTGGGTCTTAGTTGCAGCACATGGGATCTTGTAGTTGTGGTATATGGGATCCAGTTCCCTGACCAGGGGTCGAATTCACGGCCCCTGCATTGGGAGCACAGTCTTGGCCACTGGACCACCAGGGAAGTCCCCATAATGCCCCCACTTTATAATGATGCTCCACTAGTCATAAGATATCTTCTGTTGGTTCAGAATATGATAGTTTTAGGAGTATCATCACAGAAATGTTTTTCATGAATCCACACACATTTTGATGCAGCAGCAAGGCTGGGTACCGCTTTCACCTAATTTAGGGGAAGGAAGGGGCTTGTCACCAGCCCCACGGCTAGGAAGTCACAGAACAGGGACAAAACCCTGGTCTGACACTCAAGCCCTTCCTGCCTCCTTGGCTTCCTGAGGGTAGGCCTTTTTCGCTCCACCCCAGGGTCTCTGGGGGCAGATGCCAGCAGCAGAGGACATCCAGGGGGCCCCGTCAGCGACGGTGAACTTGAGCTCCTTGCCATGAGCTGTGAGTAAGGGGCCCCAGAGAAGCAGCATTTCTGATCTCTCTTCTTACTGTCTTTCCTCCCCAGCTTCAAGGGACAAGGACATCACTTTTCTCCTATTTTACTGTTGCAATTATTCCAGGCACTTAGTCCTTTATAGTCTCCAGAGAAGGTGCTTCCCTAGTCCTGTCCCCATTCTGGTGGCTCCCAGTCCTGGCCCCCAGCACAAGTACCCGACCCTGTGACCCTGGAGACTTCTCGGTCAGCAGGACCTGTGTGGGCTGCTCTCTGGACTGGGGCTGCCCTGCCCAGCTGGTGACCGGCCTGCAGCCCCAGCCTCAGGCTGGGCCCCAAGCCCGGGCAGCTGGGTGACCGCCTGGCCCCCTGGGGAGGAGCCTTGCTCGCAGAGCCCAGCCTGCTGCAAGCTGTGCAGCCCCCGTAATTGGTGTTGTTTTGACGACAGCTGGTGCCTCCCTTCACTTTAAACGCCTTTCTCTTTCACATCTTCACAGGGCTCAGGGACCTGCCATTCTGCCTCCCGCCAGCCTTCCCAGGAGGTTCCTGAGCCCCATATGGTAAAGCGCATCCCTCTTACACGCTCGCACTGGCAGGCTTTGTGGCACAAGCAGGAATCCTCAGCCAGGGATCTCCAAGGGACCCTGGAGCCCTCGGTGGCAACTGTCTTCTGCCCCCTCGCCTGGGGCAGGGCACCTGTCTGGACTGTTTCAGTAGGCATCTTTCACCAGAATCCTTTAGAGCACTTTGAGGGCAAAGGGGCTCTTTGTTATGTTCCCTGGCTTCCCCGATGACTCAGATGGTAAAGAATCTGCTCGCCAATTGAACCAGGAGACCCAGGTTCAATCCCTGGGTGGGGAAGATCCCCTGGAAAAGGAAATAGAAACCCACTCCAGTATTCTTGCCTGGAGAATCCCACGGACAGAGGAGCCTGGTGGGCTACAGTCCATGGGGTCATGAGCAGTCGGGGACGACTGAGCGACTAACACACACATATGCACACTGAAAAATTAAGCCCCCTGGGAGGGGCCCCCCCACCGGCCGTGAGCACCGATGCTCCGGGGCCTGGGACTGTAGCCACACCCGTGTGGTCTCACTGCTGTGGGCTGCCCGCACTGGGGCTGCGTCATCCCAGAAAGGCTTCATCCTGACCCCTCAGACACATGGACTTCAGTCAGAATGCACTCCTCTCGTAAATCAACTGTACTTCAACTTAAAAAATGCCCTGCTTACCCCTGTGTAGTTTGTATTCTCATTTTAAAAAAAAGGGAGGGAGGGAATGCTTAATTTCCTACAGAGATTGTTCTGGTAATTTAAATATTGCCACCAATTTGGGTTTCCCAGTGGCGCCAGTGGCAGAGAACGTACCTGCCAACGCAGGAGACATAAGGGATGCATGTTCAATCCCTGGGTGGGGAAGAGCCCCTAGAAGAGTTCAGGGCAACCTACTCCAGTATTTTTTGCCTAGAGAATCCCCATGGACAGAGGAGCCTGGCGGGCAACAGTCCCTGGGGTCTCAAAGAGTCAGACACGACTGAAACGACTTGGCACGCACACACCGATAACATTTGATTATATTTCCCTCTGTTCTTTTTATTCTTTTAATTTGTATAGCTTGTTAAAATTAATTGTAATCTTACTGATTACATACTTGAAAAGATTTGTATGTAGTTTTTTCATGTAACACTGTAGAATGAGCATTTTTAATGACATGGTGTGGTTTTAAAATATTTTCAGTGAGTATACCACTGCTTCCTTGTGTATTCCCTACTGTTGACCACCCCCACTCCCAGCTCCTCTTGAAGCCTCAGGACTTTGTGGAGCATGACGATCAGGAGCCATTGTTGGAGTTGTATGGGTGTAATATGAACCCAGTGTTGCCTGGGCGCTGGGAAGAGGGGCCTGGGTCCCCGTGGGATGGAGGTTCCCAGCATGGCCCCTTCGGCCTTCGGTGCCAGAGCCCTTGAAGTGGGGCACTCGTTCGAACAGGCTGTGTCTGTCTCAGGAGCCTTCTGTGGTTTATACAGAAGTGAGGCTGGGGTACAGGGTCAGGCTGGCTCTCAAGACCCATCAGTTGGGTTTCATTTCCAGCCTTGGGCCTGGCCTGGTGGCCCAGGTGCCAGGAGCAGGTAGCTGTGACCCAGCTCAGTCTCCTTCCTTGAGCTGTTGGCTTTTTGGACACTTGCTCTATCCCATAGCCAGGGCCTTCTTCTGAAGGTCTGTCAGGGGCCATGCATCCTGCCCAGGAGGGCCTGGAGACTGCAGGGGCCTGGGCTCAGCCACCTGAATGGCAGGACAGACACCAGCCTTATCTCCCAGTATGTCTTAACTATACTTCTGATGAGGATAATGACAAGTAATAATTATAATGCTAATAAGCATCATCCTTTCAGTTCTGTTGATTTATACCCTTTCCCCTTTCTCGTGAAGGGGTTGAGACATTGAGAGGTTTAAGAGTTTTGAGCTTGGCTTCCAGTCCTGGCTCTGTCCTCTGTAAGTTCCATTGTCACGTATCCACCGAGCCTCAAGTTTCCTCATCTGTACAATGGCAGCAATGGTGCCTGCCTTGCCGAGTTGATGGGAGGATCAAATAGGAGTATTTTACAGAATTTCTGTAAAATTCTCTGGCATGTAGTTGGTGACCAGTCAGTGTCATTTTGATGATGTTGTTCAGGGTCACAAAATATGCCAACCTCAAAGCCAGAGGGACTTGTCTGCCCAGTCTCTACCCTGCTCAAGTTTCCCTGGAGTCCCTTCAACCGTGCACTTACCTCGCCAGCTCCAAGCAGGAAGCTTTCCTGCTTGGCTGATCAGAGGAGGCTGGCCCAGCGGAGCTGTGATTGTTTTCAGCTGCTTCTGGATGGGACGTCCTGCCAAGTCAGGCCCTGCTCCGCTTCACCCAGCTAATCTGAGTGAAGGTAACTAGGACCCTCTCCTTCTGCCTTGCCCCTCAGACGGTGTTCAGAAGGCAACTCCAAGTGAATGCAGGGTATGGTGTCACAATTCAGTGTCTTTTCGGCCACACTTGTCTGCAGGCTCTTGTTAGATCATACCCCTCCCTGCCCCACCTCCCACCGCCAAAAAAAACAGCATGAAGCCAAAGAGAGAGTCATTTGGGGACAGCCTCTAGTTCTGAGTCCTTGTGCCCCAGTCTGAGGCCATTTAGTTGGCTGTCTGCTTTCAGGAAGCCGTGAGCTCTAGCCTGGCTAGACAGAGCTTGCCTTTGAGACTTCCAGAGAAGAATCTTATAAACTTTTCAGCCATCTGCCCAAGACCTTGAGTTTTGAGTGCCATTCCTCCTGAAGCCATGAACCAGTACCAGTGGCGTCACCAGGGGGCTAGATGGCAATACAGAATCTTCAGGCCTCAGAGCAAACCTCCACTGAGTTGGAACCTGCATTTTAGCAAGACCCTTAGGAGATTCGTGTGCATGTTAAAGGTTGAGAAGCACAGATCAGAGCATACTTGCCAACCACAGGTGCACACTGGAACCACCTGGAGAGCTGTACAGAAGGAACTGATTCCCTAGGTCCTAGTCTAGACCACTAAGTAAGAATCACTGAGGATAAGATCTAGGCATTGGCATTTTTTAAAAAGAAAACAAAAAAAAAAAACCCCAAAACTTCCTAGGTGATTCTGATGTGCAATTGGAGTGGAGAACTGATATAGCCAGATCCTCATCTTTGGGATGGATGGTCCTGAAAGACGACGATCATGATAGTAACACTAAGAGTTGCTATATACTGAGCTCCTACTCCACATGAAAGGCTTTATTCTTATCTGGAATCTTCTTCCAAACCTGAGGGTCAGAGAGGTGACGTTAGGTGCCTTAGGCCATGTAAGTATTGTGGCTGGAACCGTCTGCCTGGAGGCTTCTTTTGCAGTGACTTCACTGTAACTGAAGCTCATAATGGGTTCGAAGGGCCTGGTTCTTGGAAAATCTGGCGGGGGATTCTTTTCTTTCTCAGTCTCAATGAGACCTTCAGACTGTGTGGTTTCAGGATCGTTCAGTTTGAGGAAAAGCACACCAGCTTTTAATCTTCAGATTTGTGAGTCTCTTAGAGAAAGGGGTTGGGGGTGAGGTCAGTGACAGACATGTTGCAAAGGAATGATGGGAAAATCTTAAGGAAAAGGACATATTGCCAAAGGTCATTGAGAACCTGACCCCCCCTTATTTATTTTAAGCTAGCTGTGCGGGTCGGAGCAAGGCCCTTTATCCCTGTGGACCCAAACTCCACCCCTCCTCCCCCAGGGGGGACTCGCTGCTCTTTCCAGTTCTGCAAAGCTGAGTTCTAAGATAAAAGTGGGGAAACTAAGGCATCGGCCAGAGAGAACCAAACTCTGGGCCCTTGAGCAGCTGGGGCCCAGTGCTGGAGCCGTGCTGGGAAGGCATAGAGAGCCCGGCAGAGTGGAGCGACCACGACCCAGGAGGAACCCTGACACCGCCTCCCCGGTCCTGAGCCTGCAGAGAAACCTGGCGAGGAGCAGAGAGAATGAGAAACAGCCCTTTCTTTTTGTGTTTTGAACCTCATCCAAACCTAACTTTTAAGTTCGAATAAGGATTTGAAAATCAGCCTGGGGCTCCCATGGACGCTAAATCCAGGTTACTGTGTGTGTCTTCCTTATAAAGTCATGGGCTGTCTGTGTTTGGGGAATGGAATGAGTGAGGGGGGAAGGTTTCACTGCTTTATTTCCTGGCTTTTCCTTTCAAGAAACACAGCACCCTGCCCTTCACATGGGCCTCTGGTGCATGTTGATACATGATTAGTCCCTGCAGCCACTCCGTGAGCCTAGAAGGGTTGGGGGGGACCCCATTTATGCAGAGAAATCACGGGTCCAGAGATGCCAAGTGAGGGTCCTGAGGTCCTGAGGCAAATTCAGGGTGCAGTCTGGCCTTGAATCTGGATCTTTTGATTCCAAGTCTAGCACTCCTTTTCCTCCATCGCACTTCCCTAGGGTCCCCCTTCCTGGCCTTCCAGGGGACCATCAGTTGCCTCTTGTAGACATAGCTCATGAAATAGCATCAATTTCCAGTGATCTGGAATGTGTTTTTTGTTATATTTCTTTATTTTTTTGGCTACAAGGCATGTGGAATCCCAGCTCCCCAACCAGAGTTAGAACCTATTGGAAGGTGACGGCTTAACCACTGGGCTGCCAGGGAAGTCCCCCAGAGTGTGTTTTAAAACATGCTTCTAAGAAAATTAAGTAACCAATATACAACTCCATTCCTTTCATTAAAATTTTCAAATAATTCAAATGGTCCCCCTTTGACCACCTCTTCTTCCCATCTCACTCCTCAGAGGTAACTACTGATGATACTTTGATATGAGTCCTCCTAGCCCTTTTAAAAACATGGATTTTGCATATGTTCAGTTCAGTTTAGTTCAGTCGCTCAATCGTGTCCGACNGCATGTTAAAGGTTGAGAAGCACAGATCAGAGCACACTTGCCAACCACAGGTGCACACTGGAACCACCTGGAGAGCTGTAAAGAAGGAACTGATTCCCTAGGTCCTAGTCTAGACCACTAAGTAAGAATCACTGAGGATAAGATCTAGGCATTGGCATTTTTTAAAAAGAAAACAAAAAAAAAAAACCCCAAAACTTCCTAGGTGATTCTGATGTGCAATTGGAGTGGAGAACTGATATAGCCAGATCCTCATCTTTGGGATGGATGGTCCTGAAAGACGACGATCATGATAGTAACACTAAGAGTTGCTATATACTGAGCTCCTACTCCACATGAAAGGCTTTATTCTTATCTGGAATCTTCTTCCAAACCTGAGGGTCAGAGAGGTGACGTTAGGTGCCTTAGGCCATGTAAGTATTGTGGCTGGAACCGTCTGCCTGGAGGCTTCTTTTGCAGTGACTTCACTGTAACTGAAGCTCATAATGGGTTCGAAGGGCCTGGTTCTTGGAAAATCTGGCGGGGGATTCTTTTCTTTCTCAGTCTCAATGAGACCTTCAGACTGTGTGGTTTCAGGATCGTTCAGTTTGAGGAAAAGCACACCAGCTTTTAATCTTCAGATTTGTGAGTCTCTTAGAGAAAGGGGTTGGGGGTGAGGTCAGTGACAGACATGTTGCAAAGGAATGATGGGAAAATCTTAAGGAAAAGGACATATTGCCAAAGGTCATTGAGAACCTGACCCCCCCTTATTTATTTTAAGCTAGCTGTGCGGGTCGGAGCAAGGCCCTTTATCCCTGTGGACCCAAACTCCACCCCTCCTCCCCCAGGGGGGACTCGCTGCTCTTTCCAGTTCTGCAAAGCTGAGTTCTAAGATAAAAGTGGGGAAACTAAGGCATCGGCCAGAGAGAACCAAACTCTGGGCCCTTGAGCAGCTGGGGCCCAGTGCTGGAGCCGTGCTGGGAAGGCATAGAGAGCCCGGCAGAGTGGAGCGACCACGACCCAGGAGGAACCCTGACACCGCCTCCCTGGTCCTGAGCCTGCAGAGAAACCTGGCGAGGAGCAGAGAGAATGAGAAACAGCCCTTTCTTTTTGTGTTTTGAACCTCATCCAAACCTAACTTTTAAGTTCGAATAAGGATTTGAAAATCAGCCTGGGGCTCCCATGGACGCTAAATCCAGGTTACTGTGTGTGTCTTCCTTATAAAGTCATGGGCTGTCTGTGTTTGGGGAATGGAATGAGTGAGGGGGGAAGGTTTCACTGCTTTCTTTCCTGGCTTTTCCTTTCAAGAAACACAGCACCCTGCCCTTCACATGGGCCTCTGGTGCATGTTGATACATGATTAGTCCCTGCAGCCACTCCGTGAGCCTAGAAGGGTTGGAGGGGACCCCATTTATGCAGAGAAATCACGGGTCCAGAGATGCCAAGTGAGGGTCCTGAGGTCCTGAGGCAAATTCAGGGTGCAGTCTGGCCTTGAATCTGGATCTTTTGATTCCAAGTCTAGCACTCCTTTTCCTCCATCGCACTTCCCTAGGGTCCCCCTTCCTGGCCTTCCAGGGGACCATCAGTTGCCTCTTGTAGACATAGCTCATGAAATAGCATCAATTTCCAGTGATCTGGAATGTGTTTTTTGTTATATTTCTTTATTTTTTTGGCTACAAGGCATGTGGAATCCCAGCTCCCCAACCAGAGTTAGAACCTATTGGAAGGTGACGGCTTAACCACTGGGCTGCCAGGGAAGTCCCCCAGAGTGTGTTTTAAAACATGCTTCTAAGAAAATTAAGTAACCAATATACAACTCCATTCCTTTCATTAAAATTTTCAAATAATTCAAATGGTCCCCCTTTGACCACCTCTTCTTCCCATCTCACTCCTCAGAGGTAACTACTGATGATACTTTGATATGAGTCCTCCTAGCCCTTTTAAAAACATGGATTTTGCATATGTTCAGTTCAGTTTAGTTCAGTCGCTCAATCGTGTCCGACTCTTTGTGACCCCATGGACTGCAGCACGCCAGGCCTCCCTGTCCATCACCAACTCCTGGAGTTTATTCAAACTCATGTCCATTGAGCCTGTGATGCCATCCAACCATCTCATCCTCTGTCGTCCCCTTCTCCTCCCGCCTTCAATCTTTCCCAGCGTCAGTGTCTTTTCCAATGAGTCAGCTTTTTGCATCAGGTGGCCATAGTATTGGAGTTTCAGCTTTAGCATCAGTCTTTCCAATGAGTATTCAGGACTGATTTCCTTTACGAAGGACTGGTTGGATCTCCTTGCTGTCCAAGGAACCCTCAAGAGTCTTCTCCAACAGCTCAGTTCAAAGGCATCAATTCTTCGGCATGTGTTACTGATAGATTATTGTAATCTCTAACTACCTTGCTTGCTTTAATTGCCAGCTGTGTGTGTGTGCGTGTGGAGAAAGCAAATATTCTAACATTACCTTCATCAAGATACAACCAGGTTGTAAATCAGCTGGGCTGGTGGTTTAGAGCAGTGTGTCTCTAGCCTGGATGTGCATAGAGTAGGAATCATGCATCGATTTTGCTAGAACGCAGATTCTGATTCCATAGGTTATGGAGTAAGTGCTGGGATCCTGAATCTCTTAGGGGGTCTCGGTGCAGACGCTGCCAGTTGGAGACCACCCTTTGAGTAGGGTGAGTTGACAGCAAATGCTCTGGAATTGAACAAACCCACTGATCCTTGTGGGCTTCCCTGGTGGCTCAGATGATAGAGTCTGCCTGCAATACAGGAAACTCAGGTTTGGTCCCTTGGTTGGGAATATCCCCTGGAGAAGGGCATGTCTACCCACTCCAGTATTGCCTAAAGAATTATCTGGACAGAGAAGCCTGGCAGGCTGTAGTCCATGGAGTCGCAAAGGGTCAGACACAACTGAGCGACTAACACTTTGACTTCTTTCACTTTCATTGGACCTTAAGGGCTTTCCTGGTGGCTCAGCGGTAAAGAGTCCACTTGCAGTGCAGGAGTCACAGGAAAGAGACATGGCAACCCCCTCCAGTATTCTTGCCTGAAGAGCCCCATGGACAGAGGAGCCTGGCAGGCTACAATCCAGAGGTTCACAAGGAGTCAGACACAGCTGACGCGACGTAGCACGCACAGACATTGGACCCTAAACGCTCGCTGAGCTTGGCAAGTCTGTGAGCTTTCTGTGCTTGTAAACTGGGAGGATGAGAAGGACGCTCCACCCATAAGACCGATGTGCAAACAAAATGATCGAGGACCTGTGAAACGCCTAGTCCAGTGCCTGGCACACAGTGCCTGCTCAGTGAATATCAGTGATTAGCGTCGTCTGGAGACAAAGACCACAGAGTCGTCCAAGCCAAACAGCAAACACTTGCTGGTTGGCTACTATTTGGGGCTATTTCTGTAGTGCATTTCTCCATTATTCATTTAATATTATCATCACCACCACATCAGGATTTTTAATATGTCTCTTATGGTATTATTCCCATGAGCTTATGGGTAACTTTATCTCTGGGAGTGTGTGTAACTTTACCAGATCCACACAGCTAAGAAGTGGCAGCAGTAAACTCACACCCAGGTGTTAGGTGTAATGCTTGCCGTGTCCCTTGCAGCTGCCTTCTCTTGAGAATCTATTACACTCATGGCCCAGTGGGTGGTGTGGAAGTTACAGCCTCTGAGTATGGCTCCAGGGAAGGAAAGACACAGGCTTAAAACTGTTTTGCTCTCACAGCTGTCAAAAGAATAAAAACAACAGCAACAACAACAAAAAACTGTATCCCCTTACGTGTGCGTGTGTTCAGTCGCTCAGTCATGTCCAACTCTTTGTGACTCCGTGGACTGTAGCCTGCCACGCCCCTCTGTCCGTGGAATTCTCCAGGTAAGAGTCCTGGAGTGGGTTGTCACTTCCTACTTTATAGGATCTTCCCAACCCAGGGATCGAACCCGAGTCTCTTACATTTCCTGCATTGGCAGGCGGATTCTTTTACCGCTGTGCCCCCTGGGAAGCCTCATACACTTAAAAATTCACATAAGCATTTTTTTCTCATAAGTTTAAGTAGAGAGTATTTCCAGGCTTATTGTATGTCATATTCTTCAAATATATGTTCACGAAAGCCTAGAGTGGCAAATTCAGTTCACACGGTTGTGGAAAATGTCTGCTGTAGCTCTTAATTCGCAAGGTCAGATCTTGCTGTTAGACGATGAGCCAAATCATGCTTTGTGTTAGAAAAAGTCTGACTCCATTGTTTTGATTCAAATGAATGTGTTAAGCAAGCATCCCTGTGTCGGCTTCCTTGCTTCCTAATTCTAATCTTGGAATAAGCAGATGGGTGTGCATGGTAGAGTCGGTCTCGGTAAGATAAGGCCAGCTCCCTTCTCAGTGTCCATCCTCAGGAGACTCCTTCCAGGAGCGCTGCATTCTTGAGTTGTCCCTTTGCTTGATGACTTCTTTCAGATCAAAGTGCCAAGGCAAAGCTGGCATGGCCTTTCTTTTGGGAAGTCTTGAGGAGGGCCACCTTGAAAGAGAACTGGTGGGCTCAGATGGTTCCCAGTACATTGATACGAAAGGATACCACGGGGACGTGGAGGTTCTAAAAATTGATTCCCTGAAGGCCTGCCATGTCAGGGAGTTAAATTTCCCAGATGTACCTTGGTGGGCAGACCATTGACCAGATGCTTCCTGGAGAGGCTGCCCCGGGCTGTGGCTCTGTGAACATTACATTGCTCACTTCAAAGCCTGTGGCTCTTTGGGAATCTTAAGCCCGAACCTTGCAGGGTCTCCCTGGTGACAACCCTGGCCCTTGGCCAGTGTTTCTTCCCAGGTCCTTGCAGTTAGCTAGCCGGGGCACTGATGCTCCAGTAGTGAGTAGCAGAGCGGTACACTGAAGCCTGGGCCTGCTGAGTGGCCTCATGGCCCCGGAGCAGTCCTCATACCCCACCAGAAAAGCTGGGTGCCATCCCAGGGGGGCGATCACAAAGCAAACCAGCCTTGGGTGTGTCAGAACTGGTCCTCTGAGCTCGTCCCCTGCCTCAGGGCAACTCACTTGCATTCTCTCCTCCTCGGCATCTTTGTCTGTGAAACGGGCTGATGCGGCGGGCATTTAGCCTTCAGAGACCTTGAAGTTGGGCAGACCTTTGTTTTTGAATCCTGGGTTTGTCACTTACTAGCTGTGTGACCAAGCTGCTTCTGTGTGCCTGTCTCCACATGGGTAAATGGGCAATGACAGTGTCTCTCTCATGGGCTGGTTGAGGGGATACAGGAGACGATGGCTAGTGGGCACGCTCAGGAAATAGTCTTGCCGTGGTTATACTTGTTCCTCGTAGGAATTAAGCAAAAGATGAGGTGGCGTGAAGGCCTGGTTGAGACTCTCCGAGGGGAGGGCGCCCCTCCCTGGGATGGCACCATACGCACGGAGGCGCTTCACGGGTATCACCTGATAAAGGGCAGAGTGGGCCCTGCCACCTGCTGAGCTCCCTGCTGGCCTCCTGCCTTCTTGCTCCCTTAGAGGAGAAGGCTGCCCCTGATTGCTCGCTGCTTTCCCTGCAGCCTGAGGGCTCTGGGGTCCACCCTGTGGGGCCCTGTTGGAACCCTTGCTGCCCGGTCTCCCCGGCTGGGCCCTTTCTAGGGGACAGGCTGCAGGCTCTCAGTCCTTCAGTCTGAAAGCTGCCTTGGTTGGATTTCCCGAGGGCCTCTCCCGGCCAATGTTTTAGAAGCAGAGTCGACTCCATCCCCTGTGCCTTCCCCGCAGGAATTTTGTCATCTTGTCTAAACCAACTTTCAGCTGGAGCTTAGTTTCTCCTCCGCCCCAGAGGAGTAAATAAAGAAACAGCAATACTCCTGTGCACCTTGGGATCTGGCCCTTTCAAGGAATCTCTTTGTCAAGCAAAGAATCCTTTTGTAAAGTGAATAATGACTCACTTTGGACTAGGGTTGGGATTTTTGTTGTTGTTGTTCAGGGTCTTTCTCAAGAGTGGGGGCCAGGCTAATTTGTAGGCTTGGGGGCAGGTGGGGTGGGGTGGCGGCAGGCCACTGCGTCCCTCGCAGCAGCTGAAAGCGCTCTCAGTTTGGCTGCTGATCTTCTGATTACCCTTCTTTCTTCCAGTGTCTTCCTGTCAGGGCTCTGGCCCGCCGACATCGATCACGCAGGCCCGGAAGGTGGTGACGGTTTGTGTTTCTTGCTCTGTTTTGTTCCTTTGCTTCACTGATCTCGTCTCCATGGAAACAGGCGCAGCCTTTGTGTTCCTTTTGCTTTGGGCAAATCGATGCCAACTGGGGATTTTTCTTTGCTCTCCACCTTCTTTGGGATCAAAGGGAAAGGTGGGGCCCAGCCAGGAGGACCTGCAGTGGCCTGGAGCTCCTGGAGTGGGGGGCTCCTCCCCCAGGGACCATGGGGTCAGTCCTCCAGTCGAGGACCCCTGCCTGGCCTGACCTGTGTGGGGGTGCTGTGAGTGTCATGAGGTCCCAGGTGGAGCATGTGCGCTGTGGCTCATGGACACTTAGCACCCACCCCGGACCCCCTCGACTCAGAGGTGGCTACTGGGAACAGGAGGCTGGTGGGAGAGCCGCTCCTGCTGGCAGGAACTTTGGGTGAGGCCTTTAACCTTTCCAGGACTTGGTTTCTCACAAGAGGGTGGAGAGGTTTTGAACCCCTTTGGTCCTGGGACCCCTTAAGGAAGCCCCACATCTGGGTAAACTGCAAAATCACTGTCATATGACTGTTCGATGGTGAATAGTAAATTCTGTGTTTGATTTTAAATTGTTTGATAGTAACTTGTGTAGTTTGACATGAAACTTCAGAATCAGGAACCTCTCTAGACTAGACTGAGCATCCTGTGTGTGATCCAGGCCCCCTCGCCCCCCACCAGAGTGTCCTGTGTTCCCAGACTGATCGTGACCTACTAGAGGAGACTTCTGTTCCAGGCCAAGGCAAAAGCGTTGGCCTAAACAAGCAGGGAACAATAACAGATCGGCTCTGTGTCCTCGGAGACCTCCCGGTGGGCGTGCCCACACAGGACGCAGCTTCCTGAGCGGGTTGCCTACCACACTCCCATGGTCGTCTCGGTCACTGCTGGCTTGACGAACTATGTTATTCAACAGGCGAAACAGGAGGCTTCTGTCAATCAGTACCACACTCGTGCCAACTTCATACTCACTGACTAAAACCGCCAACTCCAGACTTCATTTCAATATCAGAACTCTCTACCCCATCTCTTTGTCAAATTTGGCAAAGGGTTTTTTGAAAAAAGCATTTATTTATTTGGCTGTGCCAAGTCTTAGTTGCGGCATGCAAGCTCTTCGTCGTGTGTGGCACGTGGGGTGGAATTCTCTGACCAGGGATCAAACCCTAGCCTGTCTCTGGGCCCAGAGGGGCCAGGTGGGGCAGGTACACAGAGGCCCTGGGTGGCACTGGCCCTGTTCCTGGCTCTCGGCCTCCTAGAGCTCCCAGCTGGAACCACTGACTCCCAGACTCTCCCAGAGGCTGCAGAAGGGTCCCTGGCACCTCAGTGAGAGACTTTCCGCATAAACTGCCCCTGCTTCTGTGGACGGCAGCCTCGAACTGTGCTTTGTCCAAAGGGTGACGTGTGGAGTTGCCGTGAACCCCTACACCCAAGAGCAAGGACTGCAGAGGGAGCTCTCTCTTTTTTTTTTTTTTCCAGATTTTACTCTCTTTTTCCTTTGAACCATCGGTGTCGTGGCAGAGGGTTGAGAGGACAAGCCATAATGCCTGGGTTCTGACCCAACTCTGCCACTGTGGGCACCCTTCGCCCCGTGTCTTAGGTTTCTCCATGGCACATAGGCAACGCTTAAGAAAATATTTGCTTGAATTTGCCGAGTGCTTTGAAAAATTTTCCATTGTTTGATTTAAATTTCCTCCCCTCCCNGGCCTAGCCACCAAGGTACAACTTGCATATCCAGTCATAGACAGTGGGAAAATGCTGGGATATTTTTCCCCCGAGGAAAAAAGAATCCAAAATAACCTGGTGGCTTTCCCACCCCCTAAGCTCTGTGTGGTTATTTTCTGCTGGTTCATCCCTACTTAGGCCAGCTGTTTCTTTAGATGTCTTCTCTTGGGGAGAAAAATAAGGAACAACCTGTCTCCTGGTAGCAGCATCCACAGGAGGATGACAGCAAGTGATATCAATGTGATGGAGGGAGTCTAGTTCCTCTTCATTCCCCTGGCATTGTGCAGTAATGGACTCCAATATTAAAATGCATATTTCACACCCTTGTCCCCCGATTTGGAGGATGGCCATTCACTATGCATGAGCCATTCACTCATGCTCATCACACAGAGAAAATTACATTTTCCCAGTTGCCAAATGAAAGAGATAAATTATCTCACGTGGATAAGAACACTGCTTCCACAGCAGTTCCACAGACCCAAGACACTGATCTAAAGCACCCAGGAGGGACATTGAGATTTCCTGGGGTCTTCCTGGTCAGACGAGGTGGGGCATTTGCCCTTCCAGCTTTTTTGGATAAAATGAGCATCCTTGAACCCTCTTATTCTTCCTTCCTAGGAAATATGTTATAAAAGGAATAAATCAACACAGAGCATTTGAGATTTATGCCTACCCACTGAATTGATAACACTTACTTGTAATGAAAATTAAAGAAGCAATATGTTAAAATGTTCTCTTTTGGGAAGACACACTAGAATGTCTCACCACTGATGTACACATATCTGCTTCTTGCACACTCTCTCCTTATCCCAGTGTATTGTTTTCGGTTAATGAGGATCAGATCACTGCTATCTCTAGAATCTATTCCTAAACCTATTGGTGGCAGCCGTGGTAAAGAATCTGCCTATTAATGCAGGAGACGCAGGAGACACAGGTTCGTTCCCTGGGTCAGGAAGATCCTCTGGAGAAGGAAATGACAACCCACTCCAGCATTCTTGCCTGGAAAATTCCATGGACAGAGGAGCCTGGTGGACTACAGTCCATAGGGTCTTAAACAGTTGGACACAACTAAGCACACACACTTAAACCTATTACCTATACACATGTAATTAATAGCAATTGTATCTGTCCGGTAATTACAGCTACCATTTAGTATCCTTCACATGGACATCACTATTCTAACCACTTAATGCATTTTTCTAATATAATCTCATAATTTAAATTTTTTGGTTTTGCCCATGTTAGAATTAGCACAGTTACATGATTGACACAGTAATTCAACAGTTATCCAGCGCCTATTATACACCTGGAATTGTAGGAGGCCCTGGAGGCTGAGGGGGGCGTAAAGCAGAAGCAGAGTACATGGCAGACCCTCCAGAGTGTCGAAGTGAGGTTCCCGCACTGATTGGTTTGGAAGTTGGGAGAAGGGAGGGCTCAAGGGCAGCTAAAGCCACTAGTGACCTCATTATACAATATTTAGGTTATCGTATTTTTCTCTGCCTACAAAAGCGGCTTCTCATCATCCCACTGCGGCGCGTGCATTAAGCGACGCCCCTAATCAGTGTGGACCACTTTGGATTTGCCCGAAGGCACCACCTAAACGCTAATTATTACTAGTTTATGGGTTTAGTGGCTTTTGCTTTCCTTTTCTCTGGCTTCTTAAGTGTTACTTCCCTTCTGTTAGTGTTATCCCGGCCGGAGCATAGATTCACAGCCCCGGCGCCAGGCTCTGGACTGGTGCACGTGCGATCGGTGCCCCCTCAACCTTCGGCGGAGTCCCCTCTCCCGCGCCACCCAGTCCGGGCTGGCCCCTTCTCCTCCCGGGCGCCCCCGCCTCCAGCCGCTGCATCAGAGCAGAGCGGACGCGGCAGAGAGGCCAGGTTTTCGGCCGAGCGCAGAAGCACTCCGCTTCCCGCCGCCCCATCCCTCGCGGGCAGAGAACTCAAGGGGGTCCCCTCCCCCGGGGAGGAGTGAGGACAGGCTCCAAAGGTGATGGAGGATTCTAGGGAGCGTGCTCCCAGGCAGGAAGGGCAGGCTACCCCGGGGAGCTGGGTTCGACTCAGAGAACACGGGTCCCCGTCCCCCCAGGTGAGGTTGCCTCCGAGAGGGCTGGGTCGGAGAAGGCCGGTCTACACTGCGCGCGCTCCGCCCCGGAACAGCGCGGCGGAGCGGCCCCGGGGCTTGCGGGAGGAGGGAGCCGGGCGCGCGGGGGAGGCAGCCGCCCCCTGCCGCCCAAGGCCGGTCTCCCCCGCGCGCCCGCCGCCGCAGCAGGTGGGGGCCCGGCGGGCCGGGGGCGGGGCCCGGCTCGGGGCGGAGCCGCGGCGGAGAGCGCGGGGCGGCGAGGACCCGGGCCGGGGCCAGAGAGGCAGCCGGAGCCGG
>SJYW01034489.1:542271-554417 GCA_006410735.1 Raphicerus campestris | reverse complement strand
AAAAAATATATCTATCCACCCTAAGCAAGGTGGGCATGGCATCTTCCTGATTAAGGCAGCAACTCCCTGCTTGTGTCCTGCAGGACCACTGCAGACATCAGCACCCTGGCCTAGCCACCAAGGTACAACTTGCATATCCAGTCATAGACAGTGGGAAAATGCTGGGATATTTTCCCCCCGAGGAAAAAAGAATCCAAAATAACCTGGTGGCTTTCCCACCCCCTAAGCTCTGTGTGGTTATTTTCTGCTGGTTCATCCCTACTTAGGCCAGCTGTTTCTTTAGATGTCTTCTCTTGGGGAGAAAAATAAGGAACAACCTGTCTCCTGGTAGCAGCATCCACAGGAGGATGACAGCAAGTGATATCAATGTGATGGAGGGAGTCTAGTTCCTCTTCATTCCCCTGGCATTGTGCAGTAATGGACTCCAATATTAAAATGCATATTTCACACCCTTGTCCCCCGATTTGGAAGATGGCCATTCACTATGCATGAGCCATTCACTCATGCTCATCACACAGAGAAAATTACATTTTCCCAGTTGCCAAATGAAAGAGATAAATTATCTCACGTGGATAAGAACACTGCTTCCACAGCAGTTCCACAGACCCAAGACACTGATCTAAAGCACCCAGGAGGGACACTGAGATTTCCTGGGGTCTTCCTGGTCAGACGAGGTGGGGCATTTGCCCTTCCAGCTTTTTTGGATAAAATGAGCATCCTTGAACCCTCTTATTCTTCCTTCCCAGGAAATATGTTATAAAAGGAATAAATCAACACAGAGCATTTGAGATTTATGCCTACCCACTGAATTGATAACACTTACTTGTAATGAAAATTAAAGAAGCAATATGTTAAAATGTTCTCTTTTGGGAAGACACACTAGAATGTCTCACCACTGATGTACACATATCTGCTTCTTGCACACTCTCTCCTTATCCCAGTGTATTGTTTTCGGTTAATGAGGATCAGATCACTGCTATCTCTAGAATCTATTCCTAAACCTATTGGTGGCAGCCGTGGTAAAGAATCTGCCTATTAATGCAGGAGACGCAGGAGACACAGGTTCGTTCCCTGGGTCAGGAAGATCCTCTGGAGAAGGAAATGACAACCCACTCCAGCATTCTTGCCTGGAAAATTCCATGGACAGAGGAGCCTGGTGGACTACAGTCCATAGGGTCTTAAACAGTTGGACACAACTAAGCACACACACTTAAACCTATTACCTATACACATGTAATTAATAGCAATTGTATCTGTCCAGTAATTACAGCTACCATATAGTATCCTTCACATGGACATCACTATTCTAACCACTTAATGCATTTTTCTAATATAATCTCATAATTTAAATTTTTTGGTTTTGCCCATGTTAGAATTAGCACAGTTACATGATTGACACAGTAATTCAACAGTTATCCAGCGCCTATTATACACCTGGAATTGTAGGAGGCCCTGGAGGCTGAGGGGGGCGTAAAGCAGAAGCAGAGTACATGGCAGACCCTCCAGAGTGTCGAAGTGAGGTTCCCGCACTGATTGGTTTGGAAGTTGGGAGAAGGGAGGGCTCAAGGGCAGCTAAAGCCACTAGTGACCTCATTATACAATATTTAGGTTATCGTATTTTTCTCTGCCTACAAAAGCGGCTTCTCATCATACCACTGCGGCGCGTGCATTAAGCGACGCCCCTAATCAGTGTGGACCACTTTGGATTTGCCCGAAGGCACCACCTAAACGCTAATTATTACTAGTTTATGGGTTTAGTGGCTTTTGCTTTCCTTTTCTCTGGCTTCTTAAGTGTTACTTCCCTTCTGTTAGTGTTATCCCGGCCGGAGCATAGATTCACAGCCCCGGCGCCAGGCTCTGGACTGGTGCACGTGCGATCGGTGCCCCCTCAACCTTCGGCGGAGTCCCCTCTCCCGCGCCACCCAGTCCGGGCTGGCCCCTTCTCCTCCCGGGCGCCCCCGCCTCCAGCCGCTGCATCAGAGCAGAGCGGACGCGGCAGAGAGGCCAGGTTTTCGGCCGAGCGCAGAAGCACTCCGCTTCCCGCCGCCCCATCCCTCGCGGGCAGAGAACTCAAGGGGGTCCCCTCCCCCGGGGAGGAGTGAGGACAGGCTCCAAAGGTGATGGAGGATTCTAGGGAGCGTGCTCCCAGGCAGGAAGGGCAGGCTACCCCGGGGAGCTGGGTTCGACTCAGAGAACACGGGTCCCCGTCCCCCCAGGTGAGGTTGCCTCCGAGAGGGCTGGGTCGGAGAAGGCCGGTCTACACTGCGCGCGCTCCGCCCCGGAACAGCGCGGCGGAGCGGCCCCGGGGCTTGCGGGAGGAGGGAGCCGGGCGCGCGGGGGAGGCAGCCGCCCCCTGCCGCCCAAGGCCGGTCTCCCCCGCGCGCCCGCCGCCGCAGCAGGTGGGGGCCCGGCGGGCCGGGGGCGGGGCCCGGCTCGGGGCGGAGCCGCGGCGGAGAGCGCGGGGCGGCGAGGACCCGGGCCGGGGCCAGAGAGGCAGCCGGAGCCGGAGCCGCGCGCCGGCTTGTCCGGGCGCCCGCGGGAGCTCGCCGCGCGCCGGGGCTGGGACCGGCTGGGCAGAGCGCGCCGGCGCCGCGGCCGCAGACAAAGGCGCCGCTCGCTCCCGGCCGCCGCGCTCTCGGGCTCTGCCTCTGGTAAGGGTAAGTGGCTCCCCCCCGCGCCTTCTTTCTTCTCCCGGCTGCCTGCTCCTCTCGGAGTTCCACGGGCTCCCGAGGAGCCGCAGAGAAAGGAAGAAATGACACTTCTCCGCTCTCCCTGCAGCCCTCATTACACCTAAAAAAATTCCTGAACAGAAACCCTAGCTGATTTCACACTCCCGAGTTTCTGAGCTGTGGGGACGTCTCCCGTGGGATCGGCGCGGCCGCCGTCTGTGACCCCTTGGTCCGCCGACTGAGCGCGCGGGTGTAGACCCTGGATCGGCGGTTTGGACGTGAAAGTGGACGCTGAGCTCTCCCGGGGCGGAGGGGCGGGGTGTAGGGAAGGAGGTCGTGGGGACTGGTTGCCGCGAGGGGACCCCCATCTCCAAGGACTGCTCGGCGCGTTCTGGAGCGCCGAGGGGCGGTTCGCACTGCAAGTTCAGATTTGGATCTCGGTTAAGGGGTCTGCCCCAGTCCCTCGCACCCTGCTTTCCAGCCTTCTCTCTGCCTTGTTCAGGGTTAATATAGCGCCCCCTACGCCCCACCCCACAGAAGCGCCCACTCTGCCCCTTCGCGGCCCCAGGGCGGGGGCTCTGGACGCCTGGGAGGGAGGAAGCCCCGCCGCGTTCCCGGCTGGGGGAACCCCAAACACGTATCTGCGGCGGGAGGGCGGGCGGCTGCAGCCGGAGAAGGAGATCTGACATCACAGCGTGGTCCCCGGCCGGCTCCCCCAGCCTCTTCCCGGGCTGCCCTCCGTCAGAAAAGGAATCCCGGCTGCGTTTTTTTCTTTTTTGCTTTTGTTCTGCCGGGAACTCTCCGGAATCCGGGGAGAAGCCGTGGAGAAGCCGTGGCGGGCCGATACCCCCGGGAGGGGGACCTTGGCGGAAGCTCCAGGTGCAAGCCCAGAGTGACAATTGGGGGCGGCAGCTGTCTCCCTCCCCCGAGTGGGAAAGAGATCCCGATCACTGATCAATGCTCGGGAGCAGGCAGCGGGTCGGCCGCCTGCCTAAGAGTGGGATGTTCGCCGCGGCCGCGCGCCGTCACGCGCCGCTCCCGCACTCTCGGAAACGCTTCCTCGAAATGCGCATCGCCATTCACGGATCTGTGTCTGGGACTTGATTAAAGTCACCTCTGCCCAGGTTCTCTGAGGAGCGAGAGTCTGCTTCTATTCAATTTAATAGCCATTTATAGGGGCCTACTGTGTGCAAGGCAGCAGCCCTACGATTATCCTGAGGTACTTAATTGAGCGCCTACTGTGTGCAAAGCAGGTGTGTTAACGAACTTTTCAGTTTGGCGGAGTTTATTGAGTACTTGCTGTATTCACGGTACCGATTCTCTGACTGTATCTTAATAGATATTTACTGAGCAACTACAGCGTACAAGGTCGTTTTTTTTGTTTTGTTTCTGAAGGGCTGCCCAGTGTATCTGTGGGGGAGGGGGACACGTGGAGGCAAGGAAGCCAAAATATGTCTTCGAACCCTTCAATTCCTTTGGTAACCTGCCTTTAACTCTGCCGGACTGCTTGCTGTGTGGTGTAGGAAGAGCTGGTGTGGTACCCTCCAGCCTGAGGGGTTTATCAGACGGGAGCAGGGCACAATAATGAAAAGGACCTCTTTCCAATTCAGTTTCCTCACTTTAGAAAGAAGGAGGGAGGAGGCGGTTCCCTTTGTGCAAAGCTCGGTGGTAGTTATGGCAGGGAATCAAAGGTTAAAGAGGCAAAGCATTGACACTTAGAGGGGGGAAAGTCTATGGTGGGGACAGAAAGACAAAAGACAAGCCAGGAAGCTTGGGAGTGGGGCATGAAGATGGGGTCAAGATAGACCCCCCAGCCACTGGCTCCAAACCACGACCCTGCTGAGAGTGGCTTTTAAATTCTATCTTTCTGGTGGCTGGGGACATAGAGGCAGAATCAAATGGTCTGAGGGTCCTACCTACTAAGAGATTAGATGAGTCTGTTATTCTGATGGGATCTTGAGACACACTGGAATATCCAGATTGGGGAAGAAAACCATGGGTCCTCAGCCTCTTGGCGTATAGTTGTTGTATATAGGCTGTTATCAGGAAAATGTAGACTAGTAGGTATGATGTAGTCAGGTAGGAGATCTTGTGATAAACACATAAACGGGCTGCTTGGGCAGCATATATGAAAAGCTAGGAGCAAAGTCTTCTAGAATTTAATGTCAAAAACAAAATTCTATGCTCGTGAAATTGTGGCTTTCCTTTTATCAGACTGAGAAATTCACTGTGTCTAGTATGGTTGTCTTTTTAACTTCAGTTCAGTCGCTCAGTCGTGTCCGACTCTGCGACCCCATGGACTGTAGCTCGCCAGGCTTCCCTGTCCATCACCAACTCCTGGAGCTTTCTCAAACTCGTGTCCATTGAGTTGGTAACGCCATCCAGCTCTCTCATCCTCTGTCATCCCCTTCTCCTCCTGCCTTCAATCTTTCCCAGGATCAATGTCTTTTCCAATGAGTGAGTTCTTCACATCAGGTGGCCTAAGTCTTTTTAACTTGGCCTCCAACAGCTTCTGGTAACAACTTTTCCCTAGCTTCTTGGTAGGTTGATCTGTTTCTTCGCAAATCATTTCCAATTGCCCTTGGAGGGGGGGAATTTTTTTTTTTAAACTACAAGTAATTAATTTTTTGTTATGAACTTGAAAGCCCCCTTCAGATCTTTTCTGGAAGTAGCTCCGTTATGAAAGATACCTAGGAAATATAGTAAGCACTAAATGAATGACTTGGAGGCCCTGTACTTATAAGAGGAGGGAGGGGGAAAAGGTCAAAATCAGTCTATTTTCAGGACAGGAGTAGAGACGTAGACACACAGCACAGACTTATGGACCTGGGAGTGGGGGAGGGAGAGGGTGGGGGAGCTGAGAGGGCATCCCTGAAACAGACATTGTCATATGTGAACAGACAGCGGGAAGTCGCCGCGGGGCAGAGGCGCTCTGTGACCACCTAGAGGTGTGGGCTGGGGTGGGGAGGGAGGGGCGCGAGGGAGGGGACATGTGAATACTTACGACTGATTCATACTGCTGTATGGCAGAAACCAGCCCAACACTGTAAAGCAATTATCCTCTATTTGAAAAAAAAAGTCAAAATCAGGAATTACAGGGAAAAATATAAACTGGCCTTGAAAGACAGAATGTGATTTAGATAGGCAAAGAAGGTGAACAGAGACCTCCCTTCTAAATTGAGGGAAAGGATGTCAGCCTAAGGGTGATGGAAACCAACCATCTTTGGACCACTTTAGAAATCTGATAGCTCTTCATCTGGAAGAGGTTCGAAGCACTGCCGGATCCTTTGGCTCTGTGCCCAGTGCTTTGTGAGGTGTCAGGTGGGGGCTTCGCCCAGCCTGGCCTGGTGTTCACTGTAATTCCCATGGCTGGTGGCTGGTGAGAACCCTTGTCTCCTGTGCAGTGCTGCCGGGAGCACTGCATCCCTACCATTCTTTCCAGCATTCCTAGGGTGGTTTTCACCTGAGCCGAACTTGATTATAATCTTCTTCAAAGCCAAGAATGTGACTTGGTCTTTTCTGTACATCCTTCCCTCCCTGGAGGCTCAGGCGTAGTCTGCAGGGTAGGTGACTTTTATTCCAGAACCATGGATTGTCCATTCCTTCTACCTTTCCCTACTTCCTCAGGGCCTGACCTTTCTCCCTCTCTACCACTTTCAGCTTCTCAGAGCCTTTCACTGTATGTAAACTCAGGACAAAACCAACCTGTCATTAACCCCTTTCTCTTGACTTGGAGTGTAGGTCACTGTTCTGTCTTCCAGGGGTCCTTGCACTTTAAACCTCATTATGGAACGAAAGGCTTTATCCACCATGAGATTTCAGGCATAGACAAGTGGCTGTTGGAGGTAACTGGGGAGGCGAAGCGCCTTTCCTAGTGCTGCTGAAATGATGCTGCTACCACCTCCTCATGTAGCCAGTCTTGGCAAAGGTCCCCTTGGGCCCACGATCCACAAAAGTCTGGAGCCTTCATTGCTTGGTGGCTGGCGTGGCAGCCAAGGGCAGAGTGCAGTCCTGAGTGTGCTGTCAACCTGGCCTTCACTCGCTCTGTTCTTTAAAGGTTAATCCTTTTCCAGACAGGATTCTTTCTTCCTTCCCTACACATGCCCTTATTCTAAGGCTGGGATTCTCAACCTGAGCACTCTTGGTGTTGTGAGCTGGAACATTCGCTGTGGGGCCTGTCCTGTGCGTGGTAGAATGCTTGGCAGCAGCCCTGGCCTCTACCCACTAGATGCCAGTAGCACCCCACGTCCCCTCCCCAAGTTGTGACAATGAAAAGTGTCCCCAGTCATTATCAGACGTCCCCTGGGGAGCAGAATCTCCCCCTATTGTGAACAGCTGTTCTGAAGGGTACTGGTTACTCTGTACAGTGCTTATATAACCACTCCCACTTTTCTGGAAGAGGCCTCCTTTTTGTAACTTGGTTTTCAAGATAGGAGACTGGGTAAATCTAAGGTGTGTGTGTGCAGTTACTTCAGTCGTGTCTGACTCTTTGTGACGCTATGGACTGTAGCCCACCAGGCTCCTCTGCCCGGGGGATTCTCCAGGCAAGAATACTGGGGTTTGTTGCCATACCCTCCTCCATGGGATCTTCCTGATGCAGGGATTGAACCTGGGTCTCTTACATCTCCTCCATCAGCAGCCCATTTCTTTAGCCATTAGAGCCACCTGAGAGGCCCACAAGTATGTAATGTACATTGTGGCATTTTCCATGTGGATAATTTCCTAAATCAGAATAAACATCCTTTGCAGGTCACATATCCTAATCTGGTCATCAGTCAATCTTTTGAGACAAAGCAACAATAACCACCCCCAGCTGCCCAAAAAACCCCCACAAAATACCTCTCAGCTTCTTCCCCTAGCATGTATTTGATTTATATAGCAGAAATTAAGGTAGTAGAACCACTGTTGGGAACTACAGTTGCCCACAGGGTCATCCCAGCCCACTGCTCGGACAGTGGCTGGTGGGTAGTAGTGGAGGTGGGAAGTGGTGGGCGAGGGTCCAGTTCTGGTGAGATAGGATGCTTGTGTAAACTGAGGAGTCCTGTTTACGAAAGACAGTGACCGGTGAGTGTGCGCTGGGCCCTCACTGGCCCNCGGGCTGGGGTGGGGAGGGAGGGGCGCGAGGGAGGGGACATGTGTATACTTACGACTGATTCATACTGCTGTATGGCAGAAACCAGCCCAACACTGTAAAGCAATTATCCTCTATTTGAAAAAAAAAGTCAAAATCAGGAATTACAGGGAAAAATATAAACTGGCCTTGAAAGACAGAATGTGATTTAGATAGGCAAAGAAGGTGAACAGAGACCTCCCTTCTAAATTGAGGGAAAGGATGTCAGCCTAAGGGTGATGGAAACCAACCATCTTTGGACCACTTTAGAAATCTGATAGCTCTTCATCTGGAAGAGGTTCGAAGCACTGCCGGATCCTTTGGCTCTGTGCCCAGTGCTTTGTGAGGTGTCAGGTGGGGGCTTCGCCCAGCCTGGCCTGGTGTTCACTGTAATTCCCATGGCTGGTGGCTGGTGAGAACCCTTGTCTCCTGTGCAGTGCTGCCGGGAGCACTGCATCCCTACCATTCTTTCCAGCATTCCTAGGGTGGTTTTCACCTGAGCCGAACTTGATTATAATCTTCTTCAAAGCCAAGAATGTGACTTGGTCTTTTCTGTACATCCTTCCCTCCCTGGAGGCTCAGGCGTAGTCTGCAGGGTAGGTGACTTTTATTCCAGAACCGTGGATTGTCCATTCCTTCTACCTTTCCCTACTTCCTCAGGGCCTGACCTTTCTCCCTCTCTACCACTTTCAGCTTCTCAGAGCCTTTCACTGTATGTAAACTCAGGACAAAACCAACCTGTCATTAACCCCTTTCTCTTGACTTGGAGTGTAGGTCACTGTTCTGTCTTCCAGGGGTCCTTGCACTTTAAACCTCATTATGGAACGAAAGGCTTTATCCACCATGAGATTTCAGGCATAGACAAGTGGCTGTTGGAGGTAACTGGGGAGGCGAAGCGCCTTTCCTAGTGCTGCTGAAATGATGCTGCTACCACCTCCTCATGTAGCCAGTCTTGGCAAAGGTCCCCTTGGGCCCACGATCCACAAAAGTCTGGAGCCTTCATTGCTTGGTGGCTGGCGTGGCAGCCAAGGGCAGAGTGCAGTCCTGAGTGTGCTGTCAACCTGGCCTTCACTCGCTCTGTTCTTTAAAGGTTAATCCTTTTCCAGACAGGATTCTTTCTTCCTTCCCTACACATGCCCTTATTCTAAGGCTGGGATTCTCAACCTGAGCACTCTTGGTGTTGTGAGCTGGAACATTCGCTGTGGGGCCTGTCCTGTGCGTGGTAGAATGCTTGGCAGCAGCCCTGGCCTCTACCCACTAGATGCCAGTAGCACCCCACGTCCCCTCCCCAAGTTGTGACAATGAAAAGTGTCCCCAGTCATTATCAGACGTCCCCTGGGGAGCAGAATCTCCCCCTATTGTGAACAGCTGTTCTGAAGGGTACTGGTTACTCTGTACAGTGCTTATATAACCACTCCCACTTTTCTGGAAGAGGCCTCCTTTTTGTAACTTGGTTTTCAAGATAGACTGGGTAAATCTAAGGTGTGTGTGTGCAGTTACTTCAGTCGTGTCTGACTCTTTGTGACGCTATGGACTGTAGCCCACCAGGCTCCTCTGCCCGGGGGATTCTCCAGGCAAGAATACTGGGGTTTGTTGCCATACCCTCCTCCATGGGATCTTCCTGATGCAGGGATTGAACCTGGGTCTCTTACATCTCCTCCATCAGCAGCCCATTTCTTTAGCCATTAGAGCCACCTGAGAGGCCCACAAGTATGTAATGTACATTGTGGCATTTTCCATGTGGATAATTTCCTAAATCAGAATAAACATCCTTTGCAGGTCACATATCCTAATCTGGTCATCAGTCAATCTTTTGAGACAAAGCAACAATAACCACCCCCAGCTGCCCAAAAAACCCCCACAAAATACCTCTCAGCTTCTTCCCCTAGCATGTATTTGATTTATATAGCAGAAATTAAGGTAGTAGAACCACTGTTGGGAACTACAGTTGCCCACAGGGTCATCCCAGCCCACTGCTCGGACAGTGGCTGGTGGGTAGTAGTGGAGGTGGGAAGTGGTGGGCGAGGGTCCAGTTCTGGTGGGATAGGATGCTTGTGTAAACTGAGGAGTCCTGTTTACGAAAGACAGTGACCGGTGAGTGTGCGCTGGGCCCTCACTGGCCCTGGAGGGGGCTCTGAGCTTTCGGTTTCATTTGCTCCAGGTGAAGCTGCCTCTGGGCATCGTTGACGGCAGTGGCTACACAAACAGGAACGCAGAGGCTTGCTGCTACCTGTGACTGTCAGGAACTGAGAAGCTTCTCAGAGACTTGACTTCAGGAGAGCACACGGATCAAAACAGGATGGTTGAGCTCAGGGGAGCCAGCACTTCTGTTCCTCAGTCAGTTCAGTTGCTCAGTCGTGTCTGATTCTTTTCGACCTCATAAATTGCAGCACGCCAGGCCTCCCTGTCCATCACCAGCTCCCGGAGTTCACTCAAACTCATGTCCATTGAGTCAATGATGCCATCCAGCCATCTCATCCTCTGTCATCCCCTTCTCCTCCTGCCCCTAATCCCTCCCAGCATCAGAGTCTTTTCTAATGAGTCAACTCTTCGCATGAGGTGGCCAAAGTATTAGAGTTTCAGCTTTAGCATCAGTCCTTCCAAAGAGCATCCAGGACTGATCTCCTTTAGAATGGACTGGTTGGATCTCCTTGCAGTCCAAGGGACTCTCAAGAGTCTTCTCCAACACCACAGTTCAAAAGCATCAATTCTTTGGCGCTCAGCCTTCTTCACAGTCCAACTCTCACTTCTGTTCCTATCTGCCTTCAAGAGTAGAACTTGCACAGCGTTAGAAGCAACTGCATCTTTGTAGGATGGAAGAAGGGGCGTGGCTAGTTCAAGTTTAGCAGCAGGATTCTTGAGTTCTGTCCAGTAGATGAAAGTAACTTAATGGACCTTGTAAGTGAGATTGCTCTGCTGCCCAAGTTATTGCTTCCAAAAGTGACTGAAACTCTTTTTGGGTCACTATAATCGTATTTGAAAAGATTACAGTAAGAGTTGGATTCAGACTTCTATTTTGGACCACCCCAGTGTGGGGTGAGACTTTTCCTGTCATTGAAACAGGCCAGATAGGAAATACCTTCTGGGGGCAAGGTGGGAAAATAATTCGAGTCCTTAAATACTTAATAAAACAAACAAATAAAACCCCTCTATATTTCAGGCTTTTTATTCACATACAGTGTTTTTCCTTAATCTAAACTGACCTATTTTCAAGGAGGAAGAGAAAGTGCTATGATTTGTATCTAAATGTGCCTGGCTGTGCATGAAACTGATCTACCAATATTGCCATTGTCTACATTTAACAAAAATAAAGACTCTTAGAAAATTTGATGTAGGAGGGATTCTTTGAAAAATTAGTAGTTTTTCTATTTCTGTTTGCAGTGATTCAAGTTTTATGAAACTTGTCAAGAATCAAGATCAGTTTGGAGATTTGGGGTCAAATTTACACATCATCGAAGAACATAGACCTGCAAGGGATCTTGGGGGTCAGTGACCAGCTCTCCTTGCCCCACTGTGTAAATGGGGAAACTGAGGCTGAGAGACAGGTGGTTTGCCAAGGTCATGCAGAGGTCAGGGCCATGAGTGGGCAAGGAGTCGGGAGTTTGTCCCATTTTCTTGGACACTCAGTACCACTGAGGAAATAACTCGAGTACTTGAAAACTTAATAAAACAGACAAATAAAACCCCTCTATATTTCAGGCTTTCCATCTCTGCAGGTGAATGTTGGTGGAGGAAGAGCCAGGAAGAAAAAGAGCTTGATAACGTGTCTCATTTCCATGTCGCCTAATCCTGATAGAACTAATCACTGATTCAGACTGATTACATCTGTCCCAAAGGTGTGTGCACAGACAGGTCTCACTGAATAAACCCGAAGCAGTTGGATTAGTGGAACAAGATTGCTTTATAAAACTCCCTACGTACAGCACAGTGATTACAGTAACGATGCTGGGTCATGGGTTTGAAAGTTGCTAATAGAGTACCAAATAGGAAAGGGAATTCATCAAGGCTGTATATTGTCACCCTGCTTATTTAACTTATATACAGAGTACATCATGAGAAACACAGCTGGAAGAAGCACAAGCTGGAATCAAGATTGCCGGGAGAAATATCAATAACCTCAGATATGCATATAACACCACCCTTATGGCAGAAAATGAAGAGGAACTAAAAAGCCTCTTGATGAAGGTGAAAGAGGAGAGTGAAATAGTTGGCTTAAAGCTCAACATTCACAAAACGAAGATCATGGCATCCAGTCCCATCACTTCATGGGAAATGGATGGGGAAACAGTGTCAGACTATTTTGGGGGGCTCCAAAATCACTGCAGATGGTGACTGCAGCCGTGAAATTAAAAGACGCTTACTCCTTG
>SJYW01034489.1:485208-536107 GCA_006410735.1 Raphicerus campestris | reverse complement strand
GAGTCTCGTGCATTGCAGGCAGATTCTTCACCATCTGAGCCACCAAGGCTCTAGTGGGCACATTGGTAACTGTGGCATCATGTAACTAGTGCTGCCATCTTAATGGTGCAGTGAGAACCTAACTGGCCCAGGCTGTGTGGGAGTGAGCCAAGGAGTGCATCTGGGAAGGCTTCCTGGAGAAGGAGGCCTGTGTTCTGGATCCTAAAATTGCAGTTGAGCAGGGTGGGTCTGTTAGGGCTGAGGCGTTAAGTGCGCGGGACTAGGGAAGTATGCTGGGACAATGTGGTTGCCGGACGAAGGGGCAGCCCAGCACTCAGCTGAAACAGCAGGTGCCGAAGGGCCAGTCAGCCTGCAGAAGGAGGGGGTTATCTGCTCTCCAGAAGCAGACCTCTAGAATAGGGGTCCTTCTTGGTGCCCTCTGGGCTCCGGGCTTCCTTGGGGTTTGCTCTGGGGCTGAGGCCTCTCCCCTCCTCCTCTTTTAGAGAATGATTTATCCCCACCTCCTGGCTCGTGTCTCCTAACTATGAGTGGTTCAGAATACCTCAAGCAAATCTGACTTGCTGGGGGTTTGGTGGACGAGGATTGTGTGCCGCTAGTCAGTAGAGTGCCTGGGACCTCTGCCTTTCAGAAGCTCTCTGAGATTCTGCTGCACCCCCGCCCTGAGGATCCAGTGCCGCGGACGCCTGAGTGCATCTGAGGCTCCCCGCCCTGAGGCATCCATGAT
This sequence comes from Raphicerus campestris, assembly GCA_006410735.1. Lineage (NCBI taxonomy): Eukaryota > Metazoa > Chordata > Mammalia > Artiodactyla > Bovidae > Raphicerus > Raphicerus campestris. Next base: position 535,383 of record SJYW01034489.1, on the reverse strand, counting down.
GGGTCATCCCTGCCCGACCTCCTTGCACGTCCTCTTGCTTTTACAGACTGGCGTTGTTATTGTTTGTTTTCATCTCTCCTTTTATTTTTCCAACAGGGATCTCTGTCATCTTGTTTTTTGGCTTTGCTACTTAAAAAAATCATCTTGGTGGTAGTAGTGTTAGTTGCTCAGTCGTGTCTGACTCTTTGTGATCCCATGGACTGTAGCCCGCCAGGCTCCTCTGTCCGTGGGGATTCTCCAGGCAAGAAGACTGGAGCGGGTTACCATTCCCTTCTCAAGAGGTTCTTCCTGACCCAGGGATAGAACCTGGGTCTCCTATGTAGCAGGCAGATTCTTTACCGTTTGAGCTACAGCTGTTGTTACTGCTAAGTCACTTCAGTCATGTCCGACTCTGTGCGACCCCATAGACGGCAGCCCACCAGGCTCCCCCGTCCCTGGGATTCTCCAGGCAAGAACACTGGAGTGGGTTGCCATTGCCTTCTCCAGTGCATGAAAGTGAAAAGTGAAAGTGAAGTCACTCAGTTGTGTCCAGCTCTTCGTGACCCCATGGACTACAGCCTACCAGGCTCCTCCACCCATGGGATTTTCCAGGCAAGAGTACTGGAGCTACAGGGAAGACCAAAAAAATTTTTTTCTTAAGGTTATTTAATTAATTTACTTAATTAAGATATTTACATAGTTACTTGGCTGTGCTCGATCTTAGTTGTGGCATTCGGGGTCTTTAGTTGCAGCATGTAAGACCTAGTTCCCTGACCAGGGATCAAACCTGGCATTGGGAGCCTGGAGTCTTAGCTTTACCACTGTTTAAAAAGGTGTTATTAGATAGTGAAACTGGGGCACAAAGAAGGAAACGTTGTCCAAGGTTATGGAGAAGCTGGAACCTGCCCTATAGTCCACAGTGTCTTTAGCCTGCACGCGTCCCCCTGGGCAGAGGGTCTCAGGGCCCAGCGCCCCAGGTGTTTGCAGCAATGGGCTGGGGGCCTGCCCCTCAGGCACTTAATGCCTCAGGCGCTGCAGGGTCTTCTTGCCTCCCTCCAGAGGGGCTCAGGCTGGCACAGTCACAACCGTTGTTCCCAGTTGCTCTGCCTGCCTGCCTGGACATCTGTTCTTCTAACAATATCTGCCATAAATCCTCCCCTGACTCCAGGGCGGCTTAGCTGGGGGACAGCAGAGCCTGTGGCGGGCGGCCAAGCCTTCCCTATGGCTGCACAAGGGCGCATCCGCAACTGTGTGTTTCCTGGCAGCACCGACACCTGCCTCTCCGCCCGAGGTGGTCTGCTCAGCGGTCTCTGGGGCTGCGCTTGGAAGGGCTCCTCACAGAGCTCTTTCTGTTCTAACTCACACTGTTGTAATTCTTGGCCTTTGTGAAGAAAAGCAATTAAAAAAAAAAATCTTGTGTATCCTGGTGTACAGTAGGTCCTCACTCAGTGTGTTTTGCCTGACAGTGAATGAATGAGGGAATAATTAGCAGCCTGTGCGTGAAGGTCACTGGGGTGCCTGTGAATGAAACAGACCCAGTTCCCCTGGCACATGCAGAACGCCCCCTGGGTGGCACAGGACCCTGGGACATCCCTTCCCGAGTCTGCCCAGAGGAGCTGGTCTGATGGAGGGAGACAGCAAGTGATGAAGTGCCACCTTGCCCGTCGTTACAGCCACTCAGTGCACTCTCTTCTCTTCCAGATGGCTCTGAGCGCTAGGGCTGACCTGGAAGAGTAGAGAGGGATCAGTATCGGCTGAAGCTTCCAGAGACTGCCTCCTGGCAAAGAGGACCCTGAGCCGGGTCTTGAAAGCTGGACAGGCCTTGTTTGTGAGGACAGAGGAGATGTGCAGACGGCTGCTCTGCGGTCCCTGAGGCAGTCGCGTTGCGGGTGGAACCCAGTGTGTGCTGACAAGCCCTGCAGGTGATGCTCACTGAGTGTGGTGACAGCTGATGCAGGAAAAAGGAGAGACCGAGGAGCTGGGAAGCGACCTGGCGTGTTTTAGATGAGTTCTTCTGTAGGCGGCACAGAGAAGACAGGGAGGAGACGGGCAGAGAAGCCAGGAGGCATCAAGGGAGGCAGACTTGGGATGCTCAGGGTCCTGGCTGGATTGATGGTGGCTCTGGGAGTGGAGAGCAGAGCCAGGTGGTCCTGTGAAGGGAGAGTGACACATCTGATCTCATGCCACATTTTCAGAGCACTCTTTTCTTTAAAATGTTTCAAAGTGATCTGTCTCTTATCACGTTATTATATGCTAATTATGGAAATGTAAGAAAGAAACAGAGACATTACTTTGCCGAGTCAAAGCTATGGTTTTTCCAGTAGTCATGTATGGATGTGAGAGTTGGACCATAAAGAAGGCTGAGCACTGAAGAATTGATGCTTTTGAACTGTGGTGCTGGAGAAGACTCTTGAGAGTCCCTTGGACTGCAAGGAGATCCAACCAGTCCATCCTAAAGGAGATCAGTCCTAGTTGTTCATTGGAAGGACTGATGTTGAAGCTGAAACTCCAATACTTTGGCCACCTGAAGTGAAGAACTGACTCATCGGAAAAGACCCTGATGCTGGGAAAGATTGAAGGTGGGAGGAAAAGGGGATGACAGAGGATGAGATGGGTGGATGGCATCACCGACTCAATAGTCATGAGTTTGGGTAAACTCCGAGAGTTGGTGATGGACAGTGAGGCCTGGTGTGCTGCTGTCCATGGGGTCACAAAGAGTCGGACACGACTGAGCGACTGAACTAAACTGAACCGAAGAAAGAAACAGGGGACACAGAATTCCACTACCACCCAGGACAACTACTGATACGTGGGCATATTTCCTTCTGCTCCTTTTTCCTACACATTTTGCCTTTACGTAGCTGAAAGCATACCCTATGTATCAGCTTGCATCCCGCATCCTTTGTTTAACAAAATATCATCAGCGTTTCCTGACGTTCTCTGAGGCTGTCTCTCTTTATTGTGAGAGGAGGGCCAGAAGATGAGCAGGGTGGTGCTGGCAAGGAAGCAGTAACTCCGGCTCAGGGAGAAAGGAAGCTTGCTCCGTGAACTTCAGATAGTGGGGAAGTCTGCAATTATGCAGCCTGGGTTCGCCAACTCATAAATTACAGGGATGAAGGGGAAACCTGTAGATTAAAATAGACATTAAAGACAACAAGCAGGACTTAAGTGTAGTGTCCAGGCATGTGCTTTTGAGGGTCAAGAAATGCAAGAAGGTGATTACCACACAAGCAGCTTGTAGTCCGCAGAGAGGGTGTTGGAACGGCTGGCAGAGTTTCGTTTCTTGACATGAATGGTTGTAAGGTGTTTGCCTTGTGCTACTTCATCAGACTTACATGCATTCTGTGCAGTTCTCTGTATCTGTCTGATTGTTCATTTTCGGCGGTGCTGGGTCTCCGGCGCTGCACGGGCTTTCTCTAGCTGCGGTGAGCAGGGGCTGCTCTTGGCCGCAGTGCGCAACTTCTCATCATGGTGGCTTGGCTCATTGCAGAGCAGGGGCTCGAGGCCACGCAGGCTTCAGTAGCTGTGGCACAGGGCTTAAGCTGCCCTGCAGCGTGTGGGATCATGCCTGACCAGGGGTTGAGCCCATGTCCCCTGCATGGGCAGACAGATTTCTAATCACTGGACCACCAGGAAAGTCCTCTGTTTCATAGTTCTATATTTTCTTAAAGGTTGAAAGGAAAGAGGAACTTGCTCAAGAATCCGTGTGGCAGAGCTCATTCCAGAACCCCTGTTCACAGGTCCTCCCTTGGGCCGCAGGTCCACCTGCTCCCATCCTGCGGGGGTTGCCTTCTTACCCCTCCCAGCCCCAGCCCCCAGTCTGCAGCTTGCAGGAAAACCTGCAGATTGACAGCTCATTTTGTTTGACTTCCGGGGCCAAAGCTGAAATAGCCTTGGGAAAGAATGGTGATGCCCCTTTGACTCAAATGGGGACATTTTTGAGGCTATTGGTTAGTCAGAAGTGAAGATATCTCAGCTATTTCCCATCGCCATGTGCAAGGGTGGGAGGTGCCTGGACCTCTTTCTCTCTGGTTAGTGCAGAGAGACAGGCTCTAGCCCCCAGGTTCTGTGTTTTCAGAGTCCCTTTCTGTTCATTTCCTTGGCCTCGCCCTTTGGGTTCCTGGAAAGGATGTTTTTTTCCTTTTAATGAGCGCCACCCCTCCCTCTCCCTTTACCACACACATACCCCCTGCCTCAGTTCAGTTCATTCTCTCAGTCATGTCCAACTCTTTGCGACTCCATGGACTGCAGCACGCCAGGCCTCTCTGTCCATCACCAACTCCCAGAGCTTGCTCAAACCCATGTCCATTGAGTCGGTGATGCCATCCAGCCATCTCATCCTCTGTTATCCCCTTCTCCTCCTGCCTTCAATCTTTCCCAGCAGCAGGGTCTTTTCCAATGAGTCAACTCTTCGCATGAGGTGGCCACAGTAATGGAGTTTCAGCTTCAGCATCAGTCCTTCCAATGAATATTCAGGACTGATTTCCTTTAGGATGGACTGGTTGGATCTCCTTACATTCCAAGGGTCTCTCAAGAGTCTTCTTCAGCACCACAATTCAAAAGCATCAATTCTGTGCTCAGCTTTCTTCACAGTCCAACTCTCACGTCTATACCCCCTGCCTCAGCTACCCTCTACCTCTGATTCCTTCTCATTGCTCTGAAGAAGCCCAAAGAGGCAGTGCCAGGGCCTCCATAGGGCACACCCAGGAGAGGGGCCAGTGGGTGAGCCCTGCCAATGCCAAGTGCCCCCTTCGTCCTGGAGAGCCTAGGGTCCTGCAGGTGCTGATTCCAGACTTGGGCTCCTCACCGGACTCCTGCTTCTCCCTGCCTGAGTATCAGATCTCACCATGGGAACTGGGCCAAAGTTCTGATCTTGGATGAGGCCGTGGCCACCAGCAGAGAGAGGGACTAGTGCTCACCCTAGCTCTGCCTGCCCAGGAGAAGGGGTCTTTGTACTTACCTGCCCTTCCCAGGAGGATGTGGAAGGGCTTTTCCACTGGGGAATCAATTGTTCACTGTCCTTGATCTCCCCAGATAACTGTAACAATGCCCCCCCAGTTACAGGACACCAGGGCTTCCTGCTCCTCTTAGGTTCTGGAACAGCACTATCTGACAGAACTTCTGCAATGTTAGAAATGTTCTAATGTGTGTGCTGTGCCTTGTGATGGCCGTTCAGCACTTGAAATGTAGTGTGACTGAGGAACTGAATTTCTAATTAATTTACTTATTATTTACTTATTTATGTGGCCACATTGGGTCTTAGTTGTGGCACGTGGGATCTTCTCACTTGCGCCGTGCAAATCCTGACTTACTTGCATCACGCGAACTCTTAGCTGCAACATTGTGGGCTGCAGTTCCCTGATCAGGGATTAAACCTGGGCCCCCTGCATTGGGAACGTGGAGTCTTAGCCACGGGACCACCAGGGAAGTCCCTTACTTAATTTTAAAGAATGTAAATTTATTTTTCCACGTGGTGACTAGTGGCTACCTTCTTGGGCAGTACTGTTCAGGAAGGAGGGGGTGTCTGAGAAGGCTCTAAGCGGCCAGGCCAAGGTGTTTCAGAACCTCTGGCTCCCCTTTCGTCTCTGCGGACGTTTGCACACAGGACGCATTTCAGGAAGGCCCTGAAGGCAGTATCTTTTTATAGCAAAGTCTGCTGGTTAAATAGTCTTATCTCAAGTGAGGCAGAGCTGCCATTGACCATAAATGTGCCCCACATGTGACTTCTCTCTGTCCTTGTACACCTGGAAGTAAGGGGGGGTGGTGAGACCTCAGAGACCAGGCACCTGAGTCTGGATTCAGTGGTCAGAGGCTGCAGACCCTGGTCTCCCACCCTGGCTGCCCCTGCTCCCCTCTGCCCCTTCCTTCTGGGAAGAAAGGACTCGGTATGGGTGGACGCCTGGCAGCTGGTAGACAGCTCTCCTGTGAGCCACCAGTGGCAGGGGTCAGGGTGGAGGTGGCAGCCCACGTGGGCAGTTTTGATCTTATTTCCTGTTCTGAACAGCTCAAGTAAGAGGGATCTTTGTCTGTCTTCAGAAGGTGGGGATGAGGAACAGCTTTTAATTTCTTGTTTAGTTGCTCTTCAGTCGCTAGGTTGTGTCTGACTCTGCGACTCCATGGACTGCAGCGTGCCAGGCTTCCCTGTCTTTCACCATCTCTCTCGAGCTTTATATTTGGGTATATTTTTTGAGTGAGGAGTAAAGCTGCATCAAGGGCTAAACCAGCTGGTCTGGTCCCCTTATCCCCACTTTGCCCCGTTTCCCACCACCTAGCGTGCCCTGTGATGTCTGTGGAGTGAATGAACGGAGTGGTCTCTGACTGCCAGAGCACCCTCAGGACAGACTTCTGCTGTCTTCTCCCCCTCTGCTGCAGTGCAGGTCAGCCAGCTCTCTCCACCCACTCCGTCCTCCCCACTCCCCACCCTGCTCCTTCTACCCAAGGCATTTGCTGGCACACTGACCTTTGCTAATAGCTGTTTCCTAGTGTATCATAGGAGAAGACGATGGCACCCTACTCCAGTACTCTTGCCTGGAAAATCCCATGGACGGAGGAGCCTGGTAGGCTGAAGTCCATGGGATCGAAAAGAGTTGGACACAACTGAGCCACTTCACTTTCACTTTTCACTTTCATGCATTGGAGAAAGAAATGGCAACCCACTCCAGTGTTCTTGCCTGGAGAATCCAGGACGGGGGAGCTTGGTGGGCTGCTGTCTACGGGGTCGCACAGAGTCGGACACGACTGAAGCGACTTAGCAGCAGCAGCAGCAGTGTATCGTAACTCAACTATTCCAAATGTCCCATGGAGCATCCCTGCGTGGCCCCTCTCCTCCACCCCCAGCCCTGTGGCATGTGTGACTCTGGAGACCATGTGAACAGTCCCCATCAACAGGGCTGTCATTGTCCCCCGGCCCACGCCATGCAGATGGGGACAGAGCCCCTCTGTGCCAGCAGGATTCCCTGGGCTGGTGGCTCTATCTCTGCACAGCCCAAGGAGTGCCCCCTTCTGCCTGGTGACTCACAGTCTCTTCTGCAACCCAGTGCCTTGTCCTGCCTGATTTGCATCTTTATTTATTGTCATTGCAGTAAAATGCAAGTAACATAAAATTCACCCTCTTAACTATCTTTAAGTGGCAGTTTGGTGGCACTCAGTATTCGGACAGTATTGTGTAGTCCTCACCATTGTCCATTTGTAGAACTGGATCATCATCCCAAACAGAAACTGTGCCAGTTAAACAGTATCTCTCCATTTTCCTGTTTCCTCAGCTCCTGGGAAACTCTTTTGGTGTCTGTCTCCAGGAATCTGCCTGTTCTAGGTACCTCATAAAGTGAATCATATAGCGTTTGTCCTTTTGTGTCTGGCTTATATTACTTATCATGTTTTCAGGGTTCATCCATGTTATAGCATGTATCAGAATTTCATGCCTTTTTCTGTGGCTGAGTTCCATGGTTCCATATGTATAGTCTATATTTTGTTCATCCATTCTTCTGGTGACGGACACTGGGGTTGTTTCTGCCTTTGGGCTGTTGTGAATGCTGTTGGTGTCAACACTGGTGTTCAGATACCTGCTTCTCTGCTCTCGGTTCTTTGGGGAGAATACCTAGGAGTAGAACTGCTGGATCATATGATAATTCTGGGCTTAACTTTTCAAGGAGCTACCAAACCGTTTTCTGTAGCAGCTGCACATTCTATGTTGCAACATATCTTTTTAAAAAAATTCTTAATTTGGGGGACTTCCCTGGTGGTCCAGTGCTTGAGAGTCTACCTGCCAGTGCAGGGGACATGGGTTCGGCCCCTGGCCCAGGAAGATCCCACATGCCCATGAGCCACAGCTACTGAGGCCATGCCACTAGAGGCTGTTCTCTGTGGTAAGAGACATCACCACTGTGAGAAACCCAACCACTGCATCTCGAGAGTAGCCCCTGCGCGCTGCAGCTGGAGAAGGCCCGAGGGCAGCAGTGAAGACCCAGCACCACCGAAAAGAAATAAAGGAATGCTTTTTTTAAAAAATGAAACAAAAAACAAACAAACAAAAAATTCTTAATCTTTACTATAAAAACAATGCATGTTTGTTTAAAAAAAGCAACTTCAACAGATGCAGAGATGCAGATGCATGAAGCAATCAGCAAACCCCTCATGCAACCCTACCTCTTAGACAACTGCTGCTTAGTTCTGGGTGTGTATTCACTTGGTGGCCTCCCTGTGCATTTCAAATATACAAGCATACACTCTGACATTTCGACAAAAATACTGTAGGGGACACCTGGCCCTTCCGCTTGGTTTTTTCATGTCATCTGGCCCTGGAGGTCTCTGCTGCCTGCCTCTCCATTCTTCCAAGGCACCTTGTGTTGTGTTTGGTTCCTGGGTATCGAGAGACAGTTCCCACAAACCCTCTGCACTCACAGCTTTGCACACATAGGCAACCATCTCACCAGATGGGAGATGCAAGCTGACCTTGGCACTAGGAAGGCCGTGCAACCCCAAATCACCTTCCTTCCCCATCAGTCTTGGCTTTTCCTCAGTCGCTCTACACTCGAGGGAGCTAAAATAGCTGAGCTGCAAGCTGCTTGGTGAAGGAGGGCCACCCACCTGCCCTTGTCAAGCTGCAGCCTGGCCAGGCACATCCTCCCCTCTGGGAATTCCAGGAGTCAGCCTTCTCTGAAATGAGGAAGTAGCTTAGAACTGGGCAGAGAAGTGAGCTGTGTGGAAGTGAGCTTCGTATGTGTGTCCAGGCACTAGTAACATGGGGTGGGCAGGGTTTCTCTTTGGGACTCCGAGGAGGAGCACGCAGTCCCCTCATACACTTGGCAAGGCCCAGCCGAGGCCTGACAAAAGGCCACCTTTCAAGCCAACGGCCAGCCTGCCTTTTGCCAGCACCTTTTTCTGCAGAGCCCCAGGCAGCTGGTGGGAGAGTACAAAGAGGCCTGGAAAATCCATAAACTGCATAATCAGCCCCTGCATCTTGGCCGCTTGACTCTGTTTATTGCTTCCTGTCCCCGAAAGCCCTTTCCAAACAGACACGCTTTGAGGGGGGTGAGCTGGACCTGGTGGGTGGCCTGCCCCTGCCAGACGTCAGGGAGCAGGCGGCTTCCCTAAACAAGCCGGCTCCTTTCCACTTCTTGCTGCCACCCCCAAGGGAACAGGGGTTGTCTAAGAGCCTGAGAGGGCCCCCTCAGAGGAGGGCCATCTCCCCAGAGGGCTGTTTTCTTTCTAATTGACAAAGGACAAGGGTCTCATTTCTGCCAATTTCCTTGAGGGCCTGGAGGTTAAGTTCTAATGAGGTGCAGCAGGGGCACAGGGTAAACCCTTAGCCTCTGACTGACCCCTGCAAGGTGGGGAGGGGAGGAGGGGTCTGTTCCTCAGGATCTAGGGATGAATGGTACTTTTCCAGGGACGCTGAGGCTCACTGGAAGCCATTTTATTCTTGTATTACATTTGGGGCGGGGGGGCACTCAGCTTGAGGGATCTTGGTTCCCCAGCCAGGGACTGAACCCGTGCCCTGAGCAGTGAAAGCACAGGATCCTAACCACTGGACCACCGGGGAGTTAGTTGTGTTGTGTTGCCTTTTTAAAGTCAGATTTCTCCCTGTTGACTAAATTTCCTCTCTTCCTCCCAACCTTCATCCTCCCTGTCCCAGAGTTAACTAATTCGCTTCGCCGCCNCAACCCACTCCAGTGTTCTTGCCTGGAGAATCCAGGACGGGGGAGCTTGGTGGGCTGCTGTCTACGGGGTCGCACAGAGTCGGACACGACTGAAGCGACTTAGCAGCAGCAGCAGCAGTGTATCGTAACTCAACTATTCCAAATGTCCCATGGAGCATCCCTGCGTGGCCCCTCTCCTCCACCCCCAGCCCTGTGGCATGTGTGACTCTGGAGACCATGTGAACAGTCCCCATCAACAGGGCTGTCATTGTCCCCCGGCCCACGCCATGCAGATGGGGACAGAGCCCCTCTGTGCCAGCAGGATTCCCTGGGCTGGTGGCTCTATCTCTGCACAGCCCAAGGAGTGCCCCCTTCTGCCTGGTGACTCACAGTCTCTTCTGCAACCCAGTGCCTTGTCCTGCCTGATTTGCATCTTTATTTATTGTCATTGCAGTAAAATGCAAGTAACATAAAATTCACCCTCTTAACTATCTTTAAGTGGCAGTTTGGTGGCACTCAGTATTCGGACAGTATTGTGTAGTCCTCACCATTGTCCATTTGTAGAACTGGATCATCATCCCAAACAGAAACTGTGCCAGTTAAACAGTATCTCTCCATTTTCCTGTTTCCTCAGCTCCTGGGAAACTCTTTTGGTGTCTGTCTCCAGGAATCTGCCTGTTCTAGGTACCTCATAAAGTGAATCATATAGCGTTTGTCCTTTTGTGTCTGGCTTATATTACTTATCATGTTTTCAGGGTTCATCCATGTTATAGCATGTATCAGAATTTCATGCCTTTTTCTGTGGCTGAGTTCCATGGTTCCATATGTATAGTCTATATTTTGTTCATCCATTCTTCTGGTGACGGACACTGGGGTTGTTTCTGCCTTTGGGCTGTTGTGAATGCTGTTGGTGTCAACACTGGTGTTCAGATACCTGCTTCTCTGCTCTCGGTTCTTTGGGGAGAATACCTAGGAGTAGAACTGCTGGATCATATGATAATTCTGGGCTTAACTTTTCAAGGAGCTACCAAACCGTTTTCTGTAGCAGCTGCACATTCTATGTTGCAACATATCTTTTTAAAAAAATTCTTAATTTGGGGGACTTCCCTGGTGGTCCAGTGCTTGAGAGTCTACCTGCCAGTGCAGGGGACATGGGTTCGGCCCCTGGCCCAGGAAGATCCCACATGCCCATGAGCCACAGCTACTGAGGCCATGCCACTAGAGGCTGTTCTCTGTGGTAAGAGACATCACCACTGTGAGAAACCCAACCACTGCATCTCGAGAGTAGCCCCTGCGCGCTGCAGCTGGAGAAGGCCCGAGGGCAGCAGTGAAGACCCAGCACCACCGAAAAGAAATAAAGGAATGCTTTTTTTAAAAAATGAAACAAAAAACAAACAAACAAAAAATTCTTAATCTTTACTATAAAAACAATGCATGTTTGTTTAAAAAAAGCAACTTCAACAGATGCAGAGATGCAGATGCATGAAGCAATCAGCAAACCCCTCATGCAACCCTACCTCTTAGACAACTGCTGCTTAGTTCTGGGTGTGTATTCACTTGGTGGCCTCCCTGTGCATTTCAAATATACAAGCATACACTCTGACATTTCGACAAAAATACTGTAGGGGACACCTGGCCCTTCCGCTTGGTTTTTTCATGTCATCTGGCCCTGGAGGTCTCTGCTGCCTGCCTCTCCATTCTTCCAAGGCACCTTGTGTTGTGTTTGGTTCCTGGGTATCGAGAGACAGTTCCCACAAACCTTCTGCACTCACAGCTTTGCACACATAGGCAACCATCTCACCAGATGGGAGATGCAAGCTGACCTTGGCACTAGGAAGGCCGTGCAACCCCAAATCACCTTCCTTCCCCATCAGTCTTGGCTTTTCCTCAGTCGCTCTACACTCGAGGGAGCTAAAATAGCTGAGCTGCAAGCTGCTTGGTGAAGGAGGGCCACCCACCTGCCCTTGTCAAGCTGCAGCCTGGCCAGGCACATCCTCCCCTCTGGGAATTCCAGGAGTCAGCCTTCTCTGAAATGAGGAAGTAGCTTAGAACTGGGCAGAGAAGTGAGCTGTGTGGAAGTGAGCTTCGTATGTGTGTCCAGGCACTAGTAACATGGGGTGGGCAGGGTTTCTCTTTGGGACTCCGAGGAGGAGCACGCAGTCCCCTCATACACTTGGCAAGGCCCAGCCGAGGCCTGACAAAAGGCCACCTTTCAAGCCAACGGCCAGCCTGCCTTTTGCCAGCACCTTTTTCTGCAGAGCCCCAGGCAGCTGGTGGGAGAGTACAAAGAGGCCTGGAAAATCCATAAACTGCATAATCAGCCCCTGCATCTTGGCCGCTTGACTCTGTTTATTGCTTCCTGTCCCCGAAAGCCCTTTCCAAACAGACACGCTTTGAGGGGGGTGAGCTGGACCTGGTGGGTGGCCTGCCCCTGCCAGACGTCAGGGAGCAGGCGGCTTCCCTAAACAAGCCGGCTCCTTTCCACTTCTTGCTGCCACCCCCAAGGGAACAGGGGTTGTCTAAGAGCCTGAGAGGGCCCCCTCAGAGGAGGGCCATCTCCCCAGAGGGCTGTTTTCTTTCTAATTGACAAAGGACAAGGGTCTCATTTCTGCCAATTTCCTTGAGGGCCTGGAGGTTAAGTTCTAATGAGGTGCAGCAGGGGCACAGGGTAAACCCTTAGCCTCTGACTGACCCCTGCAAGGTGGGGAGGGGAGGAGGGGTCTGTTCCTCAGGATCTAGGGATGAATGGTACTTTTCCAGGGACGCTGAGGCTCACTGGAAGCCATTTTATTCTTGTATTACATTTGGGGCGGGGGGGCACTCAGCTTGAGGGATCTTGGTTCCCCAGCCAGGGACTGAACCCGTGCCCTGAGCAGTGAAAGCACAGGATCCTAACCACTGGACCACCGGGGAGTTAGTTGTGTTGTGTTGCCTTTTTAAAGTCAGATTTCTCCCTGTTGACTAAATTTCCTCTCTTCCTCCCAACCTTCATCCTCCCTGTCCCAGAGTTAACTAATTCGCTTCGCCGCCCTTCCCACTCTGCTGGCGGCAGAGATGTGACTGTTGCAGGGAAGAGCTGCCACCTCGAAACATTTACCTGGATCTTCACAGTGGGGGTCACCCCGGCTGTGCTTTCCTGGATTCTGGGAGACACTTGTGTGGTTGGAGGAGGGATGGTGTATTTTGGAAGAGGGGCATATAGGGAGGTAGTCTCCCCGAGCTGGGGCTGTCTGTCCAAGCTAGATGTTGGGGGCGTTGTCCCCCTCTGGCCTGGGGTTCCTGCTGTGCTGGGATCAGAGGCCCGAGATCCCCACCTCCCCGCCCCGCTGCATGTCTGCATCCTCCCGGCCTTAGAAGCCCCGATGGACCCCTGCTGGATGGAGGGCTTCCCTGGTGGCTCAGACAGTAAAGAACCTGCCTGCAATGCAGGAGACCAGGATTCAATCCTTGAGTCAGGAAGATCCCCTGGAGGAGGGCATAGCAACCCACTCCATTATTCTTGCCTGGAGGATCCCATGGACGGAGGAGCCTGGAGGGCTGCAGTACATGGGGCCACAGAGAGTCAGACACGACTGAGCGACTAACACTTTCACCCCTGCTGGAAGGCCTCTGTGATTGAAAAAGCCAAGGGAATGAGTGAGCCTGCTCTCTGTGTGGACCTGCTGTGTCTGAGGGCCGTGGGTCAGCTTGTAGTTTTCCACAGGGGCTGGGGCCGTCTCAGCAGACTTTCCACGTGGGACCTCTGTGTATCTGAGCCTGTGCTTCTGGTTGTGCAATTCTGAGCCTGCCCCACCCTCCCCGCTCCTTCCTGAAAGTGAAATGCTACAGTCCTTGCTCAAGAACAAAGGCCCAGAGCTCAGCCCTGCATGTTAATGATTTTCGAGTGTGGCCACTTCCTCCTCCTGGGCCTGACTCACTCACGCTGCCCAGGGTGGTTGGGATGGAAACCCAACTTGAAGAGCCCAGAGCCAGACAGGGGGGCCCTGCTGGGTGTGGGAGCCGGAGCAGGGCAGGGTCCCCGCCGGCCCTCGGCCCCTGCAGGCGGGGGCGCCTGTGGCAGGCAGGCCGTGCTGCTCAGCTCGGTGCTGCAGGGTCCCCGCCTGTTTTCTGTCTCCCTGCTCCCGCCCAGTGCACCTAGCGCTTCTCTCTTGCTCCGGGGTTCTAGCCCTTCTGGAGCCCGTTTCCCCCTTCGCCCCATGCAGGGCTTCCCGTTACAAGTGGGGTGACCGTGTGGTGAGTGCTTGGGAACCTGGGTTGTGGGGTAGCATCCTGACGCCACCACTTCCTGGCTGTGGGGCTTGGGCAGGTTGTCCGCAGGGTAACGCCTCCTACCTGGTGAGGTTGTGGTGAGGATGTGGTGGAGGTGGAGTGCCCAGCACGGTGCCAGGTGAGCCCCTGCTCTCGGGCACAGGCCCAGCCTAGAGCCTGGCCAAATGGAGAGGGCTCCCCCAGCCCTGGAAACTGCCAAGTGCATGCACATGGAAAGCACCATCGTTTGGGGGCAGTCAGCGCATTCAGGGTGAGAGAATGATCTGTTTGTAAGGGCTGGGATCAGCAGCTGTGGGCTACAAGCCACAGGTGTTTCCCGCTGAGGAAGCCGGGTTTTCACTCTTGCCTTGCCTGTCAATCTTTCCTCTCTGGTTTGCACATGCACACGGGTTCCCCCCCTACACAGAGGTCACTTGAATCTGAAATCATCCCGTGTCTGTGGGCTGCAGGTCTGATAAGCCCCGTGGCTCCTCTGTCAAGGATTCATAAACCTTGAAGGATGACTCGGTTGTGTCTGCCGCCAGCCAGCAGTGCTTGAGCACTGGCTGAACACCTCGTGGGGTTTCCACAGTGCGCATCCAGGAGCCATGGGACTAGGGGATGTCCAGCTGCTTTGGAAAAGTCCCAGCGATTGCTGGACTTGCCCCACTGTCGCTTCGCGCACCCTTTAAAGTCTGGCTGACACACAACCCACCTGTAGGCTGGGGCCATTCTGGCTACGCCCTCTCTCCCACCCAGCCCTCACACCCATCCTCTGCTGGGAGAAAGGGTCCATGCATCTCCGGCTGTCAGCTTCTCAGCAGGGACAGAGCGGTTGCAAGTTTGGGCTTGTGGGGTGATTTGGCAGAGCCTTTGTTTGACGACTGTTGATCAAGCCCAGGTGTGCAGACCTAATGTTTACAGAATCCTGGTTGACTCAGGCTGGAATGAAGAAAATGGATATTCAGGGGAGCAGGGAGGTGGCATTGGATAATCCAAAAGCCATTTGTTTAGGGCTTGGAGCCAGAGATAAGTAAGGTATTTTTGCAGATCTCCCTAAATCAGCCAGACAGGAATTCTTTTTAATGTGTTCCTGCAGTGTACACTGGTGGCTCCAGGGACTGAACAGTCCATGAAATTCAGCTCAAACAGCTGTGGACCATCTGGAGACTCAGGGCAGACACGGAAGTTGCCAAGAATGAAAGGGATCTTGGAGATCCATGCCCATTTTTCAGACGGGAATCTGAAAGCAAGGTCACTTGGCTGGTTCGTGAGGGAGCTAAGATCAGAATCCAGGGCTCCACTCCCTCACACTTTCCTGGTCATTAGAATGATCTGGGGATCCTGTGAATATGCAGATTCCCAGGCTGTCTCCCCAGAAATTCTGATTTAACAGTGAGGTAAAGAATATGTGATCTTTGCAAACTGTGCAGAAGACTCTGGTGAAGGTGGTCTCCGCCATCCTCTGAGATACATTGCTCTAAAGCAAAGAGCATTTGCTTCTTAGACTGGTAGAGAAGTACCTTTGCGCTTCCCAGAGCCATGTGAGCAGGTCAGCAGCAGTGCAGGGAACAGGTGGAGATGCACACAGCTCTGGGTAAACCCAGGCTTGAAAGCTGGTAGCCAGTCACTGGTGTGTCAGAAGATGTGACAGGCTCACGCTCTCTCTCCTGGAAGGCTGTGCCACCTGGATATGGTGTGGCCCTGGACAGCCTTTAGGTCACACACGCCTCCTTGTCCCTGTCTGCAAACTGATCGTGGTAGAAGGTAATGATCTGCAGGATTAGATTACTGTGAGGATTAGCACGAGGCACGGAAACCCAGCCCAGCATTCGGTAAATGGCAGGTTCCCTCATCACTAGTTGCTGGGGCAGGGAGGCAGGGCAGGCCTCTGCCTAATGTCTTCATAGAATGGGCTTCTGCTGGGGACCCCCGAGGACAGGTGTTCTAATTCTGCAGCTTCAGAAAGGGGAGGGGTCCTTCCAGCCCCAGGGCCCACCAGGATGCAGCCACCCGCTTCTGCAGAGGAGCTGCCACAGTGGTACCTAGCATAGGGGTGCCTTTCTCTGGCACCCCTCTCCTGCCCCCGACTCCCACTCACGTCCTTACATCTCTAGGAAGTTTCAGGGATGGGTGAGGTCAGACTGAATAGGGACTGCTTCTCTCCATTTTCTGGAGCTGGAGACTGAGGCTCTCTGAGGCAGAGAAGGCTGGTTCTGTGACCCCTGCCCTGCCTATGCGAGGGCCAGAGCTCCCAGCCCCAGCAGGCTGAGGTCTGTGCCTGGACTCCCTTCCAGGAGCCGGTCCTGCAGGGAACCAGAAAGCTGCTGCCTTGGTCAGGGTGTGCCACTTCTCTGTTCTATTCTGGCTAGATTGGCTGCAGAGCAGGTCAGCCCGACCTCTCCCCTCACCATCGGTGCACTTGATGCTGTGCAAACCGTGCTGGGCATGGCTGGGGAAGAGAGGAGGGCCTCATCTGGCCCCGCTGTCAGCCTAGGGAAGGGAGGGGTGTGCAGCGTGGGGCCGTGGGAAGGCTGAGGGTGCGTGTGCTCAGGGCACGTTAGCGTGTGTGTAGGACAGAGTGGCTGGAAAAACACAGCTTCCAAGTTGAGCGAAGAGGGGAGTGGATGGCGTGCCTGGGCTGCAGGGAGAGTTCGGGGAAATCTAAAGGAGTGTGGCTCCACGGTTGTGGCACCCTCTCAGCAGTGAATGCTTTGCTGGAGCTGCTGTGTGCAGCACACTCAGGCGTGTGAGCTGTGTGTTGGTGTGCTGGGTGCACACACACACAGGGAGAGAGTGCTGACCTAGGAGGCCATGATCAGGGTTCAGATTCCAGCTCTGTGGCTGCTGAGCTCAGACCTGGGCAACACACACACACACACACACACACACCCTGTCTGGCAGGGAGAACATGGACACACACACACAGACAGACACAGACACACATACACACACACCCCTCAACACACACACACAGATCCCAGCTCTGTGGCCGCTGAGCTCAGACCTTGGGCAACACANCAGTACATGGGGCCACAGAGAGTCAGACACGACTGAGCAACTAACACTTTCACCCCTGCTGGAAGGCCTCTGTGATTGAAAAAGCCAAGGGAATGAGTGAGCCTGCTCTCTGTGTGGACCTGCTGTGTCTGAGGGCCGTGGGTCAGCTTGTAGTTTTCCACAGGGGCTGGGGCCGTCTCAGCAGACTTTCCACGTGGGACCTCTGTGTATCTGAGCCTGTGCTTCTGGTTGTGCAATTCTGAGCCTGCCCCACCCTCCCCGCTCCTTCCTGAAAGTGAAATGCTACAGTCCTTGCTCAAGAACAAAGGCCCAGAGCTCAGCCCTGCATGTTAATGATTTTCGAGTGTGGCCACTTCCTCCTCCTGGGCCTGACTCACTCACGCTGCCCAGGGTGGTTGGGATGGAAACCCAACTTGAAGAGCCCAGAGCCAGACAGGGGGCCCCTGCTGGGTGTGGGAGCCGGAGCAGGGCAGGGTCCCCGCCGGCCCTCGGCCCCTGCAGGCGGGGGCGCCTGTGGCAGGCAGGCCGTGCCGCTCAGCTCGGTGCTGCAGGGCCCCCACTTGTTTTCTGTCTCCCTGCTCCCGCCCAGTGCACCTAGCGCTTCTCTCTTGCTCCGGGGTTCTAGCCCTTCTGGAGCCCGTTTCCCCCTTCGCCCCGTGCAGGGCTTCCCGTTACAAGTGGGGTGACCGTGTGGTGAGTGCTTGGGAACCTGGGTTGTGGGGTAGCATCCTGACGCCACCACTTCCTGGCTGTGGGGCTTGGGCAGGTTGTCCGCAGGGTAACGCCTCCTACCTGGTGAGGTTGTGGTGAGGATGTGGTGGAGGTGGAGTGCCCAGCACGGTGCCAGGTGAGCCCCTGCTCTCGGGCACAGGCCCAGCCTAGAGCCTGGCCAAATGGAGAGGGCTCCCCCAGCCCTGGAAACTGCCAAGTGCATGCACATGGAAAGCACCATCGTTTGGGGGCAGTCAGCGCATTCAGGGTGAGAGAATGATCTGTTTGTAAGGGCTGGGATCAGCAGCTGTGGGCTACAAGCCACAGGTGTTTCCCGCTGAGGAAGCCGGGTTTTCACTCTTGCCTTGCCTGTCAATCTTTCCTCTCTGGTTTGCACATGCACACGGGTTCCCCCCCTACACAGAGGTCACTTGAATCTGAAATCATCCCGTGTCTGTGGGCTGCAGGTCTGATAAGCCCCGTGGCTCCTCTGTCAAGGATTCATAAACCTTGAAGGATGACTCGGTTGTGTCTGCCGCCAGCCAGCAGTGCTTGAGCACTGGCTGAACACCTCGTGGGGTTTCCACAGTGCGCATCCAGGAGCCATGGGACTAGGGGATGTCCAGCTGCTTTGGAAAAGTCCCAGCGATTGCTGGACTTGCCCCACTGTCGCTTCGCGCACCCTTTAAAGTCTGGCTGACACACAACCCACCTGTAGGCTGGGGCCATTCTGGCTACGCCCTCTCTCCCACCCAGCCCTCACACCCATCCTCTGCTGGGAGAAAGGGTCCATGCATCTCCGGCTGTCAGCTTCTCAACAGGGACAGAGCGGTTGCAAGTTTGGGCTTGTGGGGTGATTTGGCAGAGCCTTTGTTTGACGACTGTTGATCAAGCCCAGGTGTGCAGACCTAATGTTTACAGAATCCTGGTTGACTCAGGCTGGAATGAAGAAAATGGATATTCAGGGGAGCAGGGAGGTGGCATTGGATAATCCAAAAGCCATTTGTTTAGGGCTTGGAGCCAGAGATAAGTAAGGTATTTTTGCAGATCTCCCTAAATCAGCCAGACAGGAATTCTTTTTAATGTGTTCCTGCAGTGTACACTGGTGGCTCCAGGGACTGAACAGTCCATGAAATTCAGCTCAAACAGCTGTGGACCATCTGGAGACTCAGGGCAGACACGGAAGTTGCCAAGAATGAAAGGGATCTTGGAGATCCATGCCCATTTTTCAGACGGGAATCTGAAAGCAAGGTCACTTGGCTGGTTCGTGAGGGAGCTAAGATCAGAATCCAGGGCTCCACTCCCTCACACTTTCCTGGTCATTAGAATGATCTGGGGATCCTGTGAATATGCAGATTCCCAGGCTGTCTCCCCAGAAATTCTGATTTAACAGTGAGGTAAAGAATATGTGATCTTTGCAAACTGTGCAGAAGACTCTGGTGAAGGTGGTCTCCGCCATCCTCTGAGATACATTGCTCTAAAGCAAAGAGCATTTGCTTCTTAGACTGGTAGAGAAGTACCTTTGCGCTTCCCAGAGCCATGTGAGCAGGTCAGCAGCAGTGCAGGGAACAGGTGGAGATGCACACAGCTCTGGGTAAACCCAGGCTTGAAAGCTGGTAGCCAGTCACTGGTGTGTCAGAAGATGTGACAGGCTCACGCTCTCTCTCCTGGAAGGCTGTGCCACCTGGATATGGTGTGGCCCTGGACAGCCTTTAGGTCACACACGCCTCCTTGTCCCTGTCTGCAAACTGATCGTGGTAGAAGGTAATGATCTGCAGGATTAGATTACTGTGAGGATTAGCACGAGGCACGGAAACCCAGCCCAGCATTCGGTAAATGGCAGGTTCCCTCATCACTAGTTGCTGGGGCAGGGAGGCAGGGCAGGCCTCTGCCTAATGTCTTCATAGAATGGGCTTCTGCTGGGGACCCCCGAGGACAGGTGTTCTAATTCTGCAGCTTCAGAAAGGGGAGGGGTCCTTCCAGCCCCAGGGCCCACCAGGATGCAGCCACCCGCTTCTGCAGAGGAGCTGCCACAGTGGTACCTAGCATAGGGGTGCCTTTCTCTGGCACCCCTCTCCTGCCCCCGACTCCCACTCACGTCCTTACATCTCTAGGAAGTTTCAGGGATGGGTGAGGTCAGACTGAATAGGGACTGCTTCTCTCCATTTTCTGGAGCTGGAGACTGAGGCTCTCTGAGGCAGAGAAGGCTGGTTCTGTGACCCCTGCCCTGCCTATGCGAGGGCCAGAGCTCCCAGCCCCAGCAGGCTGAGGTCTGTGCCTGGACTCCCTTCCAGGAGCCAGTCCTGCAGGGAACCAGAAAGCTGCTGCCTTGGTCAGGGTGTGCCACTTCTCTGTTCTATTCTGGCTAGATTGGCTGCAGAGCAGGTCAGCCCGACCTCTCCCCTCACCATCGGTGCACTTGATGCTGTGCAAACCGTGCTGGGCATGGCTGGGGAAGAGAGGAGGGCCTCATCTGGCCCCGCTGTCAGCCTAGGGAAGGGAGGGGTGTGCAGCGTGGGGCCGTGGGAAGGCTGAGGGTGCGTGTGCTCAGGGCACGTTAGCGTGTGTGTAGGACAGCGTGGCTGGAAAAACACAGCTTCCAAGTTGAGCGAAGAGGGGAGTGGATGGCGTGCCTGGGCTGCAGGGAGAGTTCGGGGAAATCTAAAGGAGTGTGGCTCCACGGTTGTGGCACCCTCTCAGCAGTGAATGCTTTGCTGGAGCTGCTGTGTGCAGCACACTCAGGCGTGTGAGCTGTGTGTTGGTGTGCTGGGTGCACACACACACANTCGACAAGGATGGTTTAAGCCTGAGTAATCCTCTCAAGAGGGCTTCCCTGATGCCTCAGTTGTAAAGAATCTTCCTGCCAACGCAGGAGACTCAGGTTTGATCCCTGGGTCAGGAATATCCCCTGGAGAAGGAGATGGCAACCCACTCCAGTAGTCTTCCTGGGAAATCCCATAGAGAGAGGAGCCTGGTGGGCTACAGTCCATGGGGACAGAAGAAAGTCGGACACGACTTAGTGACTGAACAACAACCCTCCCGAGAGGGAGTATTCTCTCTCCTGCTCTGCCAGAGTCTGAGTCTGGAAGGGTCTTCCTGCAGACCCTTCCTGCAGTTGTATCCAGAGGTATGACCCTCAAGGCCTATTCAAAGACATGGATTTGGGGGCAGGGGTGTGGGAGGAGGGAGACAAGGCCAAGAATAAACTGGTGCTGGTATCTCAAGGATGATCCCCTCCATCAGAATCCAGCTGTCCTGGGTTCTGGGGAAGCACTAAGGAACCCCCAAACATCATTATCAGAGTCCACCCTCATGTCCCCACTGACAGTTCAGGCCTTTGTTCCTTAAGCCTTTTTCCATGAGTACAATGAAGGCCTTACCTCAGAGGATTCCCTGAGGTCTCTCTCACCCTCATGGTCTGGGATCTAATTACTTAATTGAGGTGTGCCGTCCCCAGCTGCCTCCCTAGAAGAGTGCTTCCTGGGGGACAAGAGAGCCAGCCAGGGCCTAGAGAGGGATGGAAGAAAAAGGGGGAGAGGTGGGATGTCAACAAGGACTTTTTGATCCACTGACTAGGGGGAAGGCAGCAAGATAGGGAGCAGCCTATGGCAACGGCATGATTCCACCCAGAGACGGTTCTGCCTGTGAAAGCTTGACTTGTCCCCTTCTCCAGAAGTCAGGGAGATTTAAACATGTGCATGTTCATACCCACATGCACGAGTGCACACCCGCGCACACACACACACACACACACACACACACACACACACACACACACACACACACACACACACATCTGGCAAGGGGAACACGGCCTTTCTTCCTGCCTTCCTAACCCTGGCATCTCTGGAGGGCATGTGCGGGCCCGCGGGTATGTGGCACGGAGCAGCGTGGGTCAGGGACGGCCGGCAGCTGGCCTCTGGGCGCCCCGCCGAGGGGGGTGGGAATGAGGGGAGGGGGCCGCCCGCAGCTGGGAGAGAAGTTGGTCTGGTAATGGCTCTAAACAATCCCATCTGCCGCCTGGCCGCTGGAATTTCTGACGGTGTCTGCCGCCCGCTGAGGGGGCCGTGGCCCTCCCCCTGCAGCTGCCGCCTGCTCTTTTGAAGCTGGGCCCTCCCCAGGCCTCTGCTCCCCTGCCCCGGGCCTGCATTCCTTGGCTGCCCAGCCCAGGCCCTCTGCGGGGGGTCAGGCCCATCAGACCCACCCTGCCCCCAGCAGCATCAGAAGGCTCCACAGGGCTCCCGGAGCACCCCAACCCTGAGTACCGCCTTCTGCTGCACGCTCCCCTCGCCCCCACAGGCAGGACCGGATTCAGGATCACGACCCCGGGTCTGACTTCTAGGCCAGGCTCTGGGAACAGACCCTCTTATGCACCCCGAGACTGAGTGCACAAAATGTCCCACAGGATTAGGGGATACAGGTGTCCCCAGTCCACACGCGAAGACACGCGCTCAGAGCAGTGCCGTCCACCCAGGCAGCAGGGAGCAGGGTGGAGGCCGGGCTCGGCCCCAGGTGAAGCTTACCCTGAGCTGCTGTGCTCTTACCCCAGACTCAGCGCCAGTAAAAACCAGAGCGTGGTTTTCCCTCCACGAGGAGCTTCCTGGCTAGACCCCCACCTTGCTCTGCCCTCGGGAAGGGGGCCCACACCGTGGTCTGACCTCTGAAGCCTCTGCAGCGTCAGCTGTCACCTTGCCCCGGGAGGGAAACGTTTCGCTCCCTGCAGCTCCACCAGGAGGTGGGCAGCACCCTTACCTGGAAGCGGGGCTCAGGGGAGCGTGTGGGAGCAGCCTGGCTCCCACCGAGGCAGGACTTGGGGGGCCTTGCCCAGAAAGTCCGGGCAGGAAGGACTGGGTTGGGATGTGGAGGATTACAAAAGTGTTAAAGCCCCGGAGGCTCTGTGGTTTGCTTTTTTCTTAAGATGTTTTCCCTATCATCATTCAGGGTTTGTCTGCTTTAGTTTTTTAAAATCAGAGAACAGTGTAAGGCGGGGGTCCCGAAGAGCATGGACTCTGGGGACAGATTGTTGGGATTCGCGTTTTGGCTCTTCACTGACTGACGCCACATAAGTTACTTAAACTCTCCTGGTCTTCATTTGGGCTTCCCAGGGAGCATCAGTGGTTAAGACCCTGCCTGCCAGTGCAGGAGATGTAAAAGATGGCAGTTCGATCCCTGGGTCAGGAAGATCCCCTGGAGGAGGGCATGGCCGCCTCCTCCAGTATTTTTGCCTGGAGAATCCCATGAACAGAGGAGCCTGGTGGGCTACAGTTCATGGGGCTGCAGAGTCAGACACGACTGAAACGACTTAGCACAGCACACAGTCTCAGCTTATCTGTACAGTGAGTATAATAATTGCTTTACTGTGGGACTTTGATAAGACCACGCGTGCCACGTGCTTAGAAAGTGGCAGTAGTAAGTATTCACAGATTTTACTGTAGCTATTATTAAAAAGTAAATCATGTCCATTGCAGACAATACGTATATGAAAAAGGAACAGAGAAGATCACCACAGTGCCATCACTTTGATATTCTTTATTTGCTTATTTTAGTGAAGTGAGGTCACTCACTCGTGTCCAACTCTTTTCGACCCCATGGACACCAGGCTCCTCCGTCCATGGGATTTTCTAGGCAAGAGTACTGGAGTGGGTTGCCATATCCTTCTCCAGGGAACTTCCCGACCCAGGGATCGAACCCAGGTCTCCCACATTGTAGAGGGACGCTTTCTGTCTGAGCCACCAGGGAAGGCTTGCTTATTTTCCTTATCTATTATTTGCGGCCGTGCTGGGTCTTCCTCTCTGCACACAGGCTTTCTCTAGCTGCGGCGAGTGGGGCAACTCTCTGGTTGCAGTGCACTGGCTTCTCCTTGCAGTGGCTTCTCTCGTTGCAGAGCGCGGGCTCTAGGCAAACAGGGTTTAGCAATTGCGGTGCACGGACTCGGTGGTTGCAGCTCTGGGGCTTTAGCGCACTGGCTCAGTAGTTACGAAGCAGGCGCCTAGCTGTCCCATGGATGTGGGATCCTCCTGGACAGACCAGGGATCAAACTTGTGGCCCCCGCGTCGGGGACTCTTCAATACAGAGACACCAGGGAAGCCCTCTGCCTATTTTATTTTTAAATCAATGAGCATGAATAAAAATTTGAAAGACGCAAAAGGATTTACAGAGAAAAGTTTCCTTGATCTGTCTCTCGTGACCTAATTCTCCCCAGTGAAAACCCATGTTATCGATTTCTTAAGAATTTCTTTTGGAGCCCACTCCCTCAACCTCTCCATACGTACAGACATACGTGTGTGCTAAGTCACTTCAGTCGTGTCGGACACTTCGCGACACTGTAGCCCTCCAGGCTCCTCTGTCCATGGGATTCTCCAGGTAAGAATACCTGGGATCAAACCTGGGTCTCCTACATTGCAGGCGGGGTGGCTCAGATGGTAAAGAGTCTGCCTG
The DNA here is from genome assembly GCA_006410735.1 of Raphicerus campestris. NCBI lineage: Eukaryota > Metazoa > Chordata > Mammalia > Artiodactyla > Bovidae > Raphicerus > Raphicerus campestris. The sequence continues at coordinate 511,348 of SJYW01034489.1, read as the reverse complement.
CAATGCAGGAGACCTGAGTTCTATCCCTAAGTTAGGAAGATCCCCTGGAGAAGGAAATGGGACCCCGCTGCAGTATTCTTGCCTGGGGAATCCCATGGACAGCAGAGCCTGGTGGGCTACAGTCCTTGGGGTCACAAAGATTCAGACATGACTAAGCGACTAATGCTTTCTTTACCACTAGTGCCACCTGGGTGGAGAAGGCGATGGCATCCCACCCCAGTACTCTTGCCTGGCAAATCCCATGGGTGGAGGAGCCCGGTAGGCTGCAGTCCATGGGATCGCTAGGAGTCGAACATGACTGAGCGGNTGCCTGGAGAATCCCATGAACAGAGGAGCCTGGTGGGCTACAGTTCATGGGGCTGCAGAGTCAGACACGACTGAAACGACTTAGCACAGCACACAGTCTCAGCTTATCTGTACAGTGAGTATAATAATTGCTTTACTGTGGGACTTTGATAAGACCACGCGTGCCACGTGCTTAGAAAGTGGCAGTAGTAAGTATTCACAGATTTTACTGTAGCTATTATTAAAAAGTAAATCATGTCCATTGCAGACAATACGTATATGAAAAAGGAACAGAGAAGATCACCACAGTGCCATCACTTTGATATTCTTTATTTGCTTATTTTAGTGAAGTGAGGTCACTCACTCGTGTCCAACTCTTTTCGACCCCATGGACACCAGGCTCCTCCGTCCATGGGATTTTCTAGGCAAGAGTACTGGAGTGGGTTGCCATATCCTTCTCCAGGGAACTTCCCGACCCAGGGATCGAACCCAGGTCTCCCACATTGTAGAGGGACGCTTTCTGTCTGAGCCACCAGGGAAGGCTTGCTTATTTTCCTTATCTATTATTTGCGGCCGTGCTGGGTCTTCCTCTCTGCACACAGGCTTTCTCTAGCTGCGGCGAGTGGGGCAACTCTCTGGTTGCAGTGCACTGGCTTCTCCTTGCAGTGGCTTCTCTCGTTGCAGAGCGCGGGCTCTAGGCAAACAGGGTTTAGCAATTGCGGTGCACGGACTCGGTGGTTGCAGCTCTGGGGCTTTAGCGCACTGGCTCAGTAGTTACGAAGCAGGCGCCTAGCTGTCCCATGGATGTGGGATCCTCCTGGACAGACCAGGGATCAAACTTGTGGCCCCCGCGTCGGGGACTCTTCAATACAGAGACACCAGGGAAGCCCTCTGCCTATTTTATTTTTAAATCAATGAGCATGAATAAAAATTTGAAAGACGCAAAAGGATTTACAGAGAAAAGTTTCCTTGATCTGTCTCTCGTGACCTAATTCTCCCCAGTGAAAACCCATGTTATCGATTTCTTAAGAATTTCTTTTGGAGCCCACTCCCTCAACCTCTCCATACGTACAGACATACGTGTGTGCTAAGTCACTTCAGTCGTGTCGGACACTTCGCGACACTGTAGCCCTCCAGGCTCCTCTGTCCATGGGATTCTCCAGGTAAGAATACCTGGGATCAAACCTGGGTCTCCTACATTGCAGGCGGGGTGGCTCAGATGGTAAAGAGTCTGCCTGCAATGCAGGAGACCTGAGTTCTATCCCTAAGTTAGGAAGATCCCCTGGAGAAGGAAATGGGACCCCGCTGCAGTATTCTTGCCTGGGGAATCCCATGGACAGCAGAGCCTGGTGGGCTACAGTCCTTGGGGTCACAAAGATTCAGACATGACTGAGCGACTAATGCTTTCTTTACCACTAGTGCCACCTGGGTGGAGAAGGCGATGGCATCCCACCCCAGTACTCTTGCCTGGCAAATCCCATGGGTGGAGGAGCCCGGTAGGCTGCAGTCCATGGGATCGCTAGGAGTCGAACATGACTGAGCGGCTTCACTTTCACTTTTCACTTTCATGCATTGGAGAAGGAACTGGCAACCCACTCCAGTGTTCTTGCCTGGAGAATCCCAGGGACGGGGGAGCCTGGTGGGCTGCCGTCTCTGGGGTCGCACAGAGTCGGACACGACTGAAGCGACTTAGCAGTGCCACCTGGGGAGCCCCTGTGTAGACATACACATACCATAAAGCAGTAGAGGATAGAGAATACACTCACTCTTCTGTGCCTTGCCTTGTTCCCCTAAGCACTGGGCACAGAGATACCTCGTTTTTATTTACCATTGTATGGTGGTGGTGGTGCTTTAGTCGATAAGCTGTGTCTGACTCTCGCAATTCCATGGACCATAGCCTGCTGGGTTCTTCTGTCCAGGGGAATTCTCCAGGCAAGAATACTGGAGTGGGTTGCCATTTCCTTCTCCAGAGGATCTTCCTGACTCAGGAATCAAACCCGGGTCTCCTGCACTTCAGGCAGATTCTTTACTGACTGAGCTATGAGGGAAGCCTTATGGCGTTCCATTAAATATGTTATGCGAATCCCATAGAAATGGAATTCATGGATCAGTGGGGGAGGGATGCGAAGTGTGTGTTAGTGTGGGGAGGAGGGCCCTCCGCTGCTCTGAGCGCCCCTCCCTGATATTGGCTCCTTGGCACATGCAGATCCTGAATTGTGTGGCATCACTGACCGATCACCTCTCCCAGGGGCCCAGAGGCATCTCTCGTTCCCGCCCAGGACACGGGGCTCAGCCCCAGCCCTTGCAGGCCCAGCCTGCAGAGGGGCCTCCTCCTGCCTGAAGGGGAGCTCTTTCCCGAGGAGCTGGCCCCGGGCCAGTGTGAGCTCATGCCTGGAGCCAGCCCAGCCTCACTGCCTTGCACCTGAGCTGGCTGCCACTGCCCCTTTCTCCCAGCTTGGGCTGCTGCAGTTGGTCCCAGGCACAGACACATTCCTGCCAGCCCACAGGGGCTCCCCGAGGCTGCAACCCCTGGGCAGGCCCCTGGGGAGCAGCCTCCCCTCTGTCCACTGAGGACTGATCTCCTCTCCTCCTTGGCACCTGGGTTGAGTGTCTTGGCTGAGCTGATGGCATTTGTTGATGGAGAGAGGGACTGTTATGGAAATAGTCCTGGCCAGGTCAGGTGGAGATGGAAAGCATTTGGTTGCCCAGGCAACAGACAACCTTGGCGGAGTGGGAAAAAGGTTTATGTAAGGAAATTGCCATGGTTCTCTCTTCTCTGGTAAGCTTTGCCTGCAGACTCCTTCCTCCTCCCTTCTCCCCTGGATAGGAGCGCCAGGAGCAGCTCTGTCCCATGAGGACTCCACTCAGTTCACACTTGCTGAGTTTTTGCCGGGGGTCCCTGGCCCTGTGCACAGCTCTGGGAATGCAGAGGGCAGTCAGGCCTGACAGTGTGAGACTGTCAGATCTGGGGTCAGATCTCCTGGGTCCACACATCATTTTGGCCACTTGGCTGTGTGACCTTAAGCAAGCTCCTCTGTGCCTCACTTCTCTCTCTAGAAATGGCATTGGTAACATGTACCTTTTAGGGCTTAGAGGGGATGAAAAGTCATTAGCTTGCATAAGGCCCTTGGAGTAGTGGTTGGTGCATAAAGAAGCAAGTGGTAAATAGTGCTGTTATCGTTGCTGTGACTACCATCATTCTACCGAGATGAGCCAAGCAAGTAACAGGTCACTCGTGCCCGGGGGGATGCTTCGTCTTGAGTCTTTTCAACTGGAAGGCAGAGTTGATTTCTTGGCCCTTTGACAGTGGCCAAGCCCAATCTTTGGGCCTCAGAAACAAACATGAACAACGGTGTCCTTAGAACTGAGGCTCTGGGGCCAGTCCTTTCATAGGGGAGGGATTTTATTCAAGTCCTTTGAAACGTCTCACTCTCATTTTTTTTCATGCAGAGGTTTCTTTAAAGTTTTATTTATTTGGTTAGTTGTTTTTGGCTGTTCTGGGTCTTCACTGCTGCGCACGGGCTTTCTCTGCCTGCGGGCGTCCGGCCGGTCCTCATGGTGGTGCTCGAGCTTCTTGTGACTTCCTTGCTTTCAGACATAGGCTCTAGGTGCGCCGCACGTTTGAGTAGTTGTGGCCATGGGCTTAGTGGCCCCTTGGCATGTAGGATCTTCCCAGACCAGGGGTGGAGCCAGTGTCCCCTGCATTTCAAGGCAGACTCTTAACCACTGGACTACCAGGGAAGCCCCTCCTATAGATTTTTAAAATATATTTTTTGGGGGAGGCAGATATATATATATTTTTTCTGCCCCAGCCTTAGATTGGACTGAATGGTGGGGGATGGCCCAGAGAGGTAAGTGGCTAACCCGAGGTCACACAGCCAGGGCGTGGCAGAACTGAGTCTGTCTCTCCCGTTCTTCCCCCACCTCTTCCACTCAGGTCCAGCCGGGCCTCCGTTTCCTGTGCCCGAGGGTCACCCCTGCCCTTTCCTGACACCCCTTCTCCCAGGAGTGGGCACAGGTGTGGCTCCCCAGCAGCTCTGTGCACCTCGGGAAAGAAGCTGGCTTTGTTGCAGGCCCAGCAGCTGGGGCCATTTGAGTTTCCATTAAGCTGTTTCCGCGCCTTGGGCGGGAGCAGGAGGCTCGGCATTTAAAGGTCACCCAGCTTTTGAAGCTGCAATGACATTANCAACAACCCTCCCGAGAGGGAGTATTCTCTCTCCTGCTCTGCCAGAGTCTGAGTCTGGAAGGGTCTTCCTGCAGACCCTTCCTGCAGTTGTATCCAGAGGTATGACCCTCAAGGCCTATTCAAAGACATGGATTTGGGGGCAGGGGTGTGGGAGGAGGGAGACAAGGCCAAGAATAAACTGGTGCTGGTATCTCAAGGATGATCCCCTCCATCAGAATCCAGCTGTCCTGGGTTCTGGGGAAGCACTAAGGAACCCCCAAACATCATTATCAGAGTCCACCCTCATGTCCCCACTGACAGTTCAGGCCTTTGTTCCTTAAGCCTTTTTCCATGAGTACAATGAAGGCCTTACCTCAGAGGATTCCCTGAGGTCTCTCTCACCCTCATGGTCTGGGATCTAATTACTTAATTGAGGTGTGCCGTCCCCAGCTGCCTCCCTAGAAGAGTGCTTCCTGGGGGACAAGAGAGCCAGCCAGGGCCTAGAGAGGGATGGAAGAAAAAGGGGGAGAGGTGGGATGTCAACAAGGACTTTTTGATCCACTGACTAGGGGGAAGGCAGCAAGATAGGGAGCAGCCTATGGCAACGGCATGATTCCACCCAGAGACGGTTCTGCCTGTGAAAGCTTGACTTGTCCCCTTCTCCAGAAGTCAGGGAGATTTAAACATGTGCATGTTCATACCCACATGCACGAGTGCACACCCGCGCACACACACACACACACACACACACACACACACACACACACACACACACACACACACACACATCTGGCAAGGGGAACACGGCCTTTCTTCCTGCCTTCCTAACCCTGGCATCTCTGGAGGGCATGTGCGGGCCCGCGGGTATGTGGCACGGAGCAGCGTGGGTCAGGGACGGCCGGCAGCTGGCCTCTGGGCACCCCGCCGAGGGGGGTGGGAATGAGGGGAGGGGGCCGCCCGCAGCTGGGAGAGAAGTTGGTCTGGTAATGGCTCTAAACAATCCCATCTGCCGCCTGGCCGCTGGAATTTCTGACGGTGTCTGCCGCCCGCTGAGGGGGCCGTGGCCCTCCCCCTGCAGCTGCCGCCTGCTCTTTTGAAGCTGGGCCCTCCCCAGGCCTCTGCTCCCCTGCCCCGGGCCTGCATTCCTTGGCTGCCCAGCCCAGGCCCTCTGCGGGGGGTCAGGCCCATCAGACCCACCCTGCCCCCAGCAGCATCAGAAGGCTCCACAGGGCTCCCGGAGCACCCCAACCCTGAGTACCGCCTTCTGCTGCACGCTCCCCTCGCCCCCACAGGCAGGACCGGATTCAGGATCACGACCCCGGGTCTGACTTCTAGGCCAGGCTCTGGGAACAGACCCTCTTATGCACCCCGAGACTGAGTGCACAAAATGTCCCACAGGATTAGGGGATACAGGTGTCCCCAGTCCACACACGAAGACACGCGCTCAGAGCAGTGCCGTCCACCCAGGCAGCAGGGAGCAGGGTGGAGGCCGGGCTCGGCCCCAGGTGAAGCTTACCCTGAGCTGCTGTGCTCTTACCCCAGACTCAGCGCCAGTAAAAACCAGAGCGTGGTTTTCCCTCCACGAGGAGCTTCCTGGCTAGACCCCCACCTTGCTCTGCCCTCGGGAAGGGGGCCCACACCGTGGTCTGACCTCTGAAGCCTCTGCAGCGTCAGCTGTCACCTTGCCCCGGGAGGGAAACGTTTCGCTCCCTGCAGCTCCACCAGGAGGTGGGCAGCACCCTTACCTGGAAGCGGGGCTCAGGGGAGCGTGTGGGAGCAGCCTGGCTCCCACCGAGGCAGGACTTGGGGGGCCTTGCCCAGAAAGTCCGGGCAGGAAGGACTGGGTTGGGATGTGGAGGATTACAAAAGTGTTAAAGCCCCGGAGGCTCTGTGGTTTGCTTTTTTCTTAAGATGTTTTCCCTATCATCATTCAGGGTTTGTCTGCTTTAGTTTTTTAAAATCAGAGAACAGTGTAAGGCGGGGGTCCCGAAGAGCATGGACTCTGGGGACAGATTGTTGGGATTCGCGTTTTGGCTCTTCACTGACTGACGCCACATAAGTTACTTAAACTCTCCTGGTCTTCATTTGGGCTTCCCAGGGAGCATCAGTGGTTAAGACCCTGCCTGCCAGTGCAGGAGATGTAAAAGATGGCAGTTCGATCCCTGGGTCAGGAAGATCCCCTGGAGGAGGGCATGGCCGCCTCCTCCAGTATTTTTGCCTGGAGAATCCCATGAACAGAGGAGCCTGGTGGGCTACAGTTCATGGGGCTGCAGAGTCAGACACGACTGAAACGACTTAGCACAGCACACAGTCTCAGCTTATCTGTACAGTGAGTATAATAATTGCTTTACTGTGGGACTTTGATAAGACCACGCGTGCCACGTGCTTAGAAAGTGGCAGTAGTAAGTATTCACAGATTTTACTGTAGCTATTATTAAAAAGTAAATCATGTCCATTGCAGACAATACGTATATGAAAAAGGAACAGAGAAGATCACCACAGTGCCATCACTTTGATATTCTTTATTTGCTTATTTTAGTGAAGTGAGGTCACTCACTCGTGTCCAACTCTTTTCGACCCCATGGACACCAGGCTCCTCCGTCCATGGGATTTTCTAGGCAAGAGTACTGGAGTGGGTTGCCATATCCTTCTCCAGGGAACTTCCCGACCCAGGGATCGAACCCAGGTCTCCCACATTGTAGAGGGACGCTTTCTGTCTGAGCCACCAGGGAAGGCTTGCTTATTTTCCTTATCTATTATTTGCGGCCGTGCTGGGTCTTCCTCTCTGCACACAGGCTTTCTCTAGCTGCGGCGAGTGGGGCAACTCTCTGGTTGCAGTGCACTGGCTTCTCCTTGCAGTGGCTTCTCTCGTTGCAGAGCGCGGGCTCTAGGCAAACAGGGTTTAGCAATTGCGGTGCACGGACTCGGTGGTTGCAGCTCTGGGGCTTTAGCGCACTGGCTCAGTAGTTACGAAGCAGGCGCCTAGCTGTCCCATGGATGTGGGATCCTCCTGGACAGACCAGGGATCAAACTTGTGGCCCCCGCGTCGGGGACTCTTCAATACAGAGACACCAGGGAAGCCCTCTGCCTATTTTATTTTTAAATCAATGAGCATGAATAAAAATTTGAAAGACGCAAAAGGATTTACAGAGAAAAGTTTCCTTGATCTGTCTCTCGTGACCTAATTCTCCCCAGTGAAAACCCATGTTATCGATTTCTTAAGAATTTCTTTTGGAGCCCACTCCCTCAACCTCTCCATACGTACAGACATACGTGTGTGCTAAGTCACTTCAGTCGTGTCGGACACTTCGCGACACTGTAGCCCTCCAGGCTCCTCTGTCCATGGGATTCTCCAGGTAAGAATACCTGGGATCAAACCTGGGTCTCCTACATTGCAGGCGGGGTGGCTCAGATGGTAAAGAGTCTGCCTGCAATGCAGGAGACCTGAGTTCTATCCCTAAGTTAGGAAGATCCCCTGGAGAAGGAAATGGGACCCCGCTGCAGTATTCTTGCCTGGGGAATCCCATGGACAGCAGAGCCTGGTGGGCTACAGTCCTTGGGGTCACAAAGATTCAGACATGACTGAGCGACTAATGCTTTCTTTACCACTAGTGCCACCTGGGTGGAGAAGGCGATGGCATCCCACCCCAGTACTCTTGCCTGGCAAATCCCATGGGTGGAGGAGCCCGGTAGGCTGCAGTCCATGGGATCGCTAGGAGTCGAACATGACTGAGCGGCTTCACTTTCACTTTTCACTTTCATGCATTGGAGAAGGAACTGGCAACCCACTCCAGTGTTCTTGCCTGGAGAATCCCAGGGACGGGGGAGCCTGGTGGGCTGCCGTCTCTGGGGTCGCACAGAGTCGGACACGACTGAAGCGACTTAGCAGTGCCACCTGGGGAGCCCCTGTGTAGACATACACATACCATAAAGCAGTAGAGGATAGAGAATACACTCACTCTTCTGTGCCTTGCCTTGTTCCCCTAAGCACTGGGCACAGAGATACCTCGTTTTTATTTACCATTGTATGGTGGTGGTGGTGCTTTAGTCGATAAGCTGTGTCTGACTCTCGCAATTCCATGGACCATAGCCTGCTGGGTTCTTCTGTCCAGGGGAATTCTCCAGGCAAGAATACTGGAGTGGGTTGCCATTTCCTTCTCCAGAGGATCTTCCTGACTCAGGAATCAAACCCGGGTCTCCTGCACTTCAGGCAGATTCTTTACTGACTGAGCTATGAGGGAAGCCTTATGGCGTTCCATTAAATATGTTATGCGAATCCCATAGAAATGGAATTCATGGATCAGTGGGGGAGGGATGCGAAGTGTGTGTTAGTGTGGGGAGGAGGGCCCTCCGCTGCTCTGAGCGCCCCTCCCTGATATTGGCTCCTTGGCACATGCAGATCCTGAATTGTGTGGCATCACTGACCGATCACCTCTCCCAGGGGCCCAGAGGCATCTCTCGTTCCCGCCCAGGACACGGGGCTCAGCCCCAGCCCTTGCAGGCCCAGCCTGCAGAGGGGCCTCCTCCTGCCTGAAGGGGAGCTCTTTCCCGAGGAGCTGGCCCCGGGCCAGTGTGAGCTCATGCCTGGAGCCAGCCCAGCCTCACTGCCTTGCACCTGAGCTGGCTGCCACTGCCCCTTTCTCCCAGCTTGGGCTGCTGCAGTTGGTCCCAGGCACAGACACATTCCTGCCAGCCCACAGGGGCTCCCCGAGGCTGCAACCCCTGGGCAGGCCCCTGGGGAGCAGCCTCCCCTCTGTCCACTGAGGACTGATCTCCTCTCCTCCTTGGCACCTGGGTTGAGTGTCTTGGCTGAGCTGATGGCATTTGTTGATGGAGAGAGGGACTGTTATGGAAATAGTCCTGGCCAGGTCAGGTGGAGATGGAAAGCATTTGGTTGCCCAGGCAACAGACAACCTTGGCGGAGTGGGAAAAAGGTTTATGTAAGGAAATTGCCATGGTTCTCTCTTCTCTGGTAAGCTTTGCCTGCAGACTCCTTCCTCCTCCCTTCTCCCCTGGATAGGAGCGCCAGGAGCAGCTCTGTCCCATGAGGACTCCACTCAGTTCACACTTGCTGAGTTTTTGCCGGGGGTCCCTGGCCCTGTGCACAGCTCTGGGAATGCAGAGGGCAGTCAGGCCTGACAGTGTGAGACTGTCAGATCTGGGGTCAGATCTCCTGGGTCCACACATCATTTTGGCCACTTGGCTGTGTGACCTTAAGCAAGCTCCTCTGTGCCTCACTTCTCTCTCTAGAAATGGCATTGGTAACATGTACCTTTTAGGGCTTAGAGGGGATGAAAAGTCATTAGCTTGCATAAGGCCCTTGGAGTAGTGGTTGGTGCATAAAGAAGCAAGTGGTAAATAGTGCTGTTATCGTTGCTGTGACTACCATCATTCTACCGAGATGAGCCAAGCAAGTAACAGGTCACTCGTGCCCGGGGGGATGCTTCGTCTTGAGTCTTTTCAACTGGAAGGCAGAGTTGATTTCTTGGCCCTTTGACAGTGGCCAAGCCCAATCTTTGGGCCTCAGAAACAAACATGAACAACGGTGTCCTTAGAACTGAGGCTCTGGGGCCAGTCCTTTCATAGGGGAGGGATTTTATTCAAGTCCTTTGAAACGTCTCACTCTCATTTTTTTTCATGCAGAGGTTTCTTTAAAGTTTTATTTATTTGGTTAGTTGTTTTTGGCTGTTCTGGGTCTTCACTGCTGCGCACGGGCTTTCTCTGCCTGCGGGCGTCCGGCCGGTCCTCATGGTGGTGCTCGAGCTTCTTGTGACTTCCTTGCTTTCAGACATAGGCTCTAGGTGCGCCGCACGTTTGAGTAGTTGTGGCCATGGGCTTAGTGGCCCCTTGGCATGTAGGATCTTCCCAGACCAGGGGTGGAGCCAGTGTCCCCTGCATTTCAAGGCAGACTCTTAACCACTGGACTACCAGGGAAGCCCCTCCTATAGATTTTTAAAATATATTTTTTGGGGGAGGCAGATATATATATATTTTTTCTGCCCCAGCCTTAGATTGGACTGAATGGTGGGGGATGGCCCAGAGAGGTAAGTGGCTAACCCGAGGTCACACAGCCAGGGCGTGGCAGAACTGAGTCTGTCTCTCCCGTTCTTCCCCCACCTCTTCCACTCAGGTCCAGCCGGGCCTCCGTTTCCTGTGCCCGAGGGTCACCCCTGCCCTTTCCTGACACCCCTTCTCCCAGGAGTGGGCACAGGTGTGGCTCCCCAGCAGCTCTGTGCACCTCGGGAAAGAAGCTGGCTTTGTTGCAGGCCCAGCAGCTGGGGCCATTTGAGTTTCCATTAAGCTGTTTCCGCGCCTTGGGCGGGAGCAGGAGGCTCGGCATTTAAAGGTCACCCAGCTTTTGAAGCTGCAATGACATTAATAGCTTGGGAAGAAAACAAGCCTGTACGGGGCCGGAGGACAAGGAGCCTCTGTTGGGGCAGCGCCCCCCCCCCCCGGCCCCCTCCCCGCGCCAGGCACTCACACACACATTCACACTCAAACACGCACACACACAGCCCCTGACAGCCTCTCTCTGTCTCTCGTCCCCACCTTTCCTTTCTCCCCCTTTGGGGCCTCTCCAGCTCAGAAGCCAAGAAGCTCAGGCAGACTTCCCTGCCCCTGCCCCCACCACGTCCGAGGTGGCAATTGCACAGATGCCCTGGGCCCAGCAGTCCCTCCGTGAACACAGCCGTCTCCCACTTGAGGTTTCCCCAGGACTTAGCCACGGTTACACAAGCACCCCAGGGGTCATATGACCTCATTCCGGCCCTGCTAGCCTTTGCAGCCTGGGTTCCTAATGAGACAAAATAAGCCTGGGCCTGGTCTTCTCATACAGGAAATGGAACGGCTGGCAAGCAGGGTGTACCTTGCATGCCAGTTCTAATCACTCGGTGGGGGCTTGTCCAGAGCGCTGGGATGAACAGGCTCCTGAGGCCGTGCGGGTTGCAGGGAACAGTGCCTCGATGGGTTAGTGATGTCTGCCCCGGATGCCAGGTAGAAGTGAGTGGCATGTGTGCCTTGTGTTTCCCACCTTGAGAATAAATTGGCCTGAAACCCTCCCTGTCTTGTATTCGGAGACCCCTGGGGTGGCTGAGGGGCTCCCATCCCCTTTAATCTTGAGGGAGTGGGGGTGGAGCTGATCCTCTGGTCCCTGGGGAGAAGCCAGCCGCTCAGTTGTTTCCTTTCCCGGGAGCAGCTGAGGCCTGAGCCCTCGGACACCACCTAGTGGCCTGGCACGGCGGGGCCATTGGGCTGGGCCCAGATCTTATTAGGCAAGAAGGGACAGCGCGTCCCTCTGACGGCTGCGATCACAGCAGTTCAGACAGATCACAAGATCTGGCCTGTCCCTCGGCCCTGGGGGTTTTCAGAGAAGAGAGCTGGGGGCGTGCAGGGACACGGCCGGCCTCGGGTAGTCGCTGCAGAATGACAGAATTGGTGAGGGGTGGGGGGTGATGCAGAACAGTGCTCACCACGGGGGCCTCTGGCGTCCCAGCCCCGTACCTCCTGTGCCAACCGCCGCCTTTTGGGGTTGAGTCCTGGCCCTCCCAGGAGGCACTAGAATTTCAATTCAGGTCTTGGAGGGGGGCCGAGCTCCTGCCCTCCAGAGCTGTTGTTGGCTTGGAAAGAAGACTGGCGTGCCATCTTCCTGGTGTGCCAGGGAGGAGGCCCTCAGGCCAAGCGGTAGGGATGCAGGTACCTGAACTGCGTCTCGGGGCTGCCCTGGGCTCCGTTGCTTCATCCATGACGTGGGGCAATACCACACACCCTGTGTAAGTGATGGGTTTGCTGTGAGCACTAAATGAAAACGTGGAAGAGAACGGGCTTTGGAAATGAAGCACCCCGCCCCCACCGTTGCGATGAGCTGGGGGAGGAAGACGGGACGAGAACCCACAGTTGCTGTACTCCCAACTTCTTTCCTTCCCGTCTTTACTGTCCACCTGATAAGTTATGTTGGAGATGCTGTTGGACATCTGTGTGGGGGCAGCAGGTCGGCCATGCAGGCGTGGGGTTAAAGGGTGTGTTCCTGGGAGACTTCACGGCAAGAGAAATTTGGGAGGCAACATTTGGCATGTTGTTCAGTCACTCAGTCGTGTCCGACTCTGCAACCCCAGGGACCGCAGCAGGCCAGGCCTCCCTGTCCCCTGCCATCTCTCAGAGTTTGCCCAGGTTCATGTCCATTGCATTGGTGATGCCATCCGGCCATCTCATCCTCTGATGCCCTCTTCTTCTGCCCTCAATCTTTCCCAGCATCAGGGACTTTTCCAGTGTGGCATGTAGATAGTATTTAATGATGTGGGACTAGATAAGATCACTCAGGCTGTAAGTGTAGCTCTGGAGAAGGGCCACAACCTGGGCAGGAGGTCACAACATCCTGTCTCCTGTCTTGTCAGGTGCTTCGTAAGCTCAGTTACCCGTGTAAGTTTTATCACAGCACCCTTTCCACGTAGGTGTTAGCTCAACTTTGACACACGAGGAAGCTGAGGTTTAGAGAAGTGAAGTGATTTCTCGAAGTCACACACCCTTTCCAGGACCAGGCAGAACTGGGACCGGGATTCTGGCTCCTGGACTCTCCCCTCCCCGATGTGGGCCCTACCTGGCCCTGCAGGAGACTCACTGGGATGACCTTGGGCGAAGTCAGGAGAATGACTCTCGGGCAGCTGGCCCACCTCCCTGGGCCAGGCCTGGAGTGACTCAGGCCTTGGCTGTCTGCACAGGCTTGGAGGGAAGCTTGGCTGTCTGCCGCCCTTGCCAGACCTGGGTTCCTCTCCGGGGAGCCTGGCTCCCCAGGGCCTGGGGGAGGACAGGTGTGGGGTTCTGCCTCCTAATCCCCAGGTTGCTCACAAGCTGTGAATTCAGGCGAGCTTTTGAGCTGGCCTCCAAGGTGTCTAATGCGCTTGGCAGATTTGACTCACTTCCTTTTTCAGCAGTCAGAGGTTATTTCCCTCTGTTTCCCTGCCAGTGCCCCGTAGCCAGGATTCAGAGAGGTGGAGGAGTGATTTCCTCAAGGTCATGGAGCTGGTTCTGGGGTGGGGCCAGCAGACCCCCTCCCCGCCCACCCACCACCCACTCCAGAGCTGTCTGGATCCCCTTTCCTCTGTGGAATGGCAGCCTGACTGGGCCCAGTCTCCTGAGCCTTTTTGAGGCTCTAGGGCTCCTAGACTTGCAAGCCTGACTTGGCATTTTAGGCTCTTAGGAAGTGGGTGCCTAATTTTGGCCTCTTTACATGCTGGCTGTGTGACTTTGTGCAAGTTATCTTACTTCTCTGAATTGGTTTCCATAGCTATGAGATGGGGACGATCAGATCTGTCACTGGAGTTGTAAAAGATTACACGTGAAAGCACTGGCAGGAGTGCGTGACCCTGTGTCTCCTGCCTTAATTTTTCCATGTGTTTTAAGTGGCTTTTCATTTCAGCTGTGCTGGTTGCAGATGGCAGCCTGGCATGGATGACTCTGAACCAAGGACAGTCCTTCTCCTTGCTGCCAGCCACACTGGCCAAGCCTCAGTCCTGACCTCAGCTTATGCATTTGAACTCAGTGAGGGGTAGGGGGTCGGGGGTGGTGCTCTGAGAAGTGGGAGCTCTCACATTCTCGCCTCTGTTAATTAAAGGCATCCTGGTTTGGGGAGTCCGTGGGTCCTCGCAGAGTCCTGTGAAAATGGCATTTCTGCACATCACATCCTGTTTCCCTGTGTTTCCCATTATGTTTCGGAGCCATCTTCTCCTCATCCACGGAAACACCCTTTGATGGAAAAGTTGAGGCTTTGCCACTCCCTGTACTGTGTCTTGGGCACCTCCTCTGGTCTTAGGTCTCATCTCTTCATCTGTAATGTGGAGCAGCCTATGGGGCTGGCTGAGTTGTCGGCTTGTTTACATGTCAGACACGCAGAAATGCTCTTTTTCAAGGCTTTGTACCGGGGGTAATGGAAGTGGCCACTGGGGCTGTGGGGTCTCCAGCTGCCCAGGGAAGCCAGCCTCCCCAGGGCTATGAGGATCAGGATCACCTTCCTGAGAGCTGACAGAATTCTGGAGGTTGATACCCAGATGCAGGGGAAGGCTCCCCTAGAAGCTCCTACCCCATCAGCTCTGGGATCACTTGGCTGGGATGCCAACCGCCCCTGGCTCTGTGCCAGCCTTCTAGGGCAGTAGCAACGACAGTGACGCAGCTAACCACGTTCTAGGCAGCGTGCTCAGGATTATCCTGTTAATTCTCATTGAAGCCCCATTCATAGAGGTGAGGTCCTGGACACAGAGAGGAGAGGGTGCATGGATGAGGTCCTGCAGCTGGAGTGGCAGAGAGGAGGGGTGCAGCGAGGGGCTGAATCAGGGGACTTGCGTAAATGGTAGGAGGGCGAGAATGCCTCATGGGGCCTTCCTGACACTGAGGCCCGGAGGCCAAGGGACCTGTCAAGAGGGCTGCTAATGGGGAAAACCTGGTCCCCATCATCTCCCTTCTTCCTCTGTGGGGGTGGATCAGGTCCTGGCCTCTTTCTCCAAGGTACTGCCTTTTGGCAATGTGAGAACTGGGTCCCTCGATCTCTTGCAGATTACTTGAGGGGGAGGCTGAAGGTGGCTGTGCTCCAGAGGCCGCAGCACCAGGCACTGACCCCTAGGTCTGATGACAGGAGACTGGCAGTCCTGGTCTGCCACCTGGGCCCCCAGGGCACTGGCTTCTGGGACCTCCTGGCCCTCAGGTCCTAGTTGGAGGCCTCAGGGCACGTTTCCAGAACTCAGGACAAAGACAGCCACCAGGGTGGAGCCCCACTTTGGAGGACATTTTGGCAGCGTCCCCTGACCTTCCGGTGTGTCAGGGGTGATGAGAGGCATGGCTGCGGGCACTGGGGTGTCCGGAGCTGGCCATGGGAGGCCTTCCTTCCTGTGCTCATTCTCACAACAGATTTCTCGGAGTGGCCAGTTGAGGTCACTCCTCTGCACTTCCTTGTGAGATAGCTTCAGCCTCTCTGAGCTGTGACTTGCTCATCTAGGCAAGAGATGGGGTGGAGGAGGCTGGATAATAAATCATACTTAACCCAGTCATCAGAATCCTACTCAGGCATTAAAAATCATGAAGTAGATCTCTGTGTTCTGACATAAGAAGATGGCTACAATCAGTTATTAAGTGGAAAACAACAAGTTGCACAGTAGAATTTATGGTTTGATCACATTTGAGTAAATGAATTCATGCACATGGTAGTATATGCGTAGAAAAAAGTATCTAGAGGCAGGTATGTGATACGCTTTTCTCAGTGGCTTCAGTCGTGTCTCTCTTCAGTCCACGGGCTGTAGCCCATCTGGCTCCTCTGTCCATGGAGTTTTCCAGGCAAAAACACTGGAGTGGGTTGCCATTCCCTCCTCCAGGGGATCTTCCCAACCCAGGGATCAAACCCACATTCTTTACCGCTGAGCCACCAGGGAAGCCCACATATAGAGTATTAACTGGTTTTCTCTGCGGGTGGGAGGCAATGATAGTTCTGTAACATAGTGTCCGGGGTCTGCCTGGGACCCATGTGCTTCTGGATTTGAAAACACCCCGCCTCCCTGGGACTAGGCAGACACCCACCCAGCAAGTCCCACAACAGGAGACTGAGACAATTTCCGCGTCCCTCGGAGGAGGTGGAGATCTGAAGGACATAAAAATCTCAGCATGGTGGCACTGGAAGGGCTAGGGAGGCAGTATGAAGTCCTGTTTTACCTGTGAGAGGACTGACCTATAGGGACAGAAGGAGCCAGTGGCAAGGATGGGTCTCCTGACCTTGGGGAGAGGGAGGGCACTTGCACTGCCCCTTCCACACCCTCTGGTCTAGTTTTCTTTCCATCCTCAGTTAACTGTCAAGATCATGGCAAGGAAGAACCTTGCACTGTTTTGCGTTTATCTACCCGCTGTTAGGATCATGACCTAACATTAGAGAAGTCTTAAGAATATCCTTTGATGCAACAGTCCCTTAAAATAAAGCTGGCACTTTTCTACAATTAGCAAAATTACTGTACATCTTGGGATAAGCCTGAGAAAAGTCAGAACTTGATGGTTTTAGACACATTGAACACTCAGTCGCCGGCAGTAACACAAATGTGACCTTGGTAGTGATTGACACCCTGGTTCTGAGCGGGCTACACAGTGTTCTCTGCGGTTTCGCAGACGTCTGCGCAAAATGGGAGGCAGGATGGTGGGGCACTGAGGGTGGGAGGTGAGGCAAGCAGAGACTGGATGGGGCTGGAGACCACAGTGGGTGTGCAAAAGCCACATGCCCCAGTCACGTCCCCACGAGTGCTGGGCAGTGTCTGTAACAGCTGAGACCAGTGGCTGAGGGGCCACAGAAAGAAGTAAAAGTGAACGTGTGAGTCGCTCAGTTGTGTCCGACTCTTTGCGACCCCATGGACTGTAGTCCGCCAGGCCCCTCTCTCCATGGGATTCTCCAGGCAAGGATAGTGGAGTGGGTTGCCATTCCCTTCTCTAGGGGATCTTCCCAATCCAGGGATTGAACCCCCATCTCTGGCATTGCAGGCAGATTGTTTACCATCTGAACCACCAGGGAAGCCCCTCAGGGCCACAGTCCTGGCTTCAAATCCCCACCTCCTCCACTTTCTCAGGTCTGTGCCTCAGTTTTCTCATCTGCAAAAAGGGGGATCCAAGCACCCACCTCATAGTGGTGTCATGAGTTAACCAGCAGGGAAATCTGTAGGATGTAAGCCCTTGTTAATTAGGAGGGAGCTATAGCTGTGTAACTACCATAGGTGAAGAGAAAGTAGAAAGAAGCAGTTCTCTGGAGGGTGTGGCTCTGGGGTGAGGAATCGCCGGAGCTGGAGTGGGTTGCGTTCCCACGGACTCTCTGTCCTTCCGTTTCAGGTGGGATGGTCCGTGGAGCCGGCCCCAGGATGCTCCCCGGCTGTGGATGACCGAGCCGCCAGCCCCCTACGGATGCCGCGCCCCAGTCTTCTGACCCGGGTATCCTGCCCGGCGCGGGCCTGAGCTTCGAGCAGCCACGGCGCAGGGACCCGGGGGAAGGGGCTCGGCGCCGGCGGGAAGCCTTCTCCCGCAGCGACTCGGCAAGATGACCAGCCTGTTCCGCCGGAGCAGCGGCGGCGGGGGCGCGGCGGGCGCGCGCGGGGCCGGGGCTGGCGCCGCCGCCTCGCAGGAGCTCAACAACAGCCGGCCGGCCCGCCAGGTACGCCGCCTCGAGTTCAACCAGGCCATGGACGACTTCACGACCATGTTCCCCAACATGGACTACGACATCATCGAGTGCGTGCTGCGCGCCAACAGCGGCGCTGTGGACGCCACCATTGACCAGCTGCTGCAGATGAACCTGGAGGCGAGCGGGGGCGGCGTCTACGAGGACAGCTCCGACTCGGAGGACAGCATACCCCCAGAGGTAGGGGCGCGGCCCCGATCGATCCTTCAGCAGGAGCTGCAGCAACTAGTTGAACCGCTTAGAGGACTTGAGTTATACTCCTGTCTGGGTTCCTCCTGGGGAAACTGGTACCCAAGTCAGCCCGGTGGCCTTGGTTTCCTGGCAAAAATCAGGCAATTGCTCAGCAAACACTGAGCACCTTCTCAGGGCTGTGCCAGGCACTTGCTAGCCCCTGGGTCAGGGGTCATCAGAGTCGAGGAGCTTGTTCAAAATGTAGACACGTGGGTCCCACCCCAAAAGACCGAATCCCCTCTCTAGGCTGGCGCTGTCTGGTCTGTATGTTGGAGTCTTGGGGCATCCACTTAGGCCGGCGCAGAGTTTCTGCCCTCATCAGAGTTCACAGTCCCTGGGGGACTAGAGGCTGGTGTGCACCAGTGGCAGGCCACAGGAGTGAGAGCTCAGATGGGGAGAACGCAAGCAGCAGAGAGGAAACGGCTGCCCAGAGGAAGGGTAAAGAAGGAGGAAAGGTGTGTGGAAGGAACAGCTTGTGCAGAGGCGGAATAGAGCAGGAAGCCTTAGGAGCTCGAGGCAGGGCCTCTGTTAGGCTCCTCGACTGAGCAGAGCAGGAGGCCTTGCAGCTGAGAGAAAGGAGAATGTTCTAGAGCAGCGGGAACCACGGGAGACGGGTGACACGTCAGACTCACAAGTTCAGTTCCTTTGACGGAGGCATGAGGGGCTCCAAGAACCAGACGCCCATCAGAGGCTCTTGGAGCAGGGAGGTGGCTGGGGGAGAAGGGAGCCACCCACCACCTTGGTCCACCTGCTGGGTGTGGCCAGGCCTCCGTGACCCCTCCAAGAGTTCACATCTGACCTCCCACCCTTGGTAGGACCTGCAGTCCTGGGCCCAGAAGGGGCCTCCGGAGCCTTTCAGCAGAAGGTCACTGCCTGCAGAGGGTCCCTGCCTGCAGAGTCACCTAGCACATATAGCCATATTTCTAAGAACCTTCCGTTCCAGGATGGAACGACCCAGCTGATTGGATTCAGCTCTGCTCTTCGCCGAGTCCCAGCCTGGGCCAGGCACCATCTTATATACTTTAGATGTATCATCGCTTTGAGTCTTCACACACTTCATGAGGTTGCATGGTTATTACCCCGTTTACAGTGAGAAACCTAAACCCTGGGGTGGCCTCAGGGGCTTTCTGAACACAGCCCTATATGTGGCCATTCTCCGTTAACCAGAGTCATCCTGCCGGGCAAAGCCTCCTCGCTCTTCCTCCTGTTGGGGTGCTGCCTGGGTGGAGGAGAAGCTCTGTGGGCAGCGACTTCTGGCTCATCCCTCTGTCACCCGTAGCACCCAGGACAGTCACCGTACATAGCCAGCACTTGGAGTGTTTGTCGAATGACTCAGTGTTGCTGCTGTGTGTGCACAGCTTTTTTTAGTCTCTTTTCCTGGGAGAGCACACCTTGGCTCTGCTTGGATCAGCCAGTGGATCCTCTCTGTGAGGAGGAGGAGGAGGTGTGTGTGCACCTGCAGATGCCACCTGTAATTGTGAGCCGGAAGGAAAGTTATCTGCAAACACTGACCCCTTCCTCGGTTTCACTTGTCCTGACTGCCTGGCAGGTAGGATTGTGTCTCCCCCTTATTCATGGCACCCACAGCCCCGTGACCCTCTATAAAACTGCCCTGATGCCCTCGATAGGCCTGTGCTGTGTGCGCTTCCGTTTTTCTAAGTATCTGGCTTTCCAGATGGAGCCCCTTCGCAGCAGCCCCCTTGGCTGTTTCTGCAGCCCTCCTCTTTGGAGCTCTGCGTGGGCCCGTCGGCAGGCAGTCCCTGAGCCAGCGAAAAGTGCTGCGGAAAATTTATGAGCAGCAGCTGGGCTGACAATAACTGCTGACTGGAAAAAGCCCCCTCTCTGGGGGCTGATGAATGGTGGGCTGGCCTGGGGGTATCCTCGCCACAGAGAAATGTCTCCCATCAGATAAATGGCCTGGACCTTGGCCCCCAGAGCACCTGGCAGGCATCCATCACCCACACAGGGCTAAGCCGGGAGGCCACGGAGCCAGAAACTTCAGTATCTTTACAGCCAGAAGGACAACCTCACTGTGGCTCTCGTGGGGTTGCAGGGGAAAGGGGAGGCCAGAAGCACGACTAGGGTTACTTCTCCCCGAAGACTGGGGCTCAGCCTTTTCTGGAGTGTGCCTGGCCTGCTGTCTGCCTTCTCACTTCATCCTGCTCCAAGAGCCTCTGATGGGCGTCTGGTTCTTGGAGGCCCTGGAGGCTGCGCTAAGGGGCAGGAGCAGCTGAGGAGAAAGACCTCACTGCCCCCTCCTGTGCGGCGGGCAGCAGAGGCCTGAGGGACAACTGCTGCGGGCCTCAGTCAGAGGGACCCCCAGCAGCTTCCCTCTGGGAACAGCTCCTTCGGAACTCTCCCCTCCTCACCCATCTGACTCAGAGCGGCTTCAGTGGGGCCAGGTTGGCCGCCGAGGGGCGGCCGTGGGCTTGGCCTGCGGGCCCAGCTTGGAGCTGAGTCCCTTAGAGTCGGGGTGTGCCAGGGACCAGGACTGGATCTTACGGTGCGCTCACTCACTCTCCTTTTCGTGTGGAAATTCGGGCTAAGGAGAGCAGTGGCCTCGAAAGGCAGCTACTGTCTTTTTTTTTTTTTTCTGCAAAAGCATCTGTTTAAATACTTTCCGCCTCAAAGGAAAGAACGTTAGTGCATTCCAGAGCAGGAGGCGTCCTTGGGTCAGGCTGGCTGGGTGTGTACAAAGCGTGGCAGTGTGTGTGCGCGATGGTGGTACGGTGGTGAGCACAGATGCCTTCCAAAACATGAGGCAGTGTGTGTGTGTGCATGCATGCTCGCTCACTGCCCCCCACCTACTGTGGTGTCCCTGTTGAGACTGGGTGCCCAAGAGTGGCTGGGCGTGGGCAGGGCCGTGCAGAGGCGTCTTAGTGGTGACTTCTGCAGACTCACTTGGGATTCAGATTTCGAGCCAGTTGACAGCCTCTGAGCCCTTCATGTGTCCTTTGGTCTCGGAGGTGAGAGAGGCACAGAGCTGGGGAAGGGCTCGGGTGGGGACTGTGTGACCTGGGCTCTCTAGGTTGGTGGCTTCCTGCTGCTCCAGACTGCGCTGGGCAAGGGTTCAGATCAGCCCATGCAGCAGGAAGCCTGGCCTTTGCCCAGCCTTTGGCCTCTCTTGCCCCCTTACTCTGGCTCCTGGATAAGGAGAAGAGTCTATGAGGAAGGGCCTGGTCCCTCATTTTGCTGTTCTCTGTCCTGAGAATCCAACCTGGGCATGCCGGCATTATATGCGAAGGAGAGACTCCTGCTGTAGACACCACATCCAAGTTAGAGACTCAGTTCTAGAAACAGTGTGTAGCTTTTGCCGTGTTCATCAGTCAGCCTGTGCCTCAGTTTCCTCATCTGTAAAACGGGGGTGATGATCCATAACCTACTTTGCCAAGTTATTTGAGCTTAAGTTGAGTTAATTGATGTGGAGATTATTTGAGAGAGGATAGGAATGATGTTAAAGCTATTTACCAAAAGTAACACATGAACAGAAGCGTTCACAAGGCACAAGTAGGCGGCTCAGTGACGGTTCATCAGCACCCGGGTCAAGAAGCATCAGCAGAGCCTGGAATCCCCCTTATGCCCCTTCTCAGCTTCCCTATCCCCAGAGGTCACACTGCTCCACCTGCAATCCCTGTGAAGTTGTTTTGCTTGGTTTTGAACCTTACTTGGATGGCTCTGAGCATTCCTCTGGGGACGTGTGCATTCATGTCTGCTGTGTGTGTTGGAATAGTAGGCTCAGAGGTAGCCCATGTGCTGAGTGCCAGTGCAGGAAGCCAGACAGTTTTGCAGAGCGGTGGTTGTATCACTTTCCACTCCCACCAGCAGTAGTGGAGTTCCCTGACTACACATCCTCGCCCACGCTTGATTTTTTGTCTACATGTTATTTCAGTTCAAGGAAGGGTTGTTAATATTTCTTTCTTGTCTCTGATGCAGATTTTGGAGAGGACCTTGGAACCTGATAGCTCTGACGAGGAGCCCCCGCCTGTGTACTCCCCACCTGCCTACCACATGCACGTGTTGGACAGGCCTTACCCTCTGGCTCCCCCCACTCCACCTCCCCGGTAAGAATCTCCCCACAGAGAGCAGGGCAAGGGGCAGGAGGATCAGAGTTGGGATTGAGTACAACAAGCCCAGAGGGCACCTTGGCTGGTTCCCTCTGTATTCCACCTGGAACAGGCTTCTACTGCAGCAAAACACACTTTAGCTAGAACCCAAGGAGAGTTTTCAAGCTCTAAGGATTCTAAGAACAGACAGCCACTGAATTCCTAATCTGGGCTAGGACTGTGCTGAACACCTGGCAGGACACAGAGTTAAACAAGGTTCAGCCTTCACTTTCTGGGAGTCTGTAGTCAAGGGAGATGCAGAGTGGGGATGACAAGAGGTGTACTGACGCTTCCCCTCCTGTGCCCATGGCAGACATCACTAACTGGTCACCGTGCTCTTGCCGGCTCAGGTAAGCCAGAACCTCAGAATCCTCTGCAACACAGCGCTCACTGCCAGACAGTCATCAATAGTCAATGACGTGGATATTTGGGGTTCTAGAGAGGTTGTGGGGATGAGCAAGTAAGTCTCTTTTTCTAGAGTAATTTGATCATCAGGAGCAGAACAGTAGACTGCTGGGTGCCTGGAGACTTTTTCCAGGTTAGGAACTCTGTAGTTTAGAAGTTTAAAATGAAGCTGGTCTCTGAAGTGCTTGTTTTTCTGGGCTCTGCATTTGAGGTGGGGCTTCTGGTATCCTTGCCTGGGAAATCCCATGGACAGAGGAGCCTGGCAGCCTACAGTCCACGGGGTCACAAAGAGTCGGACACGACTGACCGACTAACACACTTTCTCTGGTGGCTCAGGTGGTAAAGAATCCGCCTGCCAATGCAGAAGACTCTGGTTGGATCCCTGGGTCGGGAAGATCCCCTGGAGAAGGAAATGGCAATGCACTGCAGTATTCTTGCCTGGAAAACCCCAGGGACAGAGGAGCCTGGCGGGCTCCAGGCCATGGGGTTGCAGAGCTGGATATGACTTAGCGACTAGGGAGCAGCAACACGCGTTTGAGGTGGCTCTTGGAGCCCAGGTTTCTCTTTGTCCTGGAGCTGCTCGTCCTGAGAATGACTGAGGCCTGGGATGGGGAGGGGTGGGAAGACTGATGGGACAGTCCTTGGGGACTGATCTTGCCTTCTGGGGATCCTGGGAGTCCTAGGCAGTAGCAGTGGAAAACTTTGTGATCATCCAGGCATAGCTAACAATAACAACTATCGTTATTAAAAACCCTTCAAATGCCAGAAAATGGCAAGGTTCTTTACCTATACGCTGGCATTCAAACCATCTAACAGCTGTGAGGTAGGCACTGGTGTCATCCGCGTTTTATAGATGAGGAAACCGAGCCCCAGAGAGGTTTCATAACTTCCCTAAGACCACAGAGCTCGAACCTGAACCCAGGTCATTCTGACTCCAGAGCCAGTAAACGCCTCCCCTGCTGTGTCCTGTCATCCCCCAGTGAGAAAAACCTCTGTGATTGTAGCTCAGGGAGCAGACAGTGGCCTGTGAAGTTGTGGGGGTGAGGAGCCTTGTTTGAAGTCAGGGACAGAAGCGGAGCTGAGGCTGTAATGAAGGAGGCATAAGTAGTCTGGGCGAAATCTTCATAGGACTTGCAGCCCAGGATGGGTCACGATGCCCAGGGCTAAATCATTTTCCTTTGACATTTTTTTAATATTCTAAGATGATTTTGCAAAAAAAAAAAAAAAAAGTTCAGTTTCTATTAGGCAGAATAGTTCTGCCTATTTTTCCAAAGGGAAAACTTAGCCCATCAGAGACAGCATCCCACTGTAAACCGGGCATGGATATCCCAGCTGCATCTTTATCCCCCTCCCCCGGCATCGTGGCTGGAGGAGGGCAGAGGCCATCCAACCTAGTGACAGGAGCCCCGGTGGGGACTGAGCGACCTCTGGACCAGACCAAGGCTCCAGAAGCCTCACTCACACCCTGTGACTTTGGACGAGCTACTGCCCTTTCCTGAGGTTCAGGGGCTTGACCTGGAAAGGAAGGCTTTGCTGGGCTCAGGGTGGAGCCAGGGAAGACAGCCTGTGAGTTGTGGAGTCAGACAGAGGCCATGTTTCTCCCCACCTCCCCCTCCCTCAGCCGTCTAACTTCTGATTCTTGAGGTGCCTTTGGCTCACTGCTTACCCTCTCTGGGCTCCATTTGCCTCATCTGTGAAATGGGAACACTCATCTCCATCTCAGCACTCTGGTGAGGGTTGAATGAGATGCTGTGTGGGGGGCACTTAGCACGGGCCCAGGTATGAACCAGACGTGTCAGCAGACGTCCCACCCCGGCTGCACAGCGGGCCTCTGAAGTCAGCTCTGACGGTTAACACCGAGACCAGAGTTAAGGCTGCTCCCAGAGGCTGGTGTTCAGAAGAGGCAGGCCCCACCTCTGAATACCTGCCGCTTTGCTCTGGGCTGGCCCTGCTAGGCCCAGATGGCCCAGATTCCTACCCCTCACCCGCGCCCCCAGGGCCTCATGAGTCTCTCCATCCGGGACATGCATTTCTAGCATTTAGGAGCCATCTGAAGCGGACAGGTGCTGAACCGTGTGCAATACAGAGGAGAGGACCCTGCTACCCTGACCTCCCAAGGAGTTCAGAGTCTGGGGGTAGGTATAGACATAGGGCAGGGTACAGGGAAGGCAGCCTAGAGGAGCTGAGGTCCAGGCTGAAAAATGCCAAAGCGGACAGGAGGGCATTCCAGGCAAAGGCAAGAAGAGCTCATGCGAAGAAAGACCTGGAGGCAGGAGGCGGGGCCCATCCGAGAGAACTCCAGAAGTGTGAAAAGGCCTGGGACCGAGGCCGGCAGACAGTGGAAGCCCTCGTGGGTCCTCCAAGGAGCTCTGACCTTCTCCTGCACCCAGGGGTTCAAGCAGGAGGGTGACAGGATCATGTTAGTGTTTTAAGCATCCTCTGGCTGCTGGGGGCAATCAGAGGTGAGTTGGGGGAGGGTAGGGGGCCAGGAATGGCCTGGCTCCTTTCTGCCACCTCCAGGCACTGGACTGCCTTTGAGACCAAAGGTGGAGCAGGATTTGGGAGCTGCTGGGGTGCAGAGAGGCAGGGAGCCTGCCTGGAATGCTGGGATCCCTAGGCCCAGGTTTCACCAGGATGATCTGTGTGCGTGGTGACAGGCCTGACCCCATCTAGGCCTCCTTGCCTTTACCAGAAATCTTGCTTAGAAGGCTTGTCACTGAAATCCTTCTGGGCTCTGATATTCTTTGGGTAAGCCTGGGGGTCTGAGTCTGTTGACACTTGGAGTTCTAGTTCTGGGTGCAGAGTCAGAAACTCTGGGCCAGAAGAGCCTTCCCATCCTTCCCTCTCCTTTCCTTCCCACAGCCTGTCCTTGCCCCTTTCTCCTGAATGAAAGACTAGCTCTGAAGCCCCAGCACCCCTCCTTACAGGCCACCTGCTGTTCTTCTGTTGAAATTACAGCCTTGGAAGATCTCA
Organism: Raphicerus campestris; assembly: GCA_006410735.1. Lineage (NCBI taxonomy): Eukaryota > Metazoa > Chordata > Mammalia > Artiodactyla > Bovidae > Raphicerus > Raphicerus campestris. The sequence continues at coordinate 486,000 of SJYW01034489.1, read as the reverse complement.
TTTGCCTCTCAGCTCATTTCTGACATTCCTTTCCGACCACAATGGAGTTGCCTGTGCTCAGGGCCCCCCCTGGCTCCTGCAGCTGTGGGCTGACCTCATCTCAGCCCGAGCCAGGGCAGGGGGATCGGCCCGTCCCCTCTTCCAGGACCATGGGCCCAGCATCCAGGGACCCTCAGCCTCCAGCTCCTTGTCCCCTTCCCAATTTGGGTGCTCAGTAACAAATGTCTACAAGAGGCCGGCTGCCACTCTGAAGCACTCTCCAGGGCTTTCCTGGGTAACTGGGTGTGGTTGAGTTGGGGTGGGCACCCATGGCCCAGTGAGGACCCTGAAACCACAGAAAGGGTGGTGAGGCTGGAGGCGATTTCTCCAGGGTGCCAGAGTGGGGGGTAGGGGATGGTCTGGCCCTTGGAGCAAAATGAAATTGCCAACTCTGTCGGGAGGCAGAGGAGTGATGGAGCAGAAAATGTGCCCGGGATTCGGAGTCCCAGGCTGTGATGCAGGGCACACCCGCCCCCCGCCCCTCTGGAACAGCAAGAGGGGCCCGGGGTTCCCTGGCTGCCCCGTCTGGAGCTGCGCTCCCACCACGCACTTAGCAGCTTGTTATCCTGTCTGCTGCCACCTCCTCCCTTCCCCCTGGGCCGCCAGGCCACCCGCCCAAAATAGAAAAGGAAAGGAAGTTATTTCCAGTGGCAGCCCGGAAAAGCTCCCCTCCAGTGAGTGGGCGGGCGGGATTCCTGGAGCTGGAGACCAAATCAAAGCCGGCCCGCGAGAGCGGCCCCCACCACCCCTGGC
>SJYW01034489.1:437259-475282 GCA_006410735.1 Raphicerus campestris | reverse complement strand
ATGCCCACGGCCCCCTTCCTAGCCCCCCTCCCACTGTGGCCTCTGCCTGTGGCCAGGAGAGCAGCTCCTCCCAGTCCCACCCTCCGTTTGACTTTCCAGCTTGCTGTTCAAGGCAGCCTCATGAGGGGTTCCCACACACCTGGGCAGGATGGCAGTGGTTTGCAGATGAAGGGAAAACCCCACAGGGGATACAGTCTCCCCTGGGACCACCCACCAGGTCTGGAGCCTGGGTCTGCTTGGCCTCTAGGGACCCTGGCGTCCCTGTGTCCCCTGATCCCAGCAAACCAACACTGGGGAAGGCTGGGCTGTTGGCCGCTCTGGGTGTCTGTTCCCTGGGAGCACACCTATCACTCAGCACCCAGGAGCTCGTGTTATCCTGGATGCTAGAGACAGAAGGCTGAAGGGCTGTGACCCCTGCATCCATGTCCAAATCCACAGCACCCCACATGAGCTCCGCGAACACAGGCCAGAGACCTTTTGTTTGTTTGTTTGGCCAAGACACATGTGACATCTTACTCCCTGACTTGGGATTGAATCTGCACCCCTTGCGTTGGAAGGTGAAGTCATAGCCCCTGGACTGCCCGGGAATCCCCTAGGCCCAGAGACCTTGCAGACACCGGGTGGCTGGAAGCAGTGAGTGTCTGGCGCAGTAGGCGTCTAGGGCCAGAGGCCAGGGCTCAGGCAAGGCCTGGCTGAAAGGGGAGCTAGGGGGCTGGGCCTCTGTGCTGGAGGTGGCTGGAAGCTTGGGCACGTGGGTGGCATTCTGAGCAGGATCCCGGGGTGATGGGCCAGGACACCTGTGTGTGGGCCTGACTGTTCCCTCCTCATCCTCACCTGTCGCCCTCCAGCATCGACATGCTGGGCTCCGTGCCCCCTTCTAGCCAGAGGCGCTACCGCAACTGGAACCCGCCACTGTTGGGCAACCTCCCTGAAGACTTTCTCCGCATCCTGCCCCAGCAGCTGGACAGCATACANATGCCCACGGCCCCCTTCCTAGCCCCCCTCCCACTGTGGCCTCTGCCTGTGGCCAGGAGAGCAGCTCCTCCCAGTCCCACCCTCCGTTTGACTTTCCAGCTTGCTGTTCAAGGCAGCCTCATGAGGGGTTCCCACACACCTGGGCAGGATGGCAGTGGTTTGCAGATGAAGGGAAAACCCCACAGGGGATACAGTCTCCCCTGGGACCACCCACCAGGTCTGGAGCCTGGGTCTGCTTGGCCTCTAGGGACCCTGGCGTCCCTGTGTCCCCTGATCCCAGCAAACCAACACTGGGGAAGGCTGGGCTGTTGGCCGCTCTGGGTGTCTGTTCCCTGGGAGCACACCTATCACTCAGCACCCAGGAGCTCGTGTTATCCTGGATGCTAGAGACAGAAGGCTGAAGGGCTGTGACCCCTGCATCCATGTCCAAATCCACAGCACCCCACATGAGCTCCGCGAACACAGGCCAGAGACCTTTTGTTTGTTTGTTTGGCCAAGACACATGTGACATCTTACTCCCTGACTCGGGATTGAATCTGCACCCCTTGCGTTGGAAGGTGAAGTCATAGCCCCTGGACTGCCCGGGAATCCCCTAGGCCCAGAGACCTTGCAGACACCGGGTGGCTGGAAGCAGTGAGTGTCTGGCGCAGTAGGCGTCTAGGGCCAGAGGCCAGGGCTCAGGCAAGGCCTGGCTGAAAGGGGAGCTAGGGGGCTGGGCCTCTGTGCTGGAGGTGGCTGGAAGCTTGGGCACGTGGGTGGCATTCTGAGCAGGATCCCGGGGTGATGGGCCAGGACACCTGTGTGTGGGCCTGACTGTTCCCTCCTCATCCTCACCTGTCGCCCTCCAGCATCGACATGCTGGGCTCCGTGCCCCCTTCTAGCCAGAGGCGCTACCGCAACTGGAACCCGCCACTGTTGGGCAACCTCCCTGAAGACTTTCTCCGCATCCTGCCCCAGCAGCTGGACAGCATACAGGTAATGGGGGTTCCCCCCCCAAGCCTGTGCAGCGTCTCACGCCAGTCACTGACCCTCCCTGACGTTTAGGCCCAGGCTAAGCTGCCCTGGGGTGGTAGGGAAAGAAGGCTGAACCAAAAGCCTCCTTCCCCACTGGGGCCTGTAAGGCTGTAAGGTTTCCCCTTCCACTCAGGAAGCGGACTGCCCTGAGGATACTCTGGCGAATGGTATCACCCTAGGCTGGCAGGAGTTGGGGGTCATTCAGTGGTAGAAAGGGAGAGCACCTTCCTCCCTTCCTCTCTCCCTCCCTCCCTCCCTCCCTTCCTTCCTTCCTTCCTTCCCCGGGGAAAAGGCCAGGGTGCTTCTCCCCAGAGGCTGGCCCTTGCAAGCAGTCTCCTCTGAGATGGCCAGGACAAAGAAAGTATGAGTATGGAGACTCTGAGCTATTTGAAGATCATTCTTCAGGACTAGTCAGGTTTTGACGAAGGGAACGCTGGTGGGAAGGTTCAAGGTGCCAAGCTGGGGAGGTGGAGAATGGTTCTTAAGTCCCTGCTGCTTCCTCGGCACAGAGGGCTCTGGTCTGTTAAGCTGAGTCTTGGCTAACAACTCGATCTGGGTAGAGGAGGGCCTGGCTACAGGGCGGGGCCGCAGCATCCTGGGAAGGACGCTTGTACCCCCGGTGTGTGCGCCCTTGTGAGTAGGTGGTCCACGTGCTTACTCCCCTCCTCAGGCCACCTCCAGGGGCTCCAAGCTCACAAGTACAGAGGGAAGCCTGCCCCCCGCGGCGGGGCCTGAGCCCCAGGATCAGGAGAGCCGCTGGAAGCAGTACCTGGAGGACGAGAGGATTGCGCTCTTCTTGCAGAACGAGGAGTTCATGAAGGAGCTGCAGCGCAACCGGGACTTCCTGCTCGCCCTGGAGAGAGGTGGTGCCCTGGGGGGGTGGGGGGTGCTGCAGTCGGAGCTCGAGGCTAGGGGCTAAGGTGGGGTGACGTAGGCTTTAGCCTGGGGCTCTGAGCTGGAGGTCTGAGTTGTCCAGGTGAAAGTGTGAAAGTGTTAGTCACTCAGTCATGTCTGGCTCTTTGCGACCGCAAGGACTGTAGCCCACCAGGCTCCTCTGTCCGTGGGATTCTCCAGGCAAGAATACTGGAGTTGCCATGCCCTCCTCCAGGAGATCTTCCCGACCCAGGGATGGAACCCACGTCTCTCATATCTCCTGCACTGGCAGGCAGGTTCTTTACCCCTAGCGCCGCCTGGGAAGCAGAGTTCTGCTTACAGGGACCTGAGTCACCAGGACTTAGCGGGAGAGCGGGGTACCCTCTGAGCTTTGCGCCTCCTTCCCCCCCCCAACCCCCATACTTCTGCTCTGTGCCAGGCGCTGGCAGCTGCCCTGTGTGACTGGAGCTCCAGCAGTAGAGGGACTGTGTAGGGGGGTGCCAGGGTGTGTTCCTCCCTGAGCAGAGGATGTTAGAGTAGGGCCGCCTTTGGAGGGTTTGGGAGTGTTGGGGTTGTCTCTGGGCCAAGGATCCTACTCCCCCGAGCCTGGCTGCCTTCCCCCTTTAGAGTGGGAAGCTTTGGAGTGGTGTGCAGTGAGGGGCCTGTGGGAGAGTGATGTTGTGCATACACGTGTATGTGACTGGCAGTGTGTTTTGGTCAGGAGCATGGTGTGCAGGGGAAAGTCTGGCCTGAGACAGAGGAGCTGAAGGCTGGTCCCAGCTCTGCAGTAAAGATGCTGGTGGGAGTCTCCAGGCCTTTCCTTTTAGATAAAGGGCTGGACGATCCGGTTTCTCAGGGGCCTCTTAATTTTGACATTCCGACATTCCAGGCAGTGCTTTCTGGTTCTTTGAGAGTTCTGGTTCTTTGAGAGCCCATCGGTGTTGCCCGTGCACATGTTGTGTGTGTGTGTGTGTGTGTGTGTGTGAGTGATTCTCAGGGTTTGGCCTCCAACCACCTCTCAGCTCAGGTGACCCCGGGTGGGAGCTAGCTCCCGTGACCAGACTGTGGGCCTTTTCCAGATCGACTGAAATACGAGTCCCAGAAATCTACATCCAGCAGCGTGGCCGTGGGAAATGACTTTGACTTTCCCTCTCCTGTCCCAGGTAACCTTGCCTTCCTGAGAGAGAGAAAGAGGGGAGCCTGGAGGGTGTAGGGGCTCCCAGCCCAGGGGTCTGCATATTTGGAGTTTGGAGAGAGGGTGGGGAATAGGCTGCAGAGGATGGTTTTGCCCTATCAGCATATGCCCCGAGACGGGTGAGATGGGCCTTCCCCTTGGCAGCCCTGGTTCCTGCCAACCCAGTGGCTGCTGAAGCCCTCACCTGGGGCAGGCCTGCAGACTGGTTCCACTCCTTAGAGGCACTTGGAGCCTGGGCAAGAAGGGGACACAGCACACCACATAATGTCCCATAGGGTGCTGGGGCTGGCAAGGGACTCAGAGACCCCAGGGGAGCTTATGGTCTTGTGGGGAGTGCAGGAGATGCCTCTGAGAAACAGGGAGCCCGAACCAGCAAAGCTGAGGACACCTGTTAATTATAGCAAGCACATGCTGGGGGACAGGGAGGGTCCATCTAGGGAAGGTTCATTCATCCATTCGGTAGCTGGGCCTCTCTCCCCCCCAGGCCAGGCCCTGCCTTAGTATTGGAGGAAGAGAATTTTGAAAGTTTTATATACAAGACGGTGAGAAGCAGGAATTGCCCAAGCAGCTGAAGGAGGGCCCAGGGTGGACGGCAGACTACTAGGCTGCACGGATGGGGGTGGAGCTGGAGCTGGGGACCCCTTGAGAGCCCCAGTTCCACTCTTGACGTCTGGATTCTGTGTGTCTATGTACAGTGGCCCTGGTTGCCGGTACCCGCCACGCACACACGGGCCTCCTGCCTCAGAGGAAGAATGTGCAGCTTTTGCCCCAAACAGATCTTGCATTGAGTGGTGGAGTGGGGGAGGGGGGCAGAAGGAGGGGGGACTCAGTTGATCCCAGCCTGGAGAGAGAAAATCCCATGGAACTGATTCATAAGCAACAGGCTGAGAGCTTAGGCCACACCAGATGTGCAGCGGGGGGTTTAACGGCAGCCGCATGTCCTTGATCCCGAATTAACCATAGACACCGGGATGGCTGAGATGGATCAGAATGACTCACAGGGACTTAGTGGACAAGGTGACTCTGGATTAGTGTGGGGACCTTAGGAAGGCAGTGAGGAACCCAGGTGGGTGCTGAGTGATCCGGGAGACTCCGGCCGGCCGGCTGCGTTCTGACTTAGGGACTCCCCCCATTCTTGTTCCTGCTTGTGGTCTAATGAGTCAGAAACTCCGTGTCTGGGGGAGTCATGGAGAGGTGGACCCTGGAGCGGGGAGAAGGGCATCCCCACGGCGGGGCCCTGCTGTGTGCCCTGAGCCTCCTTCCGCTGCCGTGTTAATTCTCACACTGCGTCAGGATGCAGGCCAGCCGGCCACATGCAGGTGAACTTGCAACAGCCTGCAGGGGTGCAGGGGAAGCCCCGGGGCCTAGCATCTGGTAGTGTCCATGGTGTGAACGCTCCAATCACAGCTGATTTCAGGCTCACAAAGAGCCTTCATGGGACACGAAGTGGCCAGAAGAGCGGAGGTGGGAGCCGGCCGGCCCTCCACACAGAATTTTTACAGAAAAGGGGCAAGTGAGACTTGGATGAGGAAGGAGGCAAATGCTCACTGAAGCCTAGTGTGACTCCCTGCCTGAAGCTCCCTCCAGGTTAGGGAGGAAGCCTTTTTCCCTTCCTCACCTGGAAGGGTGGGGCCGAGGCCCTCTCCTGGGGAGACAGTCCTGACCCACCACCTCAGGCCTCGACCAGGGCACTGTCCCTCTCCAGCTGGCCCTCAGCGATGTCTTCCCCCTTCCAGGAAACAGTGACACCAACCCTGCTGTGTCTGAAGATGCCTTATTCAGGGACAAGTTGAAACACATGGGAAAATGTGAGTCCGGCCTACGCCCCCTCCCCAGCTGTTCCCAAACAGGCCTGTGGCTTCCTGGAAGGGGAGGGAGCCACCTGGCATTGTTAATGCCCACTGATTCTTGGTGAACCAAAGTGACATTTTAATCACGGACTAGCTCCCTCTGCTTCCCTGCCTCACTTCCCTGTGCAGCTGAGTCTGGATACAAATTAAGTTTTAAATCCTCTTGAGCCAGCTATCTGCAGAAAAATAATATTGTACTGGGACCACCCCCCCCAACCACCCCCCAANTGGCCTGAGGGTGGAGCCCCTGCCTCCCTCCTGTCCTGCAGGAGAGACCACAGACACGGCCTGACCCCCCGCCCTCATCCCAGCTCCCTCTGGGCACCTGGGGCCCTTCATCCCCATGGCCGCCTGCCTTTGAGCACCCCTCTGCTGCACAGAGCCCTGGGCGGTCCCCGGAGCCCTGTCTGAGGGGTGATGGGCCGTGCAGAGCCGTGTGTGCCACCTGCTCTGCATGGGATCCTTGCTGCCTCTGTCGGGGGCTGGCAAGAGTCCTTAGAGGGATCCAGAGATAGGCCACCCTGGAGCTGGAGGATTCTAGTTGTGGGGGGAGGGGATCTTCAGTCTGGCAGAAGACAAAAAGCCGGTTCTGGATGGGATCCTGCAGCCCCTGTCCAGCGGCACTGAGCTCCCATCTGGACTAGACATTCTGCTGCCTCCGGGTGGGCAGTGATCAGTTCCTTGGTAAGCCCGGGAAGGTGTGGGATTGGGGGGCACGAAGAAGAGGCTGCCAGCCGGCCTGCAGCCCCGGGCCACAAGGGCGTGCTGGGTGCCCCTTGCCAAGAGCGACAAGGTGAATGGCCAGGCGAACAAGGGACCTACGGATCTGAGCCAGCACCAGCCACTGCTAGCGGGAGGGCTGGGGGGCGGCCAGCCCCGCCTCTGTGGCCCCCCACCTGGAGATGGGGGTGTGCTGACCTGGGGGAAGCCTGGGCGGGTAAGAGGCTCCAGCTGGAGTGGGGAGTCTGTCAAGCTGCACAGCGCTGGGGCGTTAAGAGGAGGCGGCAGGCCCGCTAGGGCTGGGTGACCACGAGTCACCCTGAGATAAAGAGGGCCTGGCGCACCCCACGCAGTGCCCGGGGCTGGGGAACCCTGGCCGCCTCCCCGTCCCATGGAAGTGCAGTTGCCCTTCGGCTCCCCACTGATCCCCCACAGCCCCCGCACAATAGAGGGGAGCCCCAGTCCATGTGTGTGACTTTGTTAGTTCTGTCTCTCCTCCTCCTGTGGGTTTTTTCCTGGAGCTGTTTCGTAGGAATTGGTGTAATAAAGACTTGGTGTTCTCTTGGTGCTCTGACTTGACGGCGCCTGGGCTGACCCTCTTCTCCTCTCTGCACCCCCGCATCCTCAGGCACCCCCACGCCCCGGGGCCGCCGGCCTGGCACACCCGCAGCTCATGCAGGCCCAGGGCGCGGCCTCTCAGGGGCCTGGTGACACCCGTGTCACACCACAGCCTCGCCCGCCTGCTGCAGTGCCTGCTTTCCTGTCTGCCTGAGAAAGTAAACCGCTTGCCGACAGTCTGTTGCAGAAGCTCCAGCCGATCACCTCCCTAAATAAACAGAAAGCTGCCAGAGTATCGGCTGCCTGGGACTGCGGGAATGTACAGTCTCAGACTTCAAAGGGCCCGCAGAGATCTTCCAGTTCAGATCTCTCTGGCTTTCTCCCTACTGCCTTCCGGGCCAGGGAGCTCACTACCCAAGGAGGGAGCTGGTGCCCTTTTCAGACAGAGCAGTTCTCAAGGTTATAAAGTTCTTCCTGGTATTGAGCGGTGGGCCTCCTTGTGGCTTCAACCACACATATCTCAATTCTGGGCTCAGAGTCACCCAGGCCAAGTCTCACCCAATGCTGTATTGGAGTTCAGTGGCCTTTCTTCTGGATAAACAATGCAGTTCCCTCCTGCCTCCCCTAAGAAAAGATTCTGCCTGGGCCCCTGCCCTTCCCCCAGCCCAGGTAGATGAAGGTGGTCTCGTAGATGGACATACCTGCTGATGCCCCAGACAGACCTGGAGCTTCTGTGCTCAGCTGCGTCCTACTCTGTGATTCTGTGGGCTGTAGCCTGCCAGGCTCCTCTGTCCATGGAATTTTCCAAGCAAGAGTACTGGAGCGGGGTTGCCATTTCCTGCTCCAGGGGATCTTCTTGACCCAGGGGTCAAACCTTCTCTTGCGTCACCTGCATTGACAGAGGGATTCTTGACCACTGTGCCACCTGGGAAGTTGAACCTGGACCTCAGCAAACCAAGGGGAAACTAAAAGACACTTGCTCTGTGGAAGGAAAGTTAAGACAAATCTAGACAGCATATTAAAAAGCAGAGACATCACTTTGCTGACAAAGGCAAAGAAAGCTTACCAGGCCCTGCAGGAGTGCAGAAGAGGAGGCCCCTGCTCCATGAGGAGTTCCTCCTGGCTGAACAGTGTATAGAGCACCCAGGAAGGTGCCCGGCTGGGCCAGGTGACTGCCCCAGCCATCTACTTTCCCATTCCGCTCATCTGTGGGTTCTGGGCTCTTGGTGTCCACAAGGTGATGCCTGCAGATTTATCTTCTGCAAAAATGAGCCCAACTATCTGGACTTTGGTCCAATCAGAGCCCCTCCCACTTTCTATGCTTTGCTGTCCTCGGGGCTCAGTCCCAGCTTGAGAGGAGCTCACAGGACTAGGGAGTGCTGTGCCCAGAGGAGCCAGGCTGTTGATGACCACAGCAGGGTCTCAGCCTCCCTCTCGGCTCACGTGTTTATTTCTGGCTGCGCTGGGTCTTCGCTGTTGTGCAGGGCTTTCTCTAGTTTCTGTGAGCGGGAGCCACTCTCTAGTCGCGGTGCATGGGCTTCTCATTGCAGAGCGTGAGCTCTAGGGTGCACAGGGCTCAGCAGTTGTGGCACGCTGGGCTCAGGAGTTGCGGCTCCCAGGCTCTAGAGCGCAGGCTCAGTAGAGTGGCACCCGGACTTAGCTGCTCCAAGGCACATGGGATCTTCTCAGACCAGGGATTGAATCCACGTCTCCTGCATGGGCAGGTGGATTCTTTATCACTGAGCTGCCAGGGAAGCCCCTCTCTAGTGTCCTGAGGCACTGCTAGAGGGTTGAAGTTGCAGGAAACACAAGAGAACTTGGTTTGAAGAAGATAGGCACAATGTGAAATGATGATGCTGAGAGCTGCTTACTGTATGTCAGTCACTTTACTGGCTGCTTTGTTCACATTATTTTATCATGCAACTATGCTATGAAGTCAGTATTAATACTTCCATTTCCCAGATCAGGAAACTGGAGCACAGAGATGACCTGGTCCTTATTCAGTAAGTGGTACTACCTGAATTTGAACCCAGGGATCTTCCCTGGTGGCTCAGCTGGTAAAGAATCTGCCCACAATGCGGGAGACCTGGATTTGATCCCTGGGTTGGGAAGATCCCCTGGAGAAGGGAACAGCTACCCATTCCAGTATTCTGGCCTGGAGAATTCCATAGACAGTATAGTCTATGGGGTCACAAGGAGTCAAACACAACTGAGTGAATTTCACTTTCAGCGGAACTCCGAGCTGGTGCCTGAACACTAGGTGATACACTCGGGTGGAGGAACAGGTGGTAAGACTTATAACCCTTGCATAAATGCAGTTTGTAGAGGGCAGAAAGGTCTACCTGTTTCAAAGCCTTGCCAACAGCATCCCTGAAAGTCAGCTATTAGCATCCTTTGTCTGGTTTTAGTAACAGAAACAGTCTCAGCATTTCCATCAAGCGGCAGGTGTGCTGCCGAGGGAGCAGCACTGCACCCCTTTTGTCCAGTATCACAGCCTTAGACTGATATTTGTTGGCCTGGCTTGCTGGGCCAGCTGGAGAAAGGTATGGAAGTTTCTGGAGCTGGTGGTGGGGAGGTGGGGTGTTGAGGGGGCTGTGTGGGTCTACTGCCACCTGGTGGCTCTCTCTTGGAAGTGGCGGTTGCTGGTCACTGCAAGGCCAGACCACTGCTATCTCAGAAGGGAAACCTTTGCACCTGTTTTTTCCTCAAGCCAAACAGACAGAGGATGTTTACTCTGTTCACATGGTCTTACGTTTAGTAAAATTTGCAAAGATATTTTTGTACTTTTTTTTCCTTAAAAGGGCCGCTAAGATTGTATAAGCTTCAGGCCCCACAAAACCAGCATCTACCCTGCCTGCCATTTCTATAGAGTCACAATTAAAAAAAAAAAAATCAGTTCAGGAGGATTATTCCAGGGATTCTGCAGGAAGGACTGGTGGAGCTCAATACAAACTCAGCACGAGCCTGCCTTGCTCTGACCTTGCCATTCAAAGTGTGGTCTGTGGATACAGTGACCAACTGTTCTGGTTTTCCAGGAATGAGTGGTTTCCTCTGATGTAAAACTTTCAGTGCTAAACCAGGAAAGTCTGGGGCAAACTTCGAAAAGTTTACGACTCTTATCTGCAGACCAGCAGCCTTGGTGTCAGCCTGGAAGTCTGTTAGAAATGCAGAGTTTCAGGGATAACTCCAGACCTACTGAGTCAGAATCTGCATTTTCCAAGAATTCTAGGAGCTTCAAGGGCACATTAAAGATGGAGGGCTCTGCTTTCCCCAAGAAAAGAAGGGCCCCCACCAGCCCCGAAATGTGTGCTTTCAAGGGTCTCATCTTCTGCTGAGAAAACCCCATAGTGTGATTCCAACTGCCCTTTAATTTTGATAACCAGAGGCCAGGACTAACTGGCTCCTATTTCCTTGGCTACCGCGGGAGCCACGGTGATACTGTGAGACCTCCCAGGGCAGGTAGGCATAAAGTGCTTCTCTCTCCTTTGCCTAGACTGGATTATTCTTGGGGATAAGGTTGCTGTTTGCTGAAGCATTGAATGGGCAGCCATGTGAAAATGCCTTGAAAATTGTTAGGTGTGCTCCGTGGTGGCTCAGATGGTAAAGAATCTGCCAGCATTGTGGGAGACCCAGGGTTGGGGAGATCCCCTGGAGGACGGCATGGCAACCCACTCTAGTATTCTTGCCTGGAGAATCCCATGGACAGAGGAGCCTAGTGCTAGTGGATTGCAGTCCGTGCAGTCGCAGAGTCAGACGCAACTTAGCAACTAACACACGATTGAATAAGTTGTGATTTATTGCTCTTAGGCATGGATTGGTCAGAAATCATTATCATCATTACTCCCATTGTTGAGCAATTACTATATACCGGGCACGGTTTTAAGCACTTTGCAGTGCTTAAAAGGAGTGCTCTGACTCCTTACAACAAGCCTATGTGGTAGGTGCTGTGATGTTGCCCATTTCACAGATGACAAAGCTGAGGCCCAGAGGTTTGTAAAAGGGATCTGTCAGTGAGGCACAGAGGACAGCCAGGACTGGAAGTGAGCCGGGGCATGACGGGGTAGAGGACTGCTTCCACTGAACCACAGTTTTCTCCCCATGGGTGTACCCAGGGAAGGCCTCCAGCGAGGAGTGCTGAGATCACCGCAGCCTCATTTGCCCTATCTTGGTTTAATTTCTCAGTGCTCTTCAATAAGGAAATTCTTTTGAAGAGTCAGCTCTAGGCTCTGCACCAGGCTGGGTGTCAGGAGGCAGAGATAAGCATCCTGGTTGCTGCTTCAAAGAGGCCCAGACTCAGACAAGCAGACAGTGTTACAACACCAGGGCATATGGGAGCGATAAGCTGAGGGAGTGCACAGGCCCCGGGGACACATCAGTCCAGTGGAGTGTGTGCTGGGCTGACACACCTTCCCGGCTGAGAGGAAGTGGAGGTGGGGGCCTCGAATCGGGGAGGGTCTGGGCCAGGAGGTGAAAGGGGGCCCTCCTGCCGCTTCCTTGAGGACCCCCCGCCTCTGTGCGCTTCTCCTTCCTGGGCCTTGTCCTGTGGATTGAATGTATGTTCTTGCTTGCCTCCTCTCGCAAAGCAACAGCTCACTGCTCTCTGACCCTGGCCCCCCACCAAAGGTGAGCAGCAGCATTCAGGATTTCATGGACTTGCCAAAGCTGTTCTGCCATTGGAGATTCTCTTTCTTTCAGACAGACAGACTCCTGGGCACTAATTACAAAGATGTGGGCAGAGTGTAGGGAAGTCACCAGGGTGGCCTGGCCCCTATAGCTGGCACAGACGGGCACGGTTGGCCATGTCCAGGCCTAAAGGGAAGGGAGGAGACAAAGACTGGAAGCTGGGGAGAGCTGGGCGTGAAGAGGCTGCCCTCTGGACTCTATGGTCCTCGACTGTACAGGGAGGAGGCGACAGTGGGGGTGGGGAGCAACTTCTATCTCCTTCTTCTTCCCTGTCCCGGGCCAATGCCACCCATTGGTGATACCAACTGGAACCCGACTGGAAACAGAGGGCAAGGGGCTGGAGGATGCAGTCCTAGAAGTCAGCCTCCGGGCATACAGAGCAGGGTGAGAAGGACACAGAGAGGGTGTGGCCCTGGGTGGGAAAATGGAAATATTCAGTACAAGTACTTGCTGCTCAGGGGTGTGAGCTGAATGGTGTTCCTCCAAAATTCATACACAGAGGTCCCAGTACCTCAGGATGTGACTGTGTTTGGAGATAGCCTCTTTAGAGAAGCATTTAAGTTAAAATGAAGTCATTAGTTTGGGCCAGAATCCAGTGTGATGGGGTCATAGCAGAGGACACGAACTCACACAAAGGGAAGACCGTGTGAAGCACGGGAGATGAAAGCTGTCTCCAAACCTGGCAGAGAGACCTCTGCAGAAACTAACCCTGCCAACACCTTGATCTCTGACTTCCAGCCTCCAGAACCGTGAGACGATGGATTTCTGTTGTTCAAGCCATTTGTTCTGTTGTCCAAGCCATTTGTCCTGTTGTCTTTTGTGATGGCAGGCCGAGCCAGTCAACAGTATCAATAAATTATTCAGCATATGACATCAATTATGGATTTGCCTCTCTCTCTTCCTCCCTGGCCAGCCAGTTTCTCTGGGACTCAGCACTGGGTCAGGTAGGTGCCGAAATGTTTCTGGGACAAATGGATCATTTAACAAGAGAAGAAAACATTAAGGTGATCTATGAAACAGCATCAAAAGGCTGAAGTCGCAGGTGGCAGTCAGTGGATTACAGGACACGGCAGCAAGAGCGATGCCATAACAGCCACTAGACTTGTTACTCGCCAGTCCCCTCTGTGTGCCACATGCTGTGATTCGTGCTTTACATGAATGATCGCTTTTAATCTGGCAACAGGCCACTTAGATAGCTGACATGTCAGCTGGAGCAACAGAGTCTTAAAAAGTTACCGAAGTCCCCAAGATGCCAGGATTAGTGGGCACTTCTACAGTGTGATACGGTGGGGCAAAATGGGGCTGAGTGGCGTCCTGGAAGGAATATGGCCTTTTGGCTGGAGGAGGGCATGGCGACCCACTCCACTGCTCTTGACTGGAGAATCGCATGGGCAGAGGGGCCTGGCGGGTTACAGTCCATGGGGGCGCAAAGAGTCGGACACAACTGAAGTGACTGAGCGCGCACGCAAGCATGGCCTTTCGGAGAGTTTACAAGCTCTATTCTCTCATCTGTACGACTGTCAGGACATGACCTATAGCCTCAGGGAGCTGAACAATGGAAGGAGATAATCCAGGTCTCTGGAGTGGTGCCTGGTACAGGTACATCAGCTTTTTGCAGCCTTGAGAGGCCCAGATAAGGAGACAGAAAACCCCGACTGTCCATTCTGCTTGCCCCTAGCTTCTTCCTGCATGAAGAGCGAATGCTCGCTGGAGTGCACACTTCCCCTTGCAGGCTCAGAGGCTTCCCAATCCATCTTGCTGTGTGTGTTTGTGCTAAGTCACTTCAGTCGTGTCTGACTCTGTGACGCCATAGACCGTAACCCGCCAGGCTGCTCTGTCCATGGGATTCTCCAGGCAAGAACACTGGAGTGAGTTGCCGTTTTTCTCCTCCAGGGGATCTTCCTGACCCAGGATCAGCTTGAACCTGAATCTTTTATGTCTCCTGCATTGGCAAGCGGCTTCTTTCCCAGTAGCCCCCTCTGGGAAGCTCACCCTTACTCTACCCATTAATATTCTGTTCTCAGTCACAGAAACGTGAAACAGGACGCTGGAGGGGAAACTCTGAAGGCTCAGAAGAGGAAGGGACTTCCCTAAGAAGATCTTGAGAGAAAACTGCCCCCTTGCAATCCCTCCCCCACAGATGGTTTGGGTCTTTGGCTCCCCTCTGTGAACTTGAAATGAGCCCTTCTCATTCTTTAGCACCAGTAACTGGGTAATGGCGGTGGCCCGCGGGGCAGGCCTGAGTGGGAGAAGGGAAGTGTGTCTGTGGTCGGGGTTGGCAGCTGGCTCTGACTTGGACAGATTTAGAAGCTTGTTTTGAAGCCTGGAAAGACTATATTTAGCTGGGAGCGTGTTTGCGCTTCCTAGAGCAAGGTCTTACAGACCTGCCTAGGGCTTCATGCTTGGCCCAGAGGCCAGACCTATGCTCTCTCTTCCCTGTTCCAGAGGGTCCCGAGGCAGCCGTGAAACCCTGCTCTCAGGCCCTGGCCTCAGATCAGCCTGTCCCTGGCCCCTGGGGCCTGTTTTGCCTGTCTTCCTCAGCCCACCAGTCTCCAGCCGGAGGCACCGTTAAGGGGCATTGTGGAGTCCCAGAAAGTGCCCAGGCGGGGCTGGAGGCCTAGCTCTGACTGTTACTTATCAAACAAGTTACTTAACCCCCTGTGGCCTCACATTCTCATCTATAATGAGGATAACAACAGCCGCTTGTGGATAGGTGTGTGGATTCAGTGAGATAACACAAAGACTCAGTAACAGCTTATGAGACAATCCCCTCCTCCACCTCACCAGCCTCCCAGAAGAGGACTCTGGGATGGCTGGACACTTTTTCTTGCTGACAAAGATAATGGACTCCTGAGAGAAAGCTTGTATGTACGTGATTCAAAACACTTCCTTGGATTTGTTGTTCAGTTGACTAAGTCATGTCTGACTCTTTGCGACCCCATGGACTGCAGCACGCCAGTCCTCCCTGTCCCTCATTATCTTCTGGAGTTTGCCTAAGTTCATGTCTACTGAATCGGTGATGCTATCCAACTATCTCATCCTTTGCCACCCTCTTCTCCTTTTGCCTTCAATCTTTCCCCACATCAGTCTTTCCCAAGAGATTTTCCCTTAGATTCAAAAGTTGAGAAATGAATACAGGGGCTTCCCTGGTGGCTCAGTGGTAAAGAGCCCACTGCCAATGCAGGAGAAACGGGTTTGATCCCTGGCCTGGGAAGATCCCACATGCGTGGGAGCAGCTAGGCCCGCGTGCCACGACTGCCGAGCCTGTGCTCTGGAGCCAGGGAACTGCAATGACTGAACCCTGAACGCCCTAGAGCCCGTGTTCCACAACAAGAGAAGCCACAGAATGAGAACCCACACAGCACAACCGGAGTAGCCCCTACTCAGCTGCAGCCAGAGAAAGGCCCACACCCTAGTGAGGACCCAGCACAGCTGCCCCCCACCTCCCCAGAAGACCTCTGTCTTAAAAAAAAAAAAAACAAAAAACCAACCATGAATATAGACTTTTCACAGCTAAAACTCTGAAGGATACATAAAGAAAAAAAATCTCTCTTCCCCTCCTGCAGTCTCACTGGAGATCATCAACTTTCACAGCCCATGGGTGCCTTTCCACAGTTTCTATCTCCATACAGACACAAACACTGGAAAACGTCCTCCTTTTAACAGGTTAAAGACACTTCTCTGCAAGTTCTTTTTTCATTGTACAGTAAGTCATGGGCATTCATCTACGGCAATACATGTGGATCTAGCTCATGTTGGTTTTAATAGCTGCACAAGACTCCATAGATTATATGAAGCATAGTTTTCCAGCCATTTCCCATTCGATGGATGGGAGGGTGCATTACAAACAATGCTGCAGCGCCGGTCCTTGCACAAATATCCTTGTGAAATTGTGCTTTAATTTCTACAGGATACTTTACACAAAGTATGATTATTGAGCTGAAAGGTTATCCTGAGAGTGTATTTCCCCCAGATTTTTTGAGTTTCCTTCTCGGAATTTGTTTGTTCCGGACACTTTCACTTTTCAGGCTCCAAGGAGCAGCTAGCTAGCGACGCCTCCCGGGGAGAAAACACTAGCTGTCTGCAGCGACCGGATGCAGGTGGCGCTTCAGGGCCGAAGGGTTTAGTGGGGACCGCTTAAAGGCAGGAGACGCAGGAAGGAGGCTTGGGCTCCAGAGTGACCCTGGTCAGGTGACGTCCCTCCTCGGGGCTCGGTTTCCTTCTGCGTAGACTGTGATATCGTGGTCCCGGAGCGGGTTGGAAAAGCATTTCCAGACATTAGAATGAAAGAATAAAGCTTATTAGAGTGAGAGATGCTGTTAGAACAGCGGGCCAATTCAAGGGAGAACCGACCTTGAATGGGGGGTCCTTCAGTTCAGTGCAAGGGGGGGTCCTTAGGCCACTTTTACAGCCAGCGTACAAGGAGTGCGATAGGGGTCTTGCGGGTCATTTGCTGATTGGATGAGGCTCCTATACTGGGTGGGGGAAAGAGTAGGGCAAATGCCTCCTCCCTCCGGGGTAGGAGGCGAGACATGTTATACCGTCCCATTAATAGTTACATCATGGGGGAGGGAAGGACGACAAGGGTCTGGTTTTTCCGTTCCTGCGTTCCAAGACCCTCCTTGGTTATCTGCTCCTCCGTCCTTGGGTCACCACATGTGACTCCAACCAAAATGAGACGCAGACTGAGCCTAGAGCTGGTGATCTCTGATCTCTGCCTCATGAATTCTTGGCCTTGTTGGCTCCCTCAGGACCTAGGCTGCGTCTCCCTATTCCCTCCCCATCATCTTCCCTCGTTCCTTCCAGAGCAGAGGTGGCCAGAAAGGGTAAAACGACAATTAACCCCTCCCCTGGATCGGTCATGTATTGCTTTTGCCCGGCTTTGGCTCTCTCCAGCCCTGGAGGCTCGGCTATCGAATGCTCCCGTCTGAGCCTGGCGAGTAGCCGAGGGTGCGGAGATTCGGCCATCCTTTGCTTCTGCCTGGCCCCGCCCTCCCGTTGAAGCCGCTACTCGGGCACTGCGATCGGCGGCTCGGCCCGCGACTCTCTCCCACTTTGCCTGCCGCGGGCGCTTCCGTTTCCGGTACAGGCACAACGCGGGATCCAAGGCCCTGGGCATGGCGGGGAGCCGGCTGGAAACCGTGGGGAGCATTTTCACGCGGTGCGTGCTCGGAGCCGGGGGTGTGCCGAGGGCGCGAGGGCGTCTCCCCCTTTTACGCCCTTTCTTGGGTGGGTCTGATCCTGGCCAGGCCTCTCGTGCTTTGTCCTGCTTCTGAAAAATTGTGCTTGGCTGCGTCACCCCTCGAATTTCTTAGCTCGCACGTTCAAGATCGCACCTTTCCACTCTCCAAATGGAAAGTGAAGTGAAAGTCTCTCAGTCGTGTCCGACTCTGCGACCCCTTGGACACAGTCCATGGAATTCTCCAAGCCAGAATAATGGAGTGCGTTGCGTAGCCTTTCCCTTCTGCAGGGGATCTTCCCAACCCAGGGATCAAACCTGGGTCTCCCGCATTGCAGGCGATTCTTTACCATCGGAACCACCAGGGAAGCCCAAGAATACTGAAATGGGTAGCCTATCCCTTCTCTAGGGGATGTCCCGACCCAGGAATCGAACCGAGGTCTCCTGCATTGCGGGCGGATTCTTTACCAGCCGAGCTCCAAGTGTAGGTCTCTGGGAAAAGTAAGGGAGGACGGGACTGTTGGGCCTGGCCAGAACAGTCTTTGCATTTTCCTTGATGGGACGTGGATGAGGGAGGGGAGTGGAACGCACATGAGAAGATGGATTAACCCTGAGCACTGTTTGATTGGTTTGGAGTTTGGAAACATTTTACCATTTAGCAGGTAGGGGACCCCCTACTCGCCCTCCTTCTGGTTGTCTTCTGGACTCCGGGACCCTGCCAGTGTCTCAGGCTGCATCAGGGGCTCAGACAGGCTGTTGTCACTTACTGACCTTTGTTCTTTACCCTTCCTTCAGGACGCGAGACCTGATTCGGGCTGGGGTGTTGAAGGAGAAACCCCTTTGGTTTGACATATATAACGCCTTCCCTCCGCTGCGGGAGCCGGTCTTCCGAAGGCCTCGCTTGCGATATGGCAAAGCGAAATCTCCTATCCAGGACATCTTTTACCACGAGGATCAGATTAGAGCGTGAGTGTGGAGCGCATGCGGTGGGCAGCACAACTTCAGAAGGAAAGGTTTAGCCAGCAGACTGGCCACTTACATAGGAGTTGAGTAAGGGCTTGCCCAGTGTAGGTGGTCTTGTCCATCTTGCCAGCTTAGGGACTCAGTGCCCCTCCCCCAGGACAGAGAAGCAGAAGTTCAGAGTAGAACCTGGTGCCCAGCAGCTGACCAGCCATTGCAGTTATAGCTACCTGTTTCTGGGCATCTGTTTGGTGGCTGGCACTGTGTTAAGTCCCTAATAAACGTTACTTCATTTAGGTCTTACTCTAACCCTGCAAGATAGGTATCCTCCCCTCCATTTTAGTCATGAGAACTATGAGGCTCAAGGAGGTCAACTTACTGGGAATTCACAGGACAAATCTTTCCCTTAAATACTGATGTCGGTTTTTAACATCTGGAATGTTAGGATCAGAGACTGTGTCTAATTGAAATGAATACACATCCCTTATTCTTTCCCCTATTCCTGAGTAAGAAAAAAACTTAGAAAGTCATCATATTCTTTATTGAGGTCCAGGTGCCCACCTTTTACTCAAGGAAGACCACACCGCCCCCCTTGCCCAACACACCTCTGAGGTAGGAGAACAAGTATGTTCTGGCTCTACTTGGAAATTTTCAGAGATCTTTAGGGCATTAAATATTTCTCCAGTACTTCCTGCTCAGGTCCATTCCATTCACGTGGTCAGGATGCTTTCAGGGTTATTGGAACGTTAACAACATTGGTGCTTCTGCTGTGTACATGGCAGTGGAACTGGGTGGTGGTCATTGGAGAATGCAGTATTTTACTGCAACCTCTCTTTTGTTACTCGTAATGCCCAGATTATAACACTGTGGACTTAAATAGTTTTTTGATCCTTTATCTTTTTTGGCTTTTTTGTTTGTTTTGGTGTTTTTGATATTTTAAGGACTTGCAACAACAGAATAAATTTCAGGTGCATCAAAGTGAATGTATGCTTGCTTAGCTGCGTCTGACTCTATGACCCCACAGACAGTAGCCCGCCAGGCTTCTCTGTCCATGGGATTCTCCAGGCAAGAAGTGGGTTGCCATGTCCTCCTCCAGGGGATTTTCCTGACCCAAGGATAGAACCCGAGTCTCCTGTGTCTCCTGCATTAGCACTGGATTCTTTACCACTGAGCCATCTAGGAAGCCAAAACCTTAATGGAAAAAGCAAAATCATGAAAGTAATAGAAGAAAACATGGGATAATTGAAAAATAATCTCAGTGATATTGATAAAAGCCTGCCTAAGTGTGACAAAAACCCAGAAGCCAGGGCTTTCCAGTGGCTAAGGTTCCTTGCTTTCGATACAGGGGACCAGGTTCAATCCCTAGTCAGGGAATTAGATCCCACATGTCGCAACTGAGAGTTCACATGCTGTAACTAAAGATCCCTTGTGCCATAACTAATTCCTGGCATAGCTAAATAAATATTTAAGTAAACATTTAAGTTAAAAAAAAAACCCACCAAATCTAAAAGCCATAAATGAAAGCATTAACATTTTCTGCACATAAAAATTACCATAAGCGAAATAAAAAATCAGCTGACATACTGGGAAGAACATTGGCAACATGTATGACAAAGGGCTAGTTTCCTGTTTATGTTGCTGTAAAGTTTGTAAGTCTATAAAAAGACTAAAAGGAAAAAATGGGCAAAGAACATGAATAGGTTACAGAAGAGGGAATTCCTTTGCTTTTAAACATGAAAAGATACTGAGTCTGATAAGAAAAGCAAAACTACAGTGAAGTACAGTATGGGACCTGTCAGACTGATAAAGATCAAAAAGTTGGGAAATATAATTCGGTCAGGGTTTGGGGAATAGGCAGTCTCCTATCTGCCTATTGATACCCTTGTCTGGGTATAAATGGATACAGCCCCTCCCTTTGGAAAGCATTTTGGCAGTTTGGAAGATCAAATTACAAATTAAGGTATCTTGAACCAACAGTACTATTAAAAAAAAATAATTTTTAAATTTAATTTTGGCTATGCTGGGTCTTGATTGCTCCAAAGGCTTTTCTCTAGTTGCGGAGAGTATGGGCTACACCCTCTGGTGCACAGCTTCTCAGTGCAGTGGCTTCTCTTCTTGGGAAGCTTGGACTCTAGGATGTTCGGGCTTCAGCAGATGTGGCAGATGGGCTCCGTAGTTGCAGCTCCTGGGTTCTAGAGCACAGGCTAGACAGTTGTGCACAGACTTAGTTGCTCCACGGCATGTGGGATTTGCCCTGACCAGGGCTCAAACCCGTGTCTCTTGCATTGGCAGCAGGGTTCTTCACCACCAAGCCACCCGGAAAGCCCCAATAATCCATTTTTATGAAATTATTCTGTAGTACACCAAGAAATGTAGATAAAGGTAATCATTGCAGCACTAAAATAGCCAAGGACTAAAAGCAATCTACATGCAGTGAATCGAAATGATCTCTGAGANAGTGCAGTGGCTTCTCTTCTTGGGAAGCTTGGGCTCTAGGATGTTCGGGCTTCAGCAGATGTGGCAGATGGGCTCTGTAGTTGCAGCTCCTGGGTTCTAGAGCACAGGCTAGACAGTTGTGCACAGACTTAGTTGCTCCACGGCACGTGGGATTTGCCCTGACCAGGGCTCAAACCCGTGTCTCTTGCATTGGCAGCAGGGTTCTTCACCACCAAGCCACCCGGAAAGCCCCAATAATCCATTTTTATGAAATTATTCTGTAGTACACCAAGAAATGTAGATAAAGGTAATCATTGCAGCACTAAAATAGCCAAGGACTAAAAGCAATCTACATGCAGTGAATCGAAATGATCTCTGAGAAATAGTAAGTAAAAAGGCGAGATGTGTTTACTGTCCTGGGGTTAAACAGTGGCTGAGCACAGGGAATGATAGATACGTGTATGCTCATATTGATAGAACATTCCTGGGTGGATACACAGGAAACTGGTTAGTGTTGCTTACAGGGAGGGGAACTGGGAGGTTGGGGTACAGGGGTGAGGGGGAGTGCTGCTTTTCTCTGGATACCTTTCTATAACATTTCATGTATTTACCATATGCACACATTACTTACTGAAGACAAAAGCTGTTTGGCTCAGGGTCTGTAAGTCATGTTATCCTCAATTTCTCAGGGTCCAGCAATTATTCTTTACTCCATTCTTGGCCATGATCTATAATTGGAGATTTATATTGTGTTGTTTTGTATTTTCAAGGAAATTTTATTCAGCCTATGGATCTGGTCCAAAAGCTTTCGATCTGTTCAACCCAAACTTCAAGTCTACCTGTCAACGGTACGTCAGTCTACAAGTCTTGGGTTACCTTCCCTTGTTTTAGAGTTTAGTTGTCAGTTTGAGGAGTCTTGTTGAATTCCACTTAAGGAAAAAGATGTTCCTATGGGAAGATCTCTTAAGGGAATACATGGTAACTGTGTAACAGCAGGATTTGACAACTCTGAGTATACAGACCAAAGATGTGACTGCTTGGAATTCTAGGTTCGTGGAGAAGTACACTGAGCTGCAGAAACTTGGAGAAACAGATGAAGATAAGTTATTTGTGGAAGCAGGGAAGGCTTTGTTGGCAGAAGGTGTCATTTTAAGACGAGTAGAAAAAGCGAGGACTGTGAGTATTTTATTATCACAGCTATTATAGGATTGATTGTCTGTTGGAGGTTAAAGGAAGGCTTGGTTTTCTTTCTCCATCCATGGTTCCAGATCAAATCCTGTTAGGCTAAGTAAACTAGAATTTTGTGGTAAGGATTGCTGCATGGAACAAGTGAACTGTCATGAGGGCTTTTAAAATCCTGTTAGGCTAAGTAAACTAGAATTTTGTGGTAAGGATCGCTGCATGGAACAAGTGAATTGTCATGAGGGCTTTTAAAATTGTGGTTCTGTAGAGAGTTTTCATGTTTATTGTGTGTAATTGAATTTGACCTGAGATAGTAATGCAAAGTTTTTGACTCAGTGATAGAATGTGCCTAGTCATATATTAATACTTTCAGCCAATTGAGTGATAACATTTGAGTGATGGACTTATATCTGGGGTTTTAAGCAACAGGAAGGTAGTCAAGTTTCCTGGAAATCTGACTCCACGGGTGTCGAATCCCAAACTGCGTTGGAGGAAAACCTGCCTCTGAAAGAAGTTCCAGAGGCCCAGCATCTGGAGGCACCTGGAGAAGAGTCGAAAGGCCTCTCACCTCCCTGAAGAACGTGTATACCGTGTATACTGACATCCAAACTGGATTCACTACTGGAATGTCGAACCATTTTTAACAGTTGGACTTTGTAAATGTTTCCTGATCTCTGAGGCATCGTGTTTGCCTTCTTTGGGTTCCCACTTCTGGGTTGTCATAAAGCTCTGTATTATGGTTTGAAGAAGCAGTTCTGTGAACTTTTATGTTATGGTGATATTAAATAAAGAATTCCTCAGTGCTTATAAAATAAATTTACTTAAAAATGGTAAATAGCATGAGAAAACCTTTATAAGTATTGTGTGCATGAGATTCACTCTGACTTGGTTGGCTTGGAGTCTTATGTTCACATTTGATTCTCTGGTACGTCTCTTTTCTCGGAACCGTCTGACTGTCACTTCCGTATCACATGTGGTTCCCTGGGCAGCTGTTTCTCTCTGTGAATAATTGTACTTTTTGCTGGAGAGGCCAGGCTGACTGTGCTTTGCAGTAAGAGCAAGGAACTGTCACTGATAACTACAGTCTCATGAGTTGAGTGCTGGAGACGGCATAGACCTGCACATAGTAGGCTGCTCCGGAAGGATTTCTTGAATGAATGACTGATCACATCTAGCTGAAAAATGAATTCAGATGATGTCTCTATAGGTAACTGAGCTNTCACATGTGGTTCCCTGGGCAGCTGTTTCTCTCTGTGAATAATCTTTGTACTTTCTGCTTGAGAGGCCAGGCTGACTGTGCTTTGCAGTAAGAGCAAGGAGCTGTCACTGATGATGAAGTAAGGTCCAAACTACAGTCTCATGAATTGAGTGCTGGAGACAGCATAGAACTGCACATAGTAGGCTGCTCTGGAAGGATTTCTTGAATGAATGACTGATCACATCTAGCTGAAAAATGAATTCAGATGATGTCTCTATAGGTAACTGAGCTGCCGAGAGGGATGACACTCCCCACCCTCATCCACCTGCCTCCCTGGTATCAAGCTGTGCTTACGAGTTTTTGCCAGCTCTCCTGCTATATTCATTTTATCTTTTATTGAATAAATACTCCTCAGCCATTATTAATGAGCTTCTTCAGAAACTTCTTCATTTCAAACCCATGTAGCTTTTTTCCCCTATTCTTTGTGCACAGTGTCTTCTGTCTCCTGGTAGGTTAGGGGCAGGGCCCACATCTCACCATCCAGACACCTTGCACGCAGTACTCAGGTCATGGAAGGTCAAGGAATATATGAGGCAAAAGCCATTCTCAGCCATATTACTTCCCCTACCCCCCCTACCTTTGTCTTTGTTCTACAATTCCTCTTGTTTAGGGAATGCTTTGCATTTAGATGGGAAAGTAAATTATGGCCATTCAACATTGGGTGCCAAATACCAGGTCAGGCCTTGGGAGAAGGATTTCAACAGCTGAAAGAGACTTCTGTTCTCAGAGGAACAATTGGGGCTGACTTGTTACCTTTCTAAACCTTTCTGGGATTTAAAAGGCAGTTTCTTTGTCCTAATAGTGAAAATGTTTTAAAAATGTATTGGTTGCATAGTTAAAATTAATGCCCATGGTGAAAAGCCAATATCCTCCCCACTGTATCCCCTGGCCCTCCCCTTTTTCATTCTGTAAGGCCACCACTATCACCTGTTTCCAGAAATAATTTTGAGTGTGTACAAGGGGACATACTGCATATGTTCTATACTTGGTTCTCCACTTAGAGTCTCAGATCCTCTGGATGCATAGCAAGCCTTTTAGGTTGAATCTCAGTGATCAAAACCATCAAAGAGGATGCCATTGTGAGCAGCTGGGTGATGGTGCCAAGCACCAGTTCACGCAGAGCCAGGTTGGGTCCCACGATTTGAAGGGAAGTCCGTGAGCTGCTGGCTAAGTTGAAAGTGTGCTCGGCATCCCCACCCACCCACCTGCAGCTGGAGAGAGAACCTAGGAGCTCCACTGCCCTGAACGGAACCCCTCAAAAGGATCCTTGAACGTCTGCTCCCTTCCCACTGGCAGTCCCTGGATGAGGGGGTGGGTGACCAAAAATGTAGGCTTCCGAGGAAGCCAGGGTGGAAAATCTTTAAAAAGAAAAAGCAAGGAAATTCCCTGGTGATTCAGTGGTTAGGACTCTGCTGTCACTGCCAAGGGCCTGGATTCAATCTCTGGTCGGGGAATCCCACAAGCCACATGGCATGCCAATAAATGAAAAAAACAAGGTCAAAGGTGTGAGGCTTCCTCGGGGCATTTAGAACTCTTTCCATGTTCATTGTGAACAAAAGTCGTCACCAGCTCCCTATAGTGTTTGGAGAGTGGAAGTGTGATCTCATTCTTTTAAAAAATTTGCTCATTTATTTGGCTGCGTCAGGTCTAAGTCGCGGCTGGGGGTAGGGGGCTAGTCTTCCTTGTGTCATGCAGTATCTTTCATTGCAATGCACCCTAGTTGCAGCCTGCAGGCTTAGTTGGTCCGCAGCATGTTCCCTGACCATGTCCCCTGCATTGCAAGGTGGATTCTCAACCAGTGGACTAGGAGGGAAGTCCTATGACCTCTTTCTTGACTCAAAGAAACTTAGTGTTGTTGGGAAGGTAACATGACTTTCAAAGCTAGATGAACAGGATTCCTTTTAAATTAGTGAAGTGTAGAGAGACAGGAAGAGGGATCAGCCCGGGACTAGTCTAGGACCTGGAGAGTGTTGAAGAGGGGGTGGGAGGGATGTGAAAGCATGCCTGCTGCCTTTTCTGCCAAGAACACCTACCTGCCACCATGGTCTTTAAAAACCATTCATTGGCCTTTTCACATGGTATCTGTGCTCGAAAGCTTTACTAACATTCATGTCAGGTCTCAAGTCCACGTGGAGCCCCTCCCAGGCTGTCCCAGGTCCTCTGTACTCTGGCTGACCCCAGTCTTCCATGCCAGGGTAGATCGCCTCTTCCCATTCAAAGCAGGAACAAGGGCAGAAATCCTTGTGTGTATGCACTGAAGCATTAAATCAGGAGTGGGCCCTCCGTGGGTTTGCTGAGCCGAAGCCAAGGAAGGCGTATGTCCAGGTTACAGTGAAATCTGCACAAGATGAGTCTGTAGGTCTGGGTTCTAGTTCTGGTTGTCCCAGTTTTTGCTGGTGTGACCTTGAGGCCATCATGGTCTCTCTGACTACGAAATAGGGATGGTATTTGCCTCTTTGGCTTCCAGTTAGTGTTAATACTATGAGAATTACTTAAGATAATGAACATAAAACTCACTTGTAATATGTGTGATGGGTACCTTTATTACTCTCTTGAGGAGCAGTGGAAAACAGGTTTGAACAGATAGGACGGGATCAGATCACAGTGGCCTCCTTAACTACACAGAGGAGTTGAGTGGGTGTAAGAAGGTTGGAGCACAGAAGTAACATAGTTAAGACAGCGTCAGGTCAAAGGAAAACTCGGCCAGATGTGACATACAGAATGGGATGGGGGGTGGGCAGTGAGGGAGGGAGGAGGAAGAAACACGTCAGAAAGACTTGGGTCTCTGCAGTCATCCCACTTGGAGGCAGAGACCCTAAGCTTGCCAACCTAAGTTCCGGAAGAATAGTGACGTCACTAACAGAGGTCAAGTTGGGGAAGAGAGCTGCATTTCTCAACATACTGAGTTAGAGGACAGCATTCAAGTGGCAGACAGAGTTACGGGTTGGAGGTCTGGGAGATGGGGAGGAAACCTTAGCACAGGGAAAGGCTGGAGCCAGGAGAATGAATGAGCTCTCTAGGGAAGAGGAAGGAGATGCAGGATGTGGGAGCTGAACCAGGTGAGTGCTTAGGACTGGGGAGTAAGAATGTTAGCAAAGGAAACAGGTCCGGCATATTCCTGCGTCTAAATAGTGAGGCTTGTTGCAGTGGTCCTGCATCCACCAGGTTTTATACAGTTCTTTGTTTGCTTTTGTTGGGTACTTTTAAAGATTTTTTTTAAAATGTGGACCATTTTTAACGCCTTTATTGAACTTGTTACAATATTGCTTTTATTTTATTTATTTATTTTTGAGGCATGTGGGCTTTAGTGCCTTAGCTCCCTGACCAGGGATTAAGCTCACACCCCCTGCACTGGAAGGGGAAGTCTTAACAACTGCACCATCAGACAAGCCCTATGGGTAGAACTGACCCTTGACTGTGTATCCTTAAAAGGCAAGCACAACTCTTTTTGTAATTTTGTGTAGTCTTCCTTGACTTATGATGGGGTTAAGTCCCCACAAACAAATCATAAGTTGAAAATATCATAAGTTTAAAATGCATTTAATACACCTACCTCCCCTCTACATCAGAATTTAGGCCAGCCTACCTTAAACATGCTCAGAACACTTCCATGATCCTACAGGTGGGCAAAATCCTCTAAGACAAAGCTTATTTTATGATAAAGTGTTGAATATCTCATGCAGTTTGTTGAATACTGTACTGAAAGTGAGAAACAGGATGGTTGTCAGAGTATCGGTTGTTTAGCCTTGGGCTTGCACGGCAGACAGCATCGCGAGAGAGGACCATGTACATATCGCTAGGTTAGGAGAAGATCAAGATTCCAAAATCAAAGAACAGTTTCTACGGCATGCAGATTTTTCACACCATTGTAAAGTTGAAAAATTGTAAGCAAACTGTTGTAAGACTGGGGACCATTTGTGTAATACTCAATATCCTGTTCTCTGATAGTGAAACTGGTATTACAGGCAAGACTGTGCCTCCGAAGAATTCTTGGTTTTCTTAGAATGATACCCTTTCCCCAGATGAATAATGGCTGGGGACTTCCCCGGTGGTCCAGTGGCTAAGACTCCATGCTCCCAGTGCAGGGGGGCCCTGGGTTCCATCCCTGGTCAGGGAACTGGATCCTACATGCTGCAACTAAAGATCTTGCATGCCAGCAAGTAAAGACCTCCAATGCGGCAACAAAGATCACCGCAACAAAGACTGAAGGTCCCATGTGCCACCAGCCACCAAGACCGACACAGTCAAATAGACAAAAATAAATGACGACTGCCACTTGAAGACACTCGCCGGCTTCTTTCTTTTCAGACAAAGTGGGATGAGAATCTTATATCCGATTCAAGTAGAGTGATAAGGCTTTCTCTGAGGCCAGCCCTGATGCCCGCCTCTGTTCTTGGGCACCCAGACAAGGCTCACTCACATTGTGCAGCCTCGTTCATCCTTCTAGGCTCCAACCAAGCCCAGCTCAGAACTGGGCCGTCCGTTTCCCTGACTACCTGGGAGCTGCGGCGTGTGACAGGGTGGCTCTGAGAGTGAAAGCAAGCTGGCACTGTGGCGCTGGGAGCAAGGAAATGTGAGCTGAGTGTGTGTGCGTGTGTGTCTGTGTCTGTGGGGTTGGGTGTTATTCCTGAGCTCTATCCCAGAGCTCCCAAAAGGTGGGAGACTGACTGGCTGGGTTAATCATGCANCATATCGCTAGGTTAGGAGAAGATCAAGATTCCAAAATCAAAGAACAGTTTCTACGGCATGCAGATTTTTCACACCATTGTAAAGTTGAAAAATTGTAAGCAAACTGTTGTAAGACTGGGGACCATTTGTGTAATACTCAATATCCTGTTCTCTGATAGTGAAACTGGTATTACAGGCAAGACTGTGCCTCCGAAGAATTCTTGGTTTTCTTAGAATGATACCCTTTCCCCAGATGAATAATGGCTGGGGACTTCCCCGGTGGTCCAGTGGCTAAGACTCCATGCTCCCAGTGCAGGGGGGCCCTGGGTTCCATCCCTGGTCAGGGAACTGGATCCTACATGCTGCAACTAAAGATCTTGCATGCCAGCAAGTAAAGACCTCCAATGCGGCAACAAAGATCACCGCAACAAAGACTGAAGGTCCCATGTGCCACCAGCCACCAAGACCGACACAGTCAAATAGACAAAAATAAATGACGACTGCCACTTGAAGACACTCGCCGGCTTCTTTCTTTTCAGACAAAGTGGGATGAGAATCTTATATCCGATTCAAGTAGAGTGATAAGGCTTTCTCTGAGGCCAGGCCAGCCCTGATGCCCGCCTCTGTTCTTGGGCACCCAGACAAGGCTCACTCACGTTGTGCAGCCTCGTTCATCCTTCTAGGCTCCAACCAAGCCCAGCTCAGAATTGGGCCATCCGTTTCCCTGACTACCTGGGAGCTGCGGCGTGTGACAGGGTGGCTCTGAGAGTGAAAGCAAGCTGGCACTGTGGCGCTGGGAGCAAGGAAATGTGAGCTGAGTGTGTGTGCGTGTGTGTCTGTGTCTGTGGGGTTGGGTGTTATTCCTGAGCTCTATCCCAGAGCTCCCAAAAGGTGGGAGACTGACTGGCTGGGTTAATCATGCATTCTGAGCTTTAGATGGGGCTCGACGAGACAGATGCCTGAGCAGGTTCAGTGAACAACTTGGTTGAGGTCACCTTGGCTGATGGAGGAAGGGCACTTGCCCTCCTGTGGAAAAGACAGGAACTGGCTTTCCTGTCACTCCCAGGGTAGCGCTCAGTGTGGCAAGCGGGTCTCTGATTGGATGAGCCCAGCACTGGAGCAGTTTCTGTGGAGAGGTTGAACCAGACAAGTGTTTATTGTTGCAGCATGAAAATTAAAAGGTTGCTAGGGGAAGACAAGGCAGGCAGGAAGTTAAGTGCTGAGTCCCCTATCAAGGCCGCTGTTGTGGTCCCCCCCCACTGCCCATCGGTGCAGATTACAGAGAAGGGATTTTCCTTAAATGCTAGCTGACGATGAAATTACATTTGGGGTATAGTTTTATCCTCGACTGATGCTTTTTCTGAACTGGAACTGAAATGTCAGTCACCTGACCTTCTAGTCGCTTAGTTCTTTTAATTAAAAGATAGTTCTAAGCAAAATCCAGTAGTGGTCCATTTATTATTTATCAAGCATTTTCCTTCCAGCAGTTAGTGAAAGGTCAGTGGCTTCAACGGATGCTTTGTTTTGTGTGAGCAGCTTAGATGAAAAAGATACACAATCAATCTCCACTCCCCCCTGTTTGCTCACAGGCAGGACACTGTTTAATAGTCACTATGGCATTTGGCAGCTCAGACCTCTTGAAATATGTGGAAAAGTGCATGTGCATCCCTTGCTGCTGAACATTTCTCCAAAAGCAAACATCAGGTTGTGATTATGGTTAATAATGAGATATTGATTGTTTGAAAATGTCACCCCCTGGGTCCTTGGCCCCAGCACCGCTAGATGGCGCTGCCCTCTCACGCTGATGGGCCACGATCCGTTCATTTCCTTGCCTCGGGATACCTTGCCTTTCAAGGTTGGCGAGTGTCCTTGGAAAATGATATTCTGGCTGAGATTTAGGAAGCTGAGGTTCTGGGAGTGCCTGGGGGTACAGTAGAGATGGGAGTGGAAGGGCCACAGGACACACGCCAAGACCTGCAGAGTGGGGGTGGGTCGACCCCGCGCGATCTGCACCCTAACAGTAGCAGAAGGGGAAGGACCTAACCAGTGCTGAGCCCCTGGAGTCTCTGTTCTCTGACCTTGTCCAGTCAGTGACATGTCTGCAAATTTGCTTCGGAGGATGGAGGTGGAGAACGGTGCAGCCAGAGGGGGCAGTGCGGCCGCGGAAAACACCCAGGCCTGTGGCCAGACAGACCTGATGGATTGCTTTGTCTTGTGACATGAGGGGAGTGAGCGAGCGAATAGCTTATGCCTTAGTGTCCTTATCTGCAGGAGAGGAAAACCCACAGCTACCTCTTGGAGTTGTGATAAGCAGCAAACAAGCGTCCACAAACTGGATTTGTCTTCGCTCTCCCTGCTTGGAAAGCTTCAGCAACTGTTGATTCCCACTGGGTGGAAATGAACATGCTTTAGACCAAAATGCAGAAGAAACAAAACGTTGGTGTCGTATACCTTTTCACCAGATGCTTGTTTAATCATTTATCTTTTCTCAACCCTCTCCCCTAGTAGTTACCATCTCCTTTATCTTCTTCCAGCCTCCTAGTAGCCAATCAATCAACCAAAAAACACAAAGGAGGAAACCAAAGACCATCCTGGGAATTTGTCCATTATTGGAACTTACCCAATGCTGGTAGGTTTCACTGAAAAACTTGCTTTTCTTTAGTTATTTCTAAAGCAGATTGTGTGTGTGTGTGTGTGTGTGTGTGTGTGTGTGGAAATTGGCATTCTTTCTGTCCCTTTTTCCCTTTGGCATTGTTGCTCCCCTGCCTTCCTTCTGGTAACCTTTTCTCCTTTCTTTCTCTCCTTTGCACCCTAGACTGCAGGGGGAAGCCAGGGGGGTCATGACCTAGAGGCCTGGAGGAAGAGCTCTGGCCTCTTTCCTCAGGAGATCTCAGTCAAAAGAACTGTGCTCGAGTCCTGGCGCTTGCTTCCCTGTGTGACTATGGCTTTGAGCAGGTCACTTAATCCATCTAAATATTCAGTTCCAGTGAAGTGACATGAAGTGAAAGCGCTCAGTCTTGTCCAACTCTTTGTGACCCCATGAACTGTTCAGTCCATGGAATTCTCCAGGCCAGAATACTGGAGGGGCCATCCTTTCCCTTCTCCAGGGGATCTTCCCAACCCAGGGGTCTAACCTAGGTCTTCTGCATTACAGGTGGATTCTTTACCAGCTGAGCCACAAGGGGAGCCCAAGAATTCTGGAGTGGGTAGCCTCTCCCTTCTCCAGGGGATCTTCCTGACCCAGGAATTGAATTGGAGAGCCTACAAGGTTTTTGAAAGTGTGTTTGTTGAGTGAATGAATGGACAAAGAAACGTTTCCCCAGCCATACCGTGGGGAGACTCGTACCAGCACTGTGTATGCTTTGGGGGCAGAACCCACACAAGATGCGGATGTGACAGAATGGTGTAAATGCTCAAGCCTCCTACAATGACAGGAAATAGTGGTGTGAGGAGATGGAAATGGCCCTGGAGCCGCAGAGCCAGGCTTCTCCAAGGAAAGCAGAGGCAGGGACTCTGGAGGGGCCCAGAGCTAGCGGTCTCTCCGGCTGAGGAGGCCCGCTCTTGCACAACCCCCTGCAGACACGCTCAGGATCACCTGCCGTGCACACACGTTAAATGTGGGGAGAGGGGGTCCTGAGCTCTCTTACTGGCTTCCCTGGCCTCTGCCAAGTGCAGCGAGAAGGCCCTGCTCCAGCTCAGGCGGTCCGCCTCTGCACCCTCCTGCAGCTCATCACCTTCTCGGGCAGCTCTCCGCCGGGCTCCATCCCCCTGTCCTGGCCCATATGTCCCTTCGGCCCCTCAAGGCTTCTAGCCCCCCCACCTCCCCCGCCCAGGGTACACGGCAAGGCAGGCTCTCTGGGCAGAGGGAGGGTCCAGGCCCAGTGCCTGGCTGATCTCACCGCACCCTGCTCCTGCCACGCTCACGGGGGGCCCTGAAGTTAGAACAAGAGGCTTAACCTCAGAAAAACAACAAATTAAATCCTAAGAAGGCAACCTCGCCCCTCTCTCACTTTCCCACTTTTGGATGTGAGAAAAAAGGAAGGGGCTGTGGGAGACAGGCCACCTGAGTAGGAACATCTGGTAACCTGAGTTCCAGGCAGATAAAATGCACCAGAATTTTCCACAGTCCTACAGCTTTCCAGCGGTGTCTCCTGGCCTGGGAAACTTAAGTGCCAATCCAGCATGTTCTCAGGATTGGACCTGTTTATTCCTTCCCTTTTGATTACTGAAGTAATCAAAATCAAATTCAGACGAACCTCTGAAAAGAACCGCTTTGAATACCTATGAAGTCAAGAAGGTCGAGTTTAGGAAAGTCTCATCTACAAGACTTTGTTCCTCTGAGCTGTAGGCCACTTATAATTAATATTAATGAAAGACAGATGACAGATGCTTATTGCTCAACTGACATACGGGCTGCCAAAGCCCATAGCGGTTACTTTAAGATCTAAAGGACTTGAATGTACTTTACTGTCACGTTGAAAAGAATAGAACTTTCAGGGTTTAATCAAAATTTTGTATGTATGAGAACTCAGTGACCCACAGGCAATGTCTGCCTTAACAGCACAACACAGCACAAAACAACTGAGTGTGCGCCATTGCTTACTGATTTAAAAATAGCTCCTTGAAGCCCCAAACCGAGGCAGGAGATGACAGGAGACAGTAGTGGAGGCTCAGGCTCCTGGAGATCCCAGCTCATCCCCTAATTGGCTGTGACTTTGGGAAGTCGTTAACCTTTTCAGCCATTTGGAAAACAGAGGGCTGAGCTGCAAGACCTCAGAAGGCAGAGTCTTTGGGTCTGTGGGTCCGAGAAGAACCGCAAAGCTGGGGCAAGAAAGCGTGCTCCAAGACTTACTAAATGCATACTCAAGAGCTTTTCAGTTTTTAAATGTTGATTATGGAAACACTCCCAAAGGTAGAGAAAATAGTGTAATGATCCTCCATATATTCATCATGTAGACTTAACTCATTAATATTTTGCCATTTCTGCTCATCTGTATTTTTTTGAAAATTTTTTTAATTAGAAAAATTATTTATTTCTGCTCTTTTCACATATCTTATTGTTCCAGAAACAGTCTTCCATACATATCTGAAACGATGTACCATCACATACTCTATTTAAAGGCAAAGCACCATTGATAAAGCTGATCAGCTGTCCAGAGGTCTCAGCTTATGGGGTCTCACTTTCTGGTTTTACATTAATTTCTGAAGGTCAGAAAAGTCACCTCCAAAAAATGTCAAGGGGGTTGTAAAAAAATAATCACTTTATTCAATGTTATAGCTGTAGAAATGAAGTANAAATTGTAAGCAAACTGTTGTAAGACTGGGGACCATTTGTGTAATACTCAATATCCTGTTCTCTGATAGTGAAACTGGTATTACAGGCAAGACTGTGCCTCCGAAGAATTCTTGGTTTTCTTAGAATGATACCCTTTCCCCAGATGAATAATGGCTGGGGACTTCCCCGGTGGTCCAGTGGCTAAGACTCCATGCTCCCAGTGCAGGGGGGCCCTGGGTTCCATCCCTGGTCAGGGAACTGGATCCTACATGCTGCAACTAAAGATCTTGCATGCCAGCAAGTAAAGACCTCCAATGCGGCAACAAAGATCACCGCAACAAAGACTGAAGGTCCCATGTGCCACCAGCCACCAAGACCGACACAGTCAAATAGACAAAAATAAATGACGACTGCCACTTGAAGACACTCGCCGGCTTCTTTCTTTTCAGACAAAGTGGGATGAGAATCTTATATCCGATTCAAGTAGAGTGATAAGGCTTTCTCTGAGGCCAGCCCTGATGCCCGCCTCTGTTCTTGGGCACCCAGACAAGGCTCACTCACATTGTGCAGCCTCGTTCATCCTTCTAGGCTCCAACCAAGCCCAGCTCAGAACTGGGCCGTCCGTTTCCCTGACTACCTGGGAGCTGCGGCGTGTGACAGGGTGGCTCTGAGAGTGAAAGCAAGCTGGCACTGTGGCGCTGGGAGCAAGGAAATGTGAGCTGAGTGTGTGTGCGTGTGTGTCTGTGTCTGTGGGGTTGGGTGTTATTCCTGAGCTCTATCCCAGAGCTCCCAAAAGGTGGGAGACTGACTGGCTGGGTTAATCATGCATTCTGAGCTTTAGATGGGGCTCGACGAGACAGATGCCTGAGCAGGTTCAGTGAACAACTTGGTTGAGGTCACCTTGGCTGATGGAGGAAGGGCACTTGCCCTCCTGTGGAAAAGACAGGAACTGGCTTTCCTGTCACTCCCAGGGTAGCGCTCAGTGTGGCAAGCGGGTCTCTGATTGGATGAGCCCAGCACTGGAGCAGTTTCTGTGGAGAGGTTGAACCAGACAAGTGTTTATTGTTGCAGCATGAAAATTAAAAGGTTGCTAGGGGAAGACAAGGCAGGCAGGAAGTTAAGTGCTGAGTCCCCTACCATGGGCGCTGTTGTGGTCCCCCCCCACTGCCCATCGGTGCAGATTACAGAGAAGGGATTTTCCTTAAATGCTAGCTGACGATGAAATTACATTTGGGGTATAGTTTTATCCTCGACTGATGCTTTTTCTGAACTGGAACTGAAATGTCAGTCACCTGACCTTCTAGTCGCTTAGTTCTTTTAATTAAAAGATAGTTCTAAGCAAAATCCAGTAGTGGTCCATTTATTATTTATCAAGCATTTTCCTTCCAGCAGTTAGTGAAAGGTCAGTGGCTTCAACGGATGCTTTGTTTTGGGTGAGCAGCTTAGATGAAAAAGATACACAATCAATCTCCACTCCCCCCTGTTTGCTCACAGGCAGGACACTGTTTAATAGTCACTATGGCATTTGGCAGCTCAGACCTCTTGAAATATGTGGAAAAGTGCATGTGCATCCCTTGCTGCTGAACATTTCTCCAAAAGCAAACATCAGGTTGTGATTATGGTTAATAATGAGATATTGATTGTTTGAAAATGTCACCGCCTGGGTCCTTGGCCCCAGCACCGCTAGATGGCGCTGCCCTCTCACGCTGATGGGCCACGATCCGTTCGTTTCCTTGCCTCGGGATACCTTGCCTTTCAAGGTTGGCGAGTGTCCTTGGAAAATGATATTCTGGCTGAGATTTAGGAAGCTGAGGTTCTGGGAGTGCCTGGGGGTACAGTAGAGATGGGAGTGGAAGGGCCACAGGACACACGCCAAGACCTGCAGAGTGGGGGTGGGTCGACCCCGCGCGATCTGCACCCTAACAGTAGCAGAAGGGGAAGGACCTAACCAGTGCTGAGCCCCTGGAGTCTCTGTTCTCTGACCTTGTCCAGTCAGTGACATGTCTGCAAATTTGATTCGGAGGATGGAGGGGGAGAACGGTGCAGCCAGAGGGGGCAGTGCGGCCGCGGAAAACACCCAGGCCTGTGGCCAGACAGACCTGATGGATTGCTTTGTCTTGTGACATGAGGGGAGTGAGCGAGCGAATAGCTTATGCCTTAGTGTCCTTATCTGCAGGAGAGGAAAACCCACAGCTACCTCTTGGAGTTGTGATAAGCAGCAAACAAGCGTCCACAAACTGGATTTGTCTTCGCTCTCCCTGCTTGGAAAGCTTCAGCAACTGTTGATTCCCACTGGGTGGAAATGAACATGCTTTAGACCAAAATGCAGAAGAAACAAAACGTTGGTGTCGTATACCTTTTCACCAGATGCTTGTTTAATCATTTATCTTTTCTCAACCCTCTCCCCTAGTAGTTACCATCTCCTTTATCTTCTTCCAGCCTCCTAGTAGCCAATCAATCAACCAAAAAACACAAAGGAGGAAACCAAAGACCATCCTGGGAATTTGTCCATTATTGGAACTTACCCAATGCTGGTAGGTTTCACTGAAAAACTTGCTTTTCTTTAGTTATTTCTAAAGCAGATTGTGTGTGTGTGTGTGTGTGTGTGTGTGTGTGTGGAAATTGGCATTCTTTCTGTCCCTTTTTCCCTTTGGCATTGTTGCTCCCCTGCCTTCCTTCTGGTAACCTTTTCTCCTTTCTTTCTCTCCTTTGCACCCTAGACTGCAGGGGGAAGCCAGGGGGGTCATGACCTAGAGGCCTGGAGGAAGAGCTCTGGCCTCTTTCCTCAGGAGATCTCAGTCAAAAGAACTGTGCTCGAGTCCTGGCGCTTGCTTCCCTGTGTGACTATGGCTTTGAGCAGGTCACTTAATCCATCTAAATATTCAGTTCCAGTGAAGTGACGTGAAGTGAAAGCGCTCAGTCTTGTCCAACTCTTTGTGACCCCATGAACTGTTCAGTCCATGGAATTCTCCAGGCCAGAATACTGGAGGGGCCATCCTTTCCCTTCTCCAGGGGATCTTCCCAACCCAGGGGTCTAACCTAGGTCTTCTGCATTACAGGTGGATTCTTTACCAGCTGAGCCACAAGGGGAGCCCAAGAATTCTGGAGTGGGTAGCCTCTCCCTTCTCCAGGGGATCTTCCTGACCCAGGAATTGAATTGGAGAGCCTACAAGGTTTTTGAAAGTGTGTTTGTTGAGTGAATGAATGGACAAAGAAACGTTTCCCCAGCCATACCGTGGGGAGACTCGTACCAGCACTGTGTATGCTTTGGGGGCAGAACCCACACAAGATGCGGATGTGACAGAATGGTGTAAATGCTCAAGCCTCCTACAATGACAGGAAATAGTGGTGTGAGGAGATGGAAATGGCCCTGGAGCCGCAGAGCCAGGCTTCTCCAAGGAAAGCAGAGGCAGGGACTGGAGGGGCCCAGAGCTAGCGGTCTCTCCTGCTGAGGAGGCCCGCTCTTGCACAACCCCCTGCAGACACGCTCAGGATCACCTGCCATGCACACACGTTAAATGTGGGGAGAGGGGGTCCTGAGCTCTCTTACTGGCTTCCCTGGCCTCTGCCAAGTGCAGCGAGAAGGCCCTGCTCCAGCTCAGGCGGTCCGCCTCTGCACCCTCCTGCAGCTCATCACCTTCTCGGGCAGCTCTCCGCCGGGCTCCATCCCCCTGTCCTGGCCCATATGTCCCTTCGGCCCCTCAAGGCTTCTAGCCCCCCCACCTCCCCCGCCCAGGGTACACGGCAAGGCAGGCTCTCTGGGCAGAGGGAGGGTCCAGGCCCAGTGCCTGGCTGATCTCACCGCACCCTGCTCCTGCCACGCTCACGGGGGGCCCTGAAGTTAGAACAAGAGGCTTAACCTCAGAAAAACAACAAATTAAATCCTAAGAAGGCAACCTCGCCCCTCTCTCACTTTCCCACTTTTGGATGTGAGAAAAAAGGAAGGGGCTGTGGGAGACAGGCCAGCTGAGTAGGAACATCTGGTAACCTGAGTTCCAGGCAGATAAAATACACCAGAATTTTCCACAGTCCTACAGCTTTCCAGCGGTGTCTCCTGGCCTGGGAAACTTAAGTGCCAATCCAGCATGTTCTCAGGATTGGACCTGTTTATTCCTTCCCTTTTGATTACTGAAGTAATCAAAATCAAATTCAGACGAACCTCTGAAAAGAACCGCTTTGAATACCTATGAAGTCAAGAAGGTCGAGTTTAGGAAAGTCTCATCTACAAGACTTTGTTCCTCTGAGCTGTAGGCCGCTTATAATTAATATTAATGAAAGACAGATGACAGATGCTTATTGCTCAACTGACATACGGGCTGCCAAAGCCCATAGCGGTTACTTTAAGATCTAAAGGACTTGAATGTACTTTACTGTCACGTTGAAAAGAATAGAACTTTCAGGGTTTAATCAAAATTTTGTATGTATGAGAACTCAGTGACCCACAGGCAATGTCTGCCTTAACAGCACAACACAGCACAAAACAACTGAGTGTGCGCCATTGCTTACTGATTTAAAAATAGCTCCTTGAAGCCCCAAACCGAGGCAGGAGATGACAGGAGACAGTAGTGGAGGCTCAGGCTCCTGGAGATCCCAGCTCATCCCCTAATTGGCTGTGACTTTGGGAAGTCGTTAACCTTTTCAGCCATTTGGAAAACAGAGGGCTGAGCTGCAAGACCTCAGAAGGCAGAGTCTTTGGGTCTGTGGGTCCGAGAAGAACCGCAAAGCTGGGGCAAGAAAGCGTGCTCCAAGACTTACTAAATGCATACTCAAGAGCTTTTCAGTTTTTAAATGTTGATTATGGAAACACTCCCAAAGGTAGAGAAAATAGTGTAATGATCCTCCATATATTCATCATGTAGACTTAACTCATTAATATTTTGCCATTTCTGCTCATCTGTATTTTTTTGAAAATTTTTTTAATTAGAAAAATTATTTATTTCTGCTCTTTTCACATATCTTATTGTTCCAGAAACAGTCTTCCATACATATCTGAAACGATGTACCATCACATACTCTATTTAAAGGCAAAGCACCATTGATAAAGCTGATCAGCTGTCCAGAGGTCTCAGCTTATGGGGTCTCACTTTCTGGTTTTACATTAATTTCTGAAGGTCAGAAAAGTCACCTCCAAAAAATGTCAAGGGGGTTGTAAAAAAATAATCACTTTATTCAATGTTATAGCTGTAGAAATGAAGTA
>SJYW01034489.1:367944-426848 GCA_006410735.1 Raphicerus campestris | reverse complement strand
CAGGGCCTTCCCAGTGGCGCCAGTGGTAAAGAACCCACCTGCCAATGCAGGAGACATAAGAGATGCAAGTCTGATCCCTGGGTCAGGAAGATCCCCTAGAGGAGGGCGCGGCAACCCACTCCAGGATTCTTGCCTGGAGAATCCCACGGACAGAAAAGCCTGGCTGGCTGCAGTCCATGGGGTCACAAAAGAGCTGGACACAACTTATGACTCAACAACAATGTAGGGAGAAACCCGGTTCTTCCCTCCTGGGTATTTCTTTCTGTGAGTTCCCTTTACTGCTCACATACAACTTGTCTGGTCAGCAAGTGTGTGGTGGATTCCCCCTACAACAAACGATTCTCTGAGACATCAGCTGAGTATCCTACCGTTTAATTCAGTTCTGACCCTGTCTGCCCAGAGATAGCATATTAGGTCCTCAGGTTGAGAGCCCAGTCTTTTAAGACTGCCCACCTCATCTCCCCTGCACATACCTTAGATGCCAGTCACAAATCCAGGTTGTCATCTGTACTTCACACCACCCAGCTGAAGATCAGAGCTTCCAACCACCCACTTCTTGGGTATGATTAATTTGCTACAGCAACTCACAGAACTCAGAGAAACCCTTACTTACATTTACCAGTTTACATGTGATAAAGGACACAGATTAACGGCCGGATGGAAGAGATGTACTGGACAAGCCCTCTGCAGGGATTCTCCCTCCCAGTACCGCTACGTATTTATGAACCTGGATGCATTTTGGACCCCACACTTTTGAGATTTTATGGAAGCTTCATCACGTAGGTACAATCAATCATTAACTCCATTTTTAGCCCTTCTCCCTCCTGAAGAGAATAGGGGCAGGGGTCGGGGCTAAAAATTCCAAGCTTCTGATTGTGGCTTGGTCTTTCCGGTCACCAGCACCTCAACCAAGAACCATCCAAGAGCCCACTGCTTTAGAACAAAAGACACTCCCAGTCTGCTAGAAATTACAAAGGTTTCGGGAGCACTGTGTCAGGAGCTAGGGATAGAGATCGATGTATTTATCTAATTACAAATCACGACATCACAATTACGTAAGATGCATACAACTCTATTTCTTGTTCCATCAGCTACCTTGACTGTCTATTTTGTAAGATGAGAATAAGAACCAAAGGTTTCAACAGGCAGCTGAATGGACCCAGGGTCTGAGAAGTCAGAGGGGATCATGAGCTACCCCAGGCAAAGGGCGCATTCTTTGGAGCTAGGGTCAAAGCTGCTCCAGCTTGAAGGCTGTAGGGGGTCCCAGTGGTGGAGCAGGCGCTGAAGGAGAGCCGTGCCCAGAGTTAACGTTATCTCACGTGCTTCTAGGCACCAGCCCCCACCTGCTTCCCTCTTACTTCTCAGAGACCTGCTCTTCTGGGAAGTTTCCAGATGCAGGCTGTGGAGATGGGTCCTCACAGAGCAGCTTCCTCTGAGTCTGGTTTTGACATGAAGCACCAGTGTGCATTGGGAGATGCTAGAAGATTGAGTGATGCTCCCTTTTTCCTCTGTAGGAATGTTATTCACCATCTTTTCCACTCTGGAAATCCATGAGAGAAGTTTCTTTCACATCTTGATTCAAAGAAAATCTGTGCCTTTTCTGTATAATTCGGATGGCTTACTTTTGTGGTCTTGGAAAATCTAGTATCTTAGTTCCCCTTAGCTCTGGCTGTGAGGAAATTCAGAGTTAAAGTATCAGTCATGCGTAACTCTGGTGTAGGGGCTTACCATGGAACTTGCTTGATAGTTAGGGGATATTTCATGCATGCTAAAATTACAGGGACTATGCAATAAATATTCACATACCCACCCCCCAGTTTCAGAAGCAAAATGAGCACACAAATGAAGCCCCCTGTGTACTCAGGCCTGATTCCTTACCCTGTGATATATAGCTTCCTGGACTAGGTATTTATGCTTCCTACTTGAAAAATAATAAATTAAATTTTTTTCCCAATGTATGCATCTGTAATAAACACACAGTATTATTTTGCATGTCTTAAAACATTATATTAGTGGTTTCACACTACATGTAGACCATATATGTGCGTGTGTGCATGCGAAGTCGCTTCAGTTGTATCTGACTCTTTTCAACTCTATGGACTGCAACCAGCCAAGTTCCTCTGTCCATGGGATTCTCCAAGCAAGAATACTGGAGTGGGTTGCCATGCCCTCCTCCAGGGAATCTTCCCGACCCAGGGATTGAACCCGAGTCTCTTACATCTCTTGCACTGTCAGGCGAGTTAGTTCTTTACCACTAGTACCACCTGGGAAGCCCATACTGTTCTATAATTTGTTCTTTTTACTCAAAAACCTTATTTTGAGACCTGTGTTGACACATGAAATTAATTCCACTTTCACTGCTGTGTAATATTTTATTATGGCTGTTGTTCAGTTGCCAAGTCATGTCTGACTCTTTGCGACCCCGTGGACTGCAGGACACCAGACTTCCCTGTCCTTCACCATCCCCTAGAGTTTGCCCATATTCGTGTCCATTGAATTGGTGATGCCATTCAACCATCTCTGTCATCCCCTTCTCTTCCCACCTTCAATTTTTCCCAGCATCAGGGAAAAATTTTTCCAGTGAGTCAGTTCTCTGTATCGGGTGGCTAAAGTATTGGAGCTTCAGCCTCAGCATCAGTCTTTCCAGTGAGTATTCAGGGTAGATTTCCTTTGAGATTGACTGGTTTGATCTCTCAGCTTCTCATAGCAAAATTCAAGCTTAACCTAAAGAAAGTGGGGAAAACCACTAGGTCAGTCAGCTACGACTCAAATCAGCATTCTATTCTAAGACTAGAGAAATTGTCTTGTAGTGTTTAAGAGCATGACTCTGGAACCAGAATGCCAGGGTTCAAATCTCAGCTCTGTCACTTTCTAGATCTGTGACCTTGGGCAAATTAAATTTTCTGTGCCTCAGTTTCTTCAGCTATAAAATGGGGCCAAGGATAGCATGTACCTCATAGAGCTAATGTAAAGACTTGAAATAAGGTTGTAGATGTGAAGCGTCTAAAATATGCGTGGTTCATGGGTTTGCTCTTTAAGAGCTGGCAGCTGTATATTTATTTACCTGCTGGCGGGCTTTTAAGCTGTTTCTAGTTTTTTGTTTTGTCTCCAGGATGTGGCAGGGAACATTATTTTTTTAAATTGGGATGTAGTTGCTTTACAATATTGTGTTAGCTTCTGTACAACGAAGTGATCAGCCATATATACAGTAAATTCTCTCCTGCTTGGACCTACCTCCCATCCCCTACCCACCTTCTACCCCACTACACCTCTCTCAGTCACCACAGAGCACCGAGCTGAGCTTCCTGTGCCATATAGCAGCTTCCCACTAACTATTAATACCTATTTCACACATGGTCGTGTATATATGGAATCTAAGGTGGCTCAGACGGTAAAGTGTCTGCCTGCAATGCAGGATACCCAGGTTTGATTCCTGGGTTGGGAAGATCCACTGGAGAAGGGAATGGCAGCCCACTCCAGTACTCTTGCCTGGAGAATCCCATGGACGGAGGAGCCTGGTAGGTAATGTACATATGTCTATCCCAATCTCCCAATTCACCCCACCCTTGTGTCCCCCCTCCCCATGTCTACATGTTCTTGTCCTGAAATAGGTTCATCAGGAACATTTTTCTAAATTCCATATGTATGCTTTAATATATGATATTTGTTTTTCTCCGGTCTCTAGGTCCATCCACATCTCTACAAATGACCCAACTTCATTTAATGGCTGAGTAATATTCCATTGTGTATATATGTACATCTTCTTTATCCACTCATCTGTCGATGGATATAGGGAACGGTATTGTAAATGTTTCTTTGTGCAAGAAAGAGTTCCTCTGAGCTGAGTACACACCGGGAGTGCGATTGCTAGGCTGCAGGGCGTGCCCGTCTTTCACTCTCTGGGCGGTGCCGCATCGTTCTCCTAGAACTGTTGTGCTGAGCGGCTGACTGCGCCCATCGCTCTCACCCTGGGCCTCTCCTAACGGTATTCTGTGTACTACTTTCGCTTACACTTTGCTTGATCTTTCTTTCCCTTTGTCCAAATGTCCCCATCTACTCATTTTTATCCTCATGCCCATTTCTATAAGCGTTCTTTTGTCCCTCCTTTTTTCTTTTGAATGAAGCAGGATCTAAATGCGTAAGAATTAGACAGGGCCTCACAGAATGGAGGCCATAAAACAGGGCTGCCAGCTACCCCCACCCTGGACCTGCAGGCGTCCTGGCTCTCGGCGTTTGGAAAGGTTGCTCTCAGTTACGGTTGATAT
Organism: Raphicerus campestris; assembly: GCA_006410735.1. Taxonomy (NCBI): domain Eukaryota; kingdom Metazoa; phylum Chordata; class Mammalia; order Artiodactyla; family Bovidae; genus Raphicerus; species Raphicerus campestris. The sequence goes on along the minus strand of SJYW01034489.1, from coordinate 422,583 downwards.
GAGCACTGAGTGCTCACTAGGTCACCGGTTCCCTGGCTACGTTATCTTGTTCAATCTCACAGCAACCCCATTATACAAGACCATTAGAGTGAAAGAACCTTGGTTGGAAGGAGGCAGTGATGCCGGAGTCTCTGTTCTTAATCAAGACCACTGAGGGGGCTGCCCACGTGGGGTGACTCAGGCACAATTTGCACAGACTGCCGTGTGAACAGCGCCCCCTGGAGGTGTCCAGTGCCATAGCCCTGGCTTTCTACTAAGTAAGAGCTTAAGGAAAATGCTTCCGGCCTATCTGATAGGCTTAGGAGGGTAGGCACCACTACCCACTGACGGGCTTTTCTGGTCTGGCTTTATAGGAGTTTCTTAGGGTCTTGGTGCTTCAGGTTCTAAAAGCCTATTGGCCTGGAAGCCCTCCCACCTGTATACACATTTGTTTAGGAAGGGAGAGCCCAGCGTGGGCCCCGTGTGCTGACACCAGCCATGTAAGGGCACGAACTCGGCCACGGTTGGCGGCTCCCCACCTTGGCCAATGCAGACTTATTGAGCAGTATATTGTGAGTGTGTCTCACTCCGATGATGTGTTATGGATAAGTCATTAAGGAGGCAGCTCACTGCGGTGATGTATTGGTATCATAGATCATCAGAGTGAAGTCTTCTGCCAACATACGGGCTGGCTCAAAGGGTGGTGGCATTCAGGGAAGAATCAGCCCAGCAGCAGGTCTGGCTTAATTACAGGATAAAAGGTTTGTGAATGATGGGCTGAAGTCTGCAGCACCAGCGTTTTGATTCTTGATGTAAAAGTATAATTGGGCTTCCTGAGAGAAGTTTTGATTATTTCCAAACAGCTTTATCACAACAGCACAACTTGCCACATGGCTACGGAGGGGGTACTTTTTCTTGGGGGGAGATCCCCAGGTCCTTTCTCCATCTGAGTTATGGTCATACTTTTGATTCATGGGCTGCAGAATGAGTTAAGGGGAGATAAAATCCAAGCAGCCTGCCTTTAAGGCCTTCGGAATGATGTCCTTAGCAACCAGACCACTGGAATTGACTGATTTATTCAAATCATCGTTAACCAAGGCAGTGGTTCTCGACTCAGTCTGTGGGCATGCGTGGAGAAAAGCAGGCAGTCTGGCGAGCATGTGTGTGCATGTGTCTGAGGACATTAACATCTCAGGGATAATAATAATAATCATGTTTATCGGACACTTAACATGGTGCCAAAGGCTTTGCATGTATTATTTAATCTCATTTAATCCCTACGACAACACTGTGAGACAGGCATTCTTCTTCTCATTTTCCAGATGAGGAAACCAGCCAAGGTTGCACAGCTGCTCGTGGGCAGGGCCTGATGCTGTAGGCGGCTCTAACCAGCTCCCTTCCCATCTCCAGACTGACCGCCCCCCTTCCTTTGAGGACCCTACACCAGCGCTCTGTAGACAGCAGACCTCAGTGAGCACAATTCAAGATGTGTTTGCTGAAAAAGTAAGTTTTATTTTAAGACACAGAAATCAAATGTCTGGTATTAGTAAAGTCTCAAATTTGGTTCAAGTTTCTTATTTCTTGAAAAGCTCGTAGGTGGAGAGACTCCCTAGCAATGGTGAGTGAAACTATTTGGCCCAATTCTCCCACTGGAGAAACCATAANGATATGAGCACTGAGTGCTCACTAGGTCACCGGTTCCCTGGCTACGTTATCTTGTTCAATCTCACAGCAACCCCATTATACAAGACCATTAGAGTGAAAGAACCTTGGTTGGAAGGAGGCAGTGATGCCGGAGTCTCTGTTCTTAATCAAGACCACTGAGGGGGCTGCCCACGTGGGGTGACTCAGGCACAATTTGCACAGACTGCCGTGTGAACAGCGCCCCCTGGAGGTGTCCAGTGCCATAGCCCTGGCTTTCTACTAAGTAAGAGCTTAAGGAAAATGCTTCCGGCCTATCTGATAGGCTTAGGAGGGTAGGCACCACTACCCACTGACGGGCTTTTCTGGTCTGGCTTTATAGGAGTTTCTTAGGGTCTTGGTGCTTCAGGTTCTAAAAGCCTATTGGCCTGGAAGCCCTCCCACCTGTATACACATTTGTTTAGGAAGGGAGAGCCCAGCGTGGGCCCCGTGTGCTGACACCAGCCATGTAAGGGCACGAACTCGGCCGCGGTTGGCGGCTCCCCACCTTGGCCAATGCAGACTTATTGAGCAGTATATTGTGAGTGTGTCTCACTCCGATGATGTGTTATGGATAAGTCATTAAGGAGGCAGCTCACTGCGGTGATGTATTGGTATCATAGATCATCAGAGTGAAGTCTTCTGCCAACATACGGGCTGGCTCAAAGGGTGGTGGCATTCAGGGAAGAATCAGCCCAGCAGCAGGTCTGGCTTAATTACAGGATAAAAGGTTTGTGAATGATGGGCTGAAGTCTGCAGCACCAGCGTTTTGATTCTTGATGTAAAAGTATAATTGGGCTTCCTGAGAGAAGTTTTGATTATTTCCAAACAGCTTTATCACAACAGCACAACTTGCCACATGGCTACGGAGGGGGTACTTTTTCTTGGGGGGAGATCCCCAGGTCCTTTCTCCATCTGAGTTATGGTCATACTTTTGATTCATGGGCTGCAGAATGAGTTAAGGGGAGATAAAATCCAAGCAGCCTGCCTTTAAGGCCTTCGGAATGATGTCCTTAGCAACCAGACCACTGGAATTGACTGATTTATTCAAATCATCGTTAACCAAGGCAGTGGTTCTCGACTCAGTCTGTGGGCATGCGTGGAGAAAAGCAGGCAGTCTGGCGAGCATGTGTGTGCATGTGTCTGAGGACATTAACATCTCAGGGATAATAATAATAATCATGTTTATCGGACACTTAACATGGTGCCAAAGGCTTTGCATGTATTATTTAATCTCATTTAATCCCTACGACAACACTGTGAGACAGGCATTCTTCTTCTCATTTTCCAGATGAGGAAACCAGCCAAGGTTGCACAGCTGCTCGTGGGCAGGGCCTGATGCTGTAGGCGGCTCTAACCAGCTCCCTTCCCATCTCCAGACTGACCGCCCCCCTTCCTTTGAGGACCCTACACCAGCGCTCTGTAGACAGCAGACCTCAGTGAGCACAATTCAAGATGTGTTTGCTGAAAAAGTAAGTTTTATTTTAAGACACAGAAATCAAATGTCTGGTATTAGTAAAGTCTCAAATTTGGTTCAAGTTTCTTATTTCTTGAAAAGCTCGTAGGTGGAGAGACTCCCTAGCAATGGTGAGTGAAACTATTTGGCCCAATTCTCCCACTGGAGAAACCATAAAAGCCACATAGGGACTTCCCTCATGGTCCAGTGGTTAAGAATCTGCCTTCCAATGCAGGGGATGTGGGTTCGATCCCTGGTGTGGGAACTAAGAGCCCGTGCAACAGAGATAGCCCTTGCACTACAACGAAGACTCAGTGCAGCCAAAAAAAACTGCCTAAAACATTGTTTGAAATTTTCTTAGATAGAATCAAATTCCTGACAGGAGACTAAGACTGACTAGGTCAACAGAGATGGAAGAATAAGAACCAGAGAGGTCATTGGTAGACCAGGAACAGGAGAGGTGAATAAGCAGAGACAGCTTGGCCCTGAGGGTTACTGATGCTTACAATCCTGCAGCTCCCGGAAGAGAGAGCGATGGAAGCGGGAAGGCAGCCCTCTCTGTAGCACGTGGGGACCCCCAGGGCTACCCGCTCGGGAGAGGTGATCTCAGGGTGGAGCAGCCTTCAAGCAGAATTACAACCCAGGTTCCAATTACCCAGATTGTCCAGGTCCAGGAAATTGCAGCCTCAAACGTGCTTTAAGGTGGGTCCAGACTGGAATGGCTCCACATTACAGAAGCAGATCTCTGGACACTGGGCCACATATTATTCCTGTAAATCATTTAAAAAATACTAGACTGTGGTTGATGAGAACCAGGTGCACAAGGAAACCCAACTCCATGAGTGAGAACCAGCAAAAATAGGCAGCAGAAACAGATCTATAAAGATTTTGGATCTTGAAACCATCAGACTACTGAAAATAAATAAATTTTCTTCCTTATTACATTGAAGTAAATAAAAGATAAGCTTTAAGATACCTTCTGAGAACAGACAACAGTAAAAGAGAAGTTGTTCTATAAACCTACATGGTTGGAAACGCCTCATAGAGTAACTGTGTGAGCTCCTTTACTCATAGAACTACCTGTTAGATCCATGGGAAAGAACAAGAAGACAGAGCTGCCAGGTGAACTATGAAAAACCTAACAGTGAAACTTTCTTTATCTTAGGTATTGGCATAACCCAATGATCAGTACTGTTCTAGGGCATGACGGCTTAGGAGTGAATATGGTTTGAACTTAATACATTTTTAGGGCCTTGGCAAGTGGCACAGTGGTAAAAAATCTGCCTGTCAAAGCAGGAGACACAACAGGCCTCGGCTTGACTCCTGGGTCGGGAAGATCCCCTGGAGCAGGAAATGGCAACCCACTCTAGTATTCTTGCTTGGAAAATTCCATGGACAGAGGAGTCTAGCAGGCTACGGTCCAGGGGTCACAAAGTTGAACACAATGGGCAACTGAGTGCACACAGACGCATTTTTAGAGGGCGCCAAATTCAGAACCAGGCAGATCTTTCTCCTGATTGTAAACATGACCCTAAAGTAAACTGCTTGAGGAGATTGGATCCTGAAGATTACAGGTGGGGGATTTTGAAGTGTGCTGTATCCCACTGGAAATCAAAGAAGCCCAACTAAAAGAACTATGAACTGACTGACAAGACAGCTGTGGATTGAGCAAAACTTCTTTTTGAAAGGGCTGTCTTTTCTGGAAGATTATGACTTTGGAGGAACTAAGGTGATTGGCAGTTTGAAGAATCAGAACATGTGAAATTCTTAAAGATTTATTGACTTAAATAATTTCGCCTGAATTCAGTTCAGTTCAGTTCATGCATCATTCCTTCCAAAGAACACCCAGAGATCTCCTCTAGAATGGACTGGTTGGATCTCCTTGCAGTCCAAGGGACTCTCAAGAGTCTTCTCCAACACCACAGTTCAGAAGCATCAATTCTTTGGCGCTCAGCTTTCTTCACAGTCCAACTCTCACATCCATACATGACCACTGGCAAAACCATAGCCTTGACTAGACGGACCTTAGTCGGCAAAGTAATGTCTCTGCTTTTGAATATGCTATCTAGGTTGGTCATAACTTTCCTTCCAAGGACTAAGCATCTTTTAATTTCTTGGCTGCAAAAAACCCTTTGTGCAGAAAAAAGAGAAGTTGTTATAGGACAAATACGCCAGCTGTCTATCCACCGTTCTCCTATCCCATTCCACCCTCAACCCATGTTGCCTTCCAAAATGAAGAAATTCTGGGCAGCAGAATTCAATATGGAAATCTCACTTAGCTTGGTATCAGAAAACCTAGAAAAGACATTGTTCTATTCTCAGTAAGTTTGTCTTCAAAAATGAATGTCAAACGTAGAACTTCCCTTTGGCTCTTATTTGTGACTTAAAAAATATAATTTGAATTTTCATTAATTTGGAAGTAAGAAATACTTATAGACAAATTGACTGAAAAATCTGGAAAATAGATAACCGACAATATACCACATCCCTGTCCTGCAAATAAAAGGGTTATACCGCTTCACATTTTTAAATTGTCATAGAAAATATACTGTTACATTTAATATGTAAGTGTTAAAAAATGTAAGTGGTTATGATGCTATGACATTTATATGTCATTGCTAAAAACCCATAGGATATCAGAGTATTGCATCATAGTAAAAAACATGGCTCTACCTTGGACAGACCGCACTGTGGTTTCAGCTGTGACACAACATTTTGTAATTGTGGGCAAGTTACTTTATTTCCCAGAGCCTTAATTTGCTCATCTGCAAAATGGGGATAATAGTAGCACTGTATCTGCTTCAAAGGGTTGAAAGAGTCAAAAGAGATCCTGGGTGGAAAGACCTTTGCACTCTGGTGACCCAGGAAACTTGCCAATGTGACTTTAACTTCCTAGAATAGCATTACCTATCCAGGTGAAGCTGGCATTTGCATTTTGCTTGCATTTAAATCCAAGAAGGCATTATATGTAACTAGNGAATGGCAGCCCACTCCAGTACTCTTGCCTGGAGAATCCCATGGACGGAGGAGCCTGGTAGGTAATGTACATATGTCTATCCCAATCTCCCAATTCACCCCACCCTTGTGTCCCCCCTCCCCATGTCTACATGTTCTTGTCCTGAAATAGGTTCATCAGGAACATTTTTCTAAATTCCATATGTATGCTTTAATATATGATATTTGTTTTTCTCCGGTCTCTAGGTCCATCCACATCTCTTCAAATGACCCAACTTCATTTAATGGCTGAGTAATATTCCATTGTGTATATATGTACATCTTCTTTATCCACTCATCTGTCGATGGATATAGGGAACGGTATTGTAAATGTTTCTTTGTGCAAGAAAGAGTTCCTCTGAGCTGAGTACACACCGGGAGTGCGATTGCTAGGCTGCAGGGCGTGCCCGTCTTTCACTCTCTGGGCGGTGCCGCATCGTTCTCCTAGAACTGTTGTGCTGAGCGGCTGACTGCGCCCATCGCTCTCACCCTGGGCCTCTCCTAACGGTATTCTGTGTACTACTTTCGCTTACACTTTGCTTGATCTTTCTTTCCCTTTGTCCAAATGTCCCCATCTACTCATTTTTATCCTCATGCCCATTTCTATAAGCGTTCTTTTGTCCCTCCTTTTTTCTTTTGAATGAAGCAGGATCTAAATGCGTAAGAATTAGACAGGGCCTCACAGAATGGAGGCCATAAAACAGGCTGCCAGCTACCCCCACCCTGGACCTGCAGGCGTCCTGGCTCTCGGCGTTTGGAAAGGTTGCTCTCAGTTACGGTTGATATGAGCACTGAGTGCTCACTAGGTCACCGGTTCCCTGGCTACGTTATCTTGTTCAATCTCACAGCAACCCCATTATACAAGACCATTAGAGTGAAAGAACCTTGGTTGGAAGGAGGCAGTGATGCCGGAGTCTCTGTTCTTAATCAAGACCACTGAGGGGGCTGCCCACGTGGGGTGACTCAGGCACAATTTGCACAGACTGCCGTGTGAACAGCGCCCCCTGGAGGTGTCCAGTGCCATAGCCCTGGCTTTCTACTAAGTAAGAGCTTAAGGAAAATGCTTCCGGCCTATCTGATAGGCTTAGGAGGGTAGGCACCACTACCCACTGACGGGCTTTTCTGGTCTGGCTTTATAGGAGTTTCTTAGGGTCTTGGTGCTTCAGGTTCTAAAAGCCTATTGGCCTGGAAGCCCTCCCACCTGTATACACATTTGTTTAGGAAGGGAGAGCCCAGCGTGGGCCCCGTGTGCTGACACCAGCCATGTAAGGGCACGAACTCGGCCACGGTTGGCGGCTCCCCACCTTGGCCAATGCAGACTTATTGAGCAGTATATTGTGAGTGTGTCTCACTCCGATGATGTGTTATGGATAAGTCATTAAGGAGGCAGCTCACTGCGGTGATGTATTGGTATCATAGATCATCAGAGTGAAGTCTTCTGCCAACATACGGGCTGGCTCAAAGGGTGGTGGCATTCAGGGAAGAATCAGCCCAGCAGCAGGTCTGGCTTAATTACAGGATAAAAGGTTTGTGAATGATGGGCTGAAGTCTGCAGCACCAGCGTTTTGATTCTTGATGTAAAAGTATAATTGGGCTTCCTGAGAGAAGTTTTGATTATTTCCAAACAGCTTTATCACAACAGCACAACTTGCCACATGGCTACGGAGGGGGTACTTTTTCTTGGGGGGAGATCCCCAGGTCCTTTCTCCATCTGAGTTATGGTCATACTTTTGATTCATGGGCTGCAGAATGAGTTAAGGGGAGATAAAATCCAAGCAGCCTGCCTTTAAGGCCTTCGGAATGATGTCCTTAGCAACCAGACCACTGGAATTGACTGATTTATTCAAATCATCGTTAACCAAGGCAGTGGTTCTCGACTCAGTCTGTGGGCATGCGTGGAGAAAAGCAGGCAGTCTGGCGAGCATGTGTGTGCATGTGTCTGAGGACATTAACATCTCAGGGATAATAATAATAATCATGTTTATCGGACACTTAACATGGTGCCAAAGGCTTTGCATGTATTATTTAATCTCATTTAATCCCTACGACAACACTGTGAGACAGGCATTCTTCTTCTCATTTTCCAGATGAGGAAACCAGCCAAGGTTGCACAGCTGCTCGTGGGCAGGGCCTGATGCTGTAGGCGGCTCTAACCAGCTCCCTTCCCATCTCCAGACTGACCGCCCCCCTTCCTTTGAGGACCCTACACCAGCGCTCTGTAGACAGCAGACCTCAGTGAGCACAATTCAAGATGTGTTTGCTGAAAAAGTAAGTTTTATTTTAAGACACAGAAATCAAATGTCTGGTATTAGTAAAGTCTCAAATTTGGTTCAAGTTTCTTATTTCTTGAAAAGCTCGTAGGTGGAGAGACTCCCTAGCAATGGTGAGTGAAACTATTTGGCCCAATTCTCCCACTGGAGAAACCATAAAAGCCACATAGGGACTTCCCTCATGGTCCAGTGGTTAAGAATCTGCCTTCCAATGCAGGGGATGTGGGTTCGATCCCTGGTGTGGGAACTAAGAGCCCGTGCAACAGAGATAGCCCTTGCACTACAACGAAGACTCAGTGCAGCCAAAAAAAACTGCCTAAAACATTGTTTGAAATTTTCTTAGATAGAATCAAATTCCTGACAGGAGACTAAGACTGACTAGGTCAACAGAGATGGAAGAATAAGAACCAGAGAGGTCATTGGTAGACCAGGAACAGGAGAGGTGAATAAGCAGAGACAGCTTGGCCCTGAGGGTTACTGATGCTTACAATCCTGCAGCTCCCGGAAGAGAGAGCGATGGAAGCGGGAAGGCAGCCCTCTCTGTAGCACGTGGGGACCCCCAGGGCTACCCGCTCGGGAGAGGTGATCTCAGGGTGGAGCAGCCTTCAAGCAGAATTACAACCCAGGTTCCAATTACCCAGATTGTCCAGGTCCAGGAAATCGCAGCCTCAAACGTGCTTTAAGGTGGGTCCAGACTGGAATGGCTCCACATTACAGAAGCAGATCTCTGGACACTGGGCCACATATTATTCCTGTAAATCATTTAAAAAATACTAGACTGTGGTTGATGAGAACCAGGTGCACAAGGAAACCCAACTCCATGAGTGAGAACCAGCAAAAATAGGCAGCAGAAACAGATCTATAAAGATTTTGGATCTTGAAACCATCAGACTACTGAAAATAAATAAATTTTCTTCCTTATTACATTGAAGTAAATAAAAGATAAGCTTTAAGATACCTTCTGAGAACAGACAACAGTAAAAGAGAAGTTGTTCTATAAACCTACATGGTTGGAAACGCCTCATAGAGTAACTGTGTGAGCTCCTTTACTCATAGAACTACCTGTTAGATCCATGGGAAAGAACAAGAAGACAGAGCTGCCGGGTGAACTATGAAAAACCTAACAGTGAAACTTTCTTTATCTTAGGTATTGGCATAACCCAATGATCAGTACTGTTCTAGGGCATGACGGCTTAGGAGTGAATATGGTTTGAACTTAATACATTTTTAGGGCCTTGGCAAGTGGCACAGTGGTAAAAAATCTGCCTGTCAAAGCAGGAGACACAACAGGCCTCGGCTTGACTCCTGGGTCGGGAAGATCCCCTGGAGCAGGAAATGGCAACCCACTCTAGTATTCTTGCTTGGAAAATTCCATGGACAGAGGAGTCTAGCAGGCTACGGTCCAGGGGTCACAAAGTTGAACACAATGGGCAACTGAGTGCACACAGACGCATTTTTAGAGGGCGCCAAATTCAGAACCAGGCGGATCTTTCTCCTGATTGTAAACATGACCCTAAAGTAAACTGCTTGAGGAGATTGGATCCTGAAGATTACAGGTGGGGGATTTTGAAGTGTGCTGTATCCCACTGGAAATCAAAGAAGCCCAACTAAAAGAACTATGAACTGACTGACAAGACAGCTGTGGATTGAGCAAAACTTCTTTTTGAAAGGGCTGTCTTTTCTGGAAGATTATGACTTTGGAGGAACTAAGGTGATTGGCAGTTCGAAGAATCAGAACATGTGAAATTCTTAAAGATTTATTGACTTAAATAATTTCGCCTGAATTCAGTTCAGTTCAGTTCATGCATCATTCCTTCCAAAGAATACCCAGAGATCTCCTCTAGAATGGACTGGTTGGATCTCCTTGCAGTCCAAGGGACTCTCAAGAGTCTTCTCCAACACCACAGTTCAAAAGCATCAATTCTTTGGCGCTCAGCTTTCTTCACAGTCCAACTCTCACATCCATACATGACCACTGGCAAAACCATAGCCTTGACTAGACGGACCTTAGTCGGCAAAGTAATGTCTCTGCTTTTGAATATGCTATCTAGGTTGGTCATAACTTTCCTTCCAAGGACTAAGCATCTTTTAATTTCTTGGCTGCAAAAAACCCTTTGTGCAGAAAAAAGAGAAGTTGTTATAGGACAAATACGCCAGCTGTCTATCCACCGTTCTCCTATCCCATTCCACCCTCAACCCATGTTGCCTTCCAAAATGAAGAAATTCTGGGCAGCAGAATTCAATATGGAAATCTCACTTAGCTTGGTATCAGAAAACCTAGAAAAGACATTGTTCTATTCTCAGTAAGTTTGTCTTCAAAAATGAATGTCAAACGTAGAACTTCCCTTTGGCTCTTATTTGTGACTTAAAAAATATAATTTGAATTTTCATTAATTTGGAAGTAAGAAATACTTATAGACAAATTGACTGAAAAATCTGGAAAATAGATAACCAACAATATACCACATCCCTGTCCTGCAAATAAAAGGGTTATACCGCTTCACATTTTTAAATTGTCATAGAAAATATACTGTTACATTTAATATGTAAATGTTAAAAAATGTAAGTGGTTATGATGCTATGACATTTATATGTCATTGCTAAAAACCCATAGGATATCAGAGTATTGCATCATAGTAAAAAACATGGCTCTACCTTGGACAGACCGCACTGTGGTTTCAGCTGTGACACAACATTTTGTAATTGTGGGCAAGTTACTTTATTTCCCAGAGCCTTAATTTGCTCATCTGCAAAATGGGGATAATAGTAGCACTGTATCTGCTTCAAAGGGTTGAAAGAGTCAAAAGAGATCCTGGGTGGAAAGACCTTTGCACTCTGGTGACCCAGGAAACTTGCCAATGTGACTTTAACTTCCTAGAATAGCATTACCTATCCAGGTGAAGCTGGCATTTGCATTTTGCTTGCATTTAAATCCAAGAAGGCATTATATGTAACTAGTCAGAAAAACTCTCTTACCATGAAAAGTTGATGAGACTTAGCTCCTGGAGCCTATCTAAGGGCTGCTCAGACTTGGCTGTTTACAGAGAACCTTTTGATAAAGAAGCTACTTAGTCTGGCTTCTAAAATCAAGGCCATCTCCTTGTGAAGGGTAGAAATCCAGGTGAGATAAGATTGATAATCCTGCATTGCAGAAATTTATTAAAGATGTCTAGATTAAAAATTGAGTTGTCAGTCAGTCAATCAGCCTGTATTCTACCTTTTTCTTTGTCATTTACTAAAAATATTCCTGTATGGCAGAGTCCCCTGCGGACATCTTAAATGCTAATCTCCCTTCCCTTCCCTTTTGAAGGACAAGCTTAGCTGTGTTCCTTAACAGAGGTCCCTGGATTTGACCTTGTCTTGATGAAGGTTTTACTACTACTAGTTAAATTTTTCCTGAATCATATGATTTTAAATAAGGAGGAAAGGCACAAGAGTGGAAGTCACCAGTGAAGTATGGCTTAGGCTGCACTCTCCTTTTTTTGGATAATTTCCTGAAATCCCAGTGAAAGGGGACAGGATGCAAGCAACTAACTGAAAATTGATCCAAGGATTAACTATTGATCAGTAGGTTGCTGTGAAACTGTCGGAGTTCCTTGTGTCAAAGAACCAAGTCAGCAGCATTTCAGTTTGCCAATATCTCAGCCAGAACTTGGGAGATGTCTTAGGTTGGGTGTCCTGGAAGCAGACTCTGAGATGGAGAGCTGCAAGCAAAATTTTAGTTAGGAGCATTTTCAGGAGATATACCTGTAAGGGGGCAAGGAAGGCTGGACTGCCCGCCAGTGTGGTTGCCTCGGAGTCTCAGCTAATTGTCTGGGGAGCTCTGTGAATGAGATGGCTCTTCAGTGTTGTTCTGGGGCGAGGAGGCTGGGCCTTTGCTCACCTCCATCAGCCAGTCACTGGCCAGGGCCATCCCAGGGAGAGCATGTACCTTGGGTAAAGAAATTTCCAGTGAGGGATGAAGCTCTGAGCCACAAGCAGTCTGTACAGTAGCTGGGAATGGGTGGGTGGCCCTAAAGAGCAGTGGGCAGTATCCATGACAGATTAACCTTTGAGCTGCTCAGACTCACTTGCTTCTCATAGTAAGTCTGACCCATCTCTGATGGTTTCTCTAGGATTGCAGATTGTTTCCAAGGGAAACAGACCAGAAAAGGGCTAATGGAATGAAGGGCAGCCCCTACTACTGCATTTGAGCTCAAGTTCAAGCTCAAGCTCATTTGCACTACTGATACTCAAATACCCCACTCTCCACCACCTGTACTACATCCTTCTTACCGTTGGCTGGCATCTTTGCTGGTCTATGTGGCTTGTTTGGGGTGATGACCCAGACTCTCATTCCTGGGGATTCTGAGCCGTTTTGGTTACCATGCTGTTTTCATGCCTTGGCTGCTGTGCTTAGCCATTTATTATTAAACCTGGGTATGATAACACCAAGCAATGCCCCAGTGGAACATCTGGGTGTCAAGTGTATTCTTCTCCACCTTTGCTGAGAACCAGCAGCTGTGGTTCACACTAACATAAACTGAGCTGATCTATGTGTGAACTTGGCTTGGTTTTTTTCCTCCTTTGTCAGCTGGCCATGCAGGACCCCTGTGCAGGCATAGGTTTGGGGCTGGGACAACACTGGTGCATAATATGGGATCTGAGTTACCTATTCCTGCAGCTCACTTGGGCTGATCCTGAATGTACCACTTTTATCTTATGATGGATCACTATTGGGCCTGCCCGCCCCTGTGACTGGGTAGATCTGATGAAACCAAGCTCTTGAGCGGGAGCTCTGGTTGCCTGTCTCATCACTTGGTGTCACTTGGTCAGAACTTGATCTCCCAGGCTCCGTAGCATCTGGGAGCTGCTTTTGCGTTGGCCTGTAGTTCTTCTTGCAGATGGCCTGTCCTGCTTCAGAACCAAAAGTGAAAGTGAAAAGTGGAAGTGAAGTCGCTCAGTCATGTCCGACTCTGCTATCCCATGGACTGTAGCCCACCAGGCTCCTCTGTCCATGGGATTCTCCAGGCAAGAACACTGGAGTGGGTTGCCATTTCCTTCTCCAGGGATCTTCCCAACCCAGGGATCAAATCCAGGTCTCCCGCATTGCAGGCAGACACTAAACCAAAGGGGTCTGTAATATTATTCTCTTCCTGGGGCTTGCCAGAAACTCCATGTGGCATCTTTTCCTACCACAGATCCTCTAGTTCCAGGGAGCCTGCTGGGTCACAAAAGAACAAGAGGCAGAGTTGCCTGCACCTGATTGGAGCCGTTTCCTGCCCTGGTTTCCACTCCAAGCTGGCAGACTTCCATGAAAGCATGGGCTCTGGTATCACCAGAATCTACCAAACATCTGCTTCTTGACTGGTGGTGGGAACGGAGGCTCTGGTGCTAGGACTGTGCTTCAGGGACAAGGAGGCGGGGCTTCACATTCCTGCCTCTGCCAGTCCTTGGCCCTGGAAGGGATGTAATTTTGAGCAAGGCAGTTCCCTCTGGCCAGAGAAATTCCCAGCGAGGGAGCCAGCTTTGAGCCCTTATCAGCTGATAGCCCCCGCCACAGGGATGTGTGCTGAGGGGGTCTGGGCAATGGACCACAGTATCCACTATAGGGATCTTCCAGGGCAGAAACTAGGGTGAGGAAAGTGAGGTACAAAGGACCCAGATTTAAGGAGTTACTCACTCTCAAGGTCATACAAGCGCAGGTTTGGCAGTAGTTGTAGACTATCAGACATTCTTGAAAATCTAATATCAGTAAGTGGTGAAGATTTCAGGTTCATAAGAATAAACTTACCAAGCACCATGAAGTTAGTCTCTTTCTGAAAATGGTGGAATCTTGGATAACATAATTCTAGAATATTTCCTTTCTAATTCTCAGCACAGGATAGGAAGGCTGAACAGAAGGAGAAAATGTTACTTGTAATTACTGCTAAACAATTTCAAAGCACCGTTTCAACGTGCTGTGACTTTGTCTAAGCCCAGTGTCATAACCCCATGATTTCTGCATTATGGAAATGAAGTCAAAGGAGGGAAGAACAGAATGTCCCTGTTTCCTTCTGTAATTATGGCATTGAGGACATTGTCCAATCCTGACCCGCAGGCCAACTTCAGTAGGTGGGACCACTCACCTGCGAGAGGGAGCAGGTTATAGAATGACCACAACATGCCAACAGAACAAGAGCTGGTTGGAAGGCCAGAGAAACACATAATTCATATGCAAGTAGAAATCAGAGTTGAAGTCCAGTGGAAAAGAGCCAGAGTTGGGTACAGAGCAGGTTGAGTGGGGAAGGACATGGGTGTGGGGCAGGATCATTCTCTGTGCTGATACTGAGCTGGATTTCAGCCCTGGCATTCCGGGAATGTGTGGGCATCCACTGATAAGTTTTGCTTTTCTCTTTTACCCCAAGTGTCTTGGACCACCCTTTCCAATGATATAGTTGAATCAACTAATCAGATCAAATAGTCATTTTTATTCTTAGCAACTTGAAAATAAAGTTTATCAGGAAGAATAATGCATGAAAAGAAAGTGGAAGTGCAGTCACTCAGTTGTGTCCGACTCTTTGTGACCCCGTAGACTGTAGCCCACCAGGCTCCTCTGTCCATGGGATTCTCCAGGTAAGAACACTGGAGTGGGTTGCCATTTCCTTCTCCAGGGGAGTCTTTCCAACCCAGGGATTGAACCCAGGTCTCCCACGTTGCAGGCAGATGCTTTAATCTCTGAGACGTATGCATGAAGGTAGTCAATAAAATTTAAAATATCAGAATGTGAGATATCTTCTAGTTATCACATATATTATAAGGCAACAATAATCAAAACAGCATGATACAGGTATAAATAGGCAATTAGACCAGGGAAGTACAACAGATTTCAGAAAAACAACTTGCGTTTGTATCATTGTTAAGTAAATGACAAAGATAGCATCGCACATCAATGAGAAAAAGATGGATTATTAAATATGTTGGAAGTAGGTTGTGAATTTCAGAGAAAAATTTATTTCTCTATCTGGTACCACAATGCAAATAAATCCCACATAAATTAAAAGTCTAAAAATAAAACTTAAAACTGTTAAAGTACTAGAAGAAAAGAACATATAGGGCCTTTTTGAGCATAACATGAGATACAGCAGACAAAAGGGAAAGAGCAACCATTCTGACCACACAGAAGAATAACAACTTCTGTAAGGTGAAAAATACCACAAACAAAAGCTAAAGAATGGAAGAAATGCTTTAAAAACATGTACGAGACAAATGGTTAACATCTACCGTATATAAAGAGCAATATTGTGGACAAATGAGCAAGATCTGCAAACTGGCAATTCACAGAAGAAGAAATGCATATGGCACATAAAAATGCACAACCTCAGCAGCAATGAAGGCGTCATAAAGCAAAATAAGGTCTGTTTGCCCTGTCAGAATTGGCAAAAGCTAACCAGATCACTAGTATTCCGTGTTAGCGATATAGGACAAGCTAAAAACACATGCATAGTTGAAACGGAAACTTGCTAAAACTCAGCCCCTCCCACAGTAAGCATGGAAGCGCTGTGTCTTTTCAGTAACCTATTTTCATTTCTTTTGGATAAGTACTCAGAGGTGGGATTGCTAGATCTTATGTTAGTTCTAGTTTTGATTTTTTGAGGAACCTCTATATTGTTTTCCATGGTGGCTAAATGAATTCACATTCCTACCAACATTGTACGAGGGTTCCCTTTTCCCTACATCTTGTCAACAATTTTTTTTTTGTCTTCTTGATGTTGCCATTCTTACAGGTGTGAGGTTATATTGTAGCTTTGACTTGTATTTTGCTTTGCTGAGTTTTATAACTTCTTTATAGATTTTGGATAATAGCCCCTTATTTGATACTTGGCTTGCCAAATATTCCCTCCATTCTGTAGGTTGCCTTTTTTCTTTGCTGATCATTTCTTTTGATGCACAAATGCTCTTAGGCTAAAAATAAAAATCAAACCTCAATCATCTTTTTATCTTTACAAGATAAATGTGCAATACTATTTGATATACTATTACCTATTGATGTTTGCTGATGTAACATTTTTAAAGAAGCATTTGGTATTATCAGTTAAATACATTTGCCCTTTGAATTAGAAATTATACTTTTAGAAATTTATCATACAGAAATATTCCTTCAAGAGAGACAAGATTATGCCTAAGTAGGTTCACTTAGCTTTGTTATAGAAAAACACTGCAAATAAACCTTCACAGTAAGAGAAGTTAGATAAACTGTGGAATATCCATATACTGGAAAACTACTAAAAAGAATAGGGCTGATCTATGTTGTGCAGATTTGGAGTAACGTCCACAAGTTGTTAGTTACAGGAAAAAGCAAATTTAAAATTATTAAATAAAGTATGAGTCTATTTTTTAAATAGTTAAAAAGTAGAAGAATAGTTTCAAATTTAAGCCATTATTGTAGACATTTTCAAGCACACAAAAAAACTGAACCCTTCTAGTCCCCAAATATTTTTGCAACAATTTTCAACTCTTGGTTATTTTTTCTCTGTCTTTTTCCTTTCCATTCACTTGCCTCCTCAACCCATGGGTTATTTGAAGAAAATTCCCAATATCCTATCACCATATCCATAAGTGGTATACATCAAGTCCATGCTCATATTCAAAACACAGTGCAGCCAGGGAAGAAAGGACGCACACTGACGTGATGTCAGTGATCATCCTTGAAGAGTGGCTTAACTGGAGTGGACTTTTATTTTTAGCCTTTCAGTATTGTATAATTTGTTTTTACATGATTGTGGTAAAAGAAAGCTCAGTAAAGATTTTTGAGAAAGTAAGGGAGAAACCGCAACCCTCTTTTTATCTCTAGAAGACCCCCTTGCAGTCTTTAAAAAAGTAAATAAAATCATTGTTATTTGGTTTTAAAAACCCACCTCCAATCTTTTACAGAATGGTTTGGGGTTAATAAAGCAATAAGGACATTAAGACTAGAATACATAATTAATACTTATTACTATCAGAACATCCAGTGTAGATCAAATATTTGGTAGTTGAACTGTAACCTTTAACTGCTGCATGTACTGTATGTATATTATAATATAAATAAGCTCTTATTAAAATCAGTGTTGTATAGACTGAAGTTTTGTGTCCCCCAAAAGTCATCTGTTGAAATCCTAACCCCCAAAGTGATGCTATTTGGAGTCAGGAACTTTGGGAGGTGACTAGGTCATGAGGGTGGGGCCCCCGTGGATGGGATTAGTGCCCTCATAAAAGAGACCCCAGAGAGTGCCTTTGCCCCTTCTGCCCCATGAGGCAGAAGATGGCAATGAACCAGGAAGTGGGTCTCACCAGACTCCAAATCTACTGGCACCTTGATCTTGGACTTCCCAGCCTCCAGAACGGTGAGAAATAAGTTTGTGTTGTTCATAAACCCCCGGTTTATATTTTGTTACAATGCTCAGAGTGAATGAGATAGATGTGTGCGTGTGGGACCGTTTCATGGAACTGAAGTAGCTCCGTTTTGAAGTTCCCCGAGGGAGAATGTGATTGGCTGAATCAGCTGTCCACTCCGGGCCCAATCAGCTGTGATGAGGAGGGAGGGGCTGTACATGACAGACTGGGTGGGCGGGGCAGACAGTCCACCTCGCCTTGGTCAGCTTTGACCTTTCTCCCGTGAGTTTCCTTCCCTCAGGCTGTTGACCTAACTTTCCTTGTGCAGCCTGCAAGTGCGTGGAGAGGACAGTGCGGTGGAAGCACGGGGGAGAAGGCTTTGAAGGCAGGCAATCTGGGTTTGGAAGGACAAGCTGTGATTGTCAGTCCCTCTTCTCTGAGGCTGGCTGCTTATGCTAGTTTAGGTTGTGCGGGAGAAAATGCCTTATGGGTGAAGAGTACTGGATCCAGGCCGGGCACACCTTCGGTGCCCCTTTATCATGAAATGTGAGCTTCGGCTTCTCATTCAAGGACCTGCCCCTGGAACATTCTGGAGTGGGGTTTGGAGATGCTTCAGCATAGTCTCTGTTGCTGCAGAGTCATCACTGGGGCCTCGCCAGCTCGGCTGATGCCACCAGGTGTGGCCCCAGACCACAAAGCACTGTTTGCACAACCAGGGGCCCCTCCGTTCTCCCCCTTGACTTTGGAGTGCCGCCCCCAGGGCATCTGCTCACAGGTCCAGTCTTCCCAGCCAGGCCCATCTCCCCTCACCGCAAGCCTCTCCACAAACCCACTTGGATACGCACTAATGCCATTATCTTCCCGAAATTAAAATCAAGCCTCAACGTATAATGTTTCACAGAGAGGGAATTGGGGTTATATATTCCTGCGTCGAGCGGTATTCTATTTCAGTCATAGCATTTAATTATGATTGGTATATTAGTGCCCACCGGAGCATAACAAATTGTCATTATGTTATTCTGCTGAGTCTAATTTAATTGGCAAGTTGTCACAAAAGCAATTATCCGTCATTTATTTTGTTGCCATAACCACATCGAGAAGAGCACCTGCTGTCTGCGAGGGGAAAGGGGCCACCATCTCAGCCCTGGATCCAGGCCACTTATCTGACACAAAGACATCGCTTCCCTTTCTGATTTAAAAATATGTTCCTTATTTCCTGCTGCGGTCTCATGCATCCTCCTTGGGGAGCCTCAAAGTGCCAGAGGAAATTCACCGCCTAGGAAGAGGCCTGGGGCCTGCCCTGAGGCTGGAGGTTGGCCCGCTCAGTTGGGGTGCAGAACAGGCAGTGGGCAGCTGGAGGAAGAGGCCCCAGGGGGGTGAATCTGGAACCCCTTTGGGCTTTGCTCTGTCAGTTGTTTCAGCTGCCACATCAGTGACGGAGTTATAAACATTTGTTGATGTTTTCTCCCTGGGCATGTGCTTGCTCCCCAGGGAGGAGGACTGTTTGGCCATTTCACAGAGAGGCAACCTGAGGCCCCAAGTCACGTGGGAAGTCTGACCAGAGGCCAAGACGAAAATGGAGATATCTAGACTTCAAAGGTCTGGAAAGATCTATTCTTTGCACCAGGCACATCCAGGTCAAACCAAGGTAACTTTGGACAGTCCTCTGCCATTCTAGCTTAGGCTCTGTCATAGGCCCTATTTCACATGGACAGGCCAGACTGGGGGCAAAGAGCAAACAGCAGAGGGAGGAGAGAGCCACCGGGCGGTCTGCCCACATCAGAGAGCCCGAGATAGAGCGGTGCTTCCCAGAAGCCCCCGATTGCACACTTCACAGGATGCCCTGGCGGCCCCACCCGTTCCTGGTGGTCTCTCCAGGCTTAAACACCATCCCCACACCCAAGCCCATGAAGACTTTAGAGTGAGGAAGCAGAGGCAAGCCATTGGTTCGGACCTCCCTGGTGGTTCAGTGGTTAAGAATCCGCCTGCTAACTCAGGGAACACAGGTTGGATCCCTGGTCCTGGAAGACTCCACGTGCCTTGGAGCAACAAAGCCCAAGAGCCACAACTCTTGCACCTGCATGCCCTGAGGCCTGTGGTCTGCAACAAGAGAAGCCCCCTCAATGAGAAGCCCATGCACCGTGACTAGAGAGTAGCCTGTGTGCAGCAACGAAAACCCAGTGCCGCCAAAAATAAATAGATAAAATTTTTTTTAAAGTTTGGCTCACAGGATTTTGTCTTCCCTAGAGCCAGGAGGTAGTTACTCCTAAGGGCAGATTCAGCCTGCAGACCCGTCTCTGTCCTGTTGGCTGGAAGCAGGTGGAAAAATGACTAATCCTGTTTTCTCGATACTCCTAGTAACACAATCAACAACAAAACCAGACCCCAAACACAGCGCTCAGTAGGTTGCAAAGGGAAAAAAAAAAAACAGACCTTGAACTCCCCCAGCTTCAGCCTCTGGATCAGTCAACTACGATTCCCAGGCCACCTACTTGGAGATGTTGGAAAATTACCAGCTTCCCGAACACAGGCAGATCATTTCTTGTAACCCTTGGAAAAAACCTCTTGTTTTAATTGCTGACTAAAAATAAGCTAGGGAGATGTGTCAAGTTCCTCCCTCCTGGGCCAGCATCATCCCTAAGGAATGCCTCTAATGGCTGCACAGAAAAGTCTCTCTTGCTGCCATAGCAAAATGGCCAGGATCTCTGCCCAGTGTGGGAGGCCCCATGAGTCTCAGGGGCCAGGACTTAAACAGTTGGTATCAGAGCAGGGTCAAGTTTATGTGCAGAGAGGAGGCTGTGCATGAGGGCCCTGCTGGGTCCAGCTGTGGCAGAGGGTGGTGCTCGGTTACAAGTGGATGTGTAAATTAGCTCTAACTCTCCGGAACATAAGATGACTAAATGGGTCAAGAGCCGTAAAAAACATCCATCAGGGACTTCCCTGGTAGTCCAGTGGCTAAGACTCTGAGCTCCCAATGTGAGGGGCATGGGTTCAATTGTTGGTCAGAGAGCTAGATCCCACATGCTGCAGCTAAGACCTAGAGCAGTCAAAATAACAAATAAATATATATATATTTTAAAAGTCCATCATCTGACCCAGGAATTTTGCTTAGGATAAGCAAATGGTTTCAAAACAGAAGGAAGATGTTTGCTCTGGTGTTAGTTATAATAGCAAAAACAAAATCCATGCTGAGCAGCAAACAGACTCAGAGCACGTGGTTTTGAGCCCAGGGTTGTTGATCCAGTTTGTTTTGTGTTTTTGGGGAGGGATGCTGAGTCAGGAGGAATTCTTTCTGCAGGTGCATTAAGTAAGCATTTTGGGGGCACCACAGGAAACAAGAGCCAGGTTATGTGTACATGAAAATACAGATACGACATGGTCCCTCTCGAGTTAGTTTCCTATTGCTGCTGCAACAAGTCCTCTCCAGCTTACTGACTTAAACAATGCACATTTATCACCTTATAGTTCTAGAGCTGGAAGACTGAAATGGGCCTCACTGGGGAAAATCAAGGTGAGCAGGACTGTGTTTCTTTCCAGAAGCACTAGAGAGAGTTGGTTTCTTTTCCTTTTCTAATTTCAGAGAGCTTGTCCATACTCCTTGGCTTGTTGCCTCCTTCCCCCATCTTCAAAGCCAGCAACAGGGAGCCAAATACTTCCCATATCATGCTGACCATCTTCCATAGTGCCAGCTCTTCTGACTCTTCTCTTCTGCCTCCCTCTAACACTTTAAAATAAATTATTTTGGCTGTCTGGGTTTTTGTTGCTGTGCATGTGCTTTCTCTAGTTGCAATATGCAGGCCCCTCATTGCAGTGACTTCTCTTGTTGCAGAGCGTGCATTCTAGGGCATGCGGGCTTCAGTAGTTGTGGCGCATGGGCTTAGTTGCTCTGAGGCATGCATAATCTTTCCAACCAGGGATGGAACCTGGGCCCCCCCTGCATTGGGAGTGTGGAGTGTTAGCTGCTGGACCACCAGGGAAGTCCTCCCTTAAGGACTCATATGATTACATTCGGCTCACCTGAATAATTCAGATTATTCTCCCTGTTTTAAGATCAGCTGATTAGCAACCCTAACCTTAATTCCACCTGCCGCCTCAATTCCCCTTTGCCAGGTAATGCAACTTATTCATAGGTCTGAAGTCTAGGACATGGACATCTTTCGGTGTCCACAGTCCAAACTAGGAACTTTCAATTTAGTGAGAGAGACATGTGAACACATTTTTAGAGTACATGGTATAGTCAGAATCATCCATCAGACTAGGGGAGGCAGCATGCCAATTCATAATACTCCAGAAATTCATTTCCGGGAAGCTAGATACTCTCCTGCTTGTCTTCTTCCTCCTCCCAGCACACTCTCTGTTCTGGTTACTTCAGTGTTCCCACTGTTTCACAGTCACCACGTGCACTCCCCCTTCCCCAAACTACACCTTTGCCCATTGCTGTATCAGACTGCTCTTGTTTTTTCTTACTCCCTACCCCAATCTCACTGACCCATCAAAATCCAAATCAAGCCCAAGTCCTCCCTGTTTCCTGCACCCCCACCCCAAGTCAGAGCGCCTGTAACATTCATAGTCTCAGTTACATAATGTCCTACCTAAGCACAAGTAGGTACTTTCACGTGCTGTTGTCTGAATTTTCTAGTTCTTTGAAATCTAGGTTCTAGTTAGATTTCAATCACTCTGAGATCAGGGATCATGTAATAATTCTTCTGTCACTCCCATAGCACCTGGATCAGGGGTACTGAAGAATAGTTTGCTAAATTCGTTCAAGCCATTCTTTGAACAAATGGGGCACTCACAACGGTACCAGACCCTGAGGGTGGACAAGAGTTCTGAAAGGAGTCCTGGGTGAGGGAGATGGGTTGTGATACAGTCCAACAAGAGCTAGAATAGAATCACACATAGGACGGAATTCTGCATCAGCTTGTGGGTGGATTAAGGAAGGCTTTTCAGAGGAGGTGATGTTGGGTGGAGTTTTGGAGGATGAATAGGAGTGAGCCAGATAAAGGAATATGGGTGTGCGTGATAAGTTGCTTCAGTCATGTCCGACTCTACAAGCCTATGGACTGCAGCCCTCCAGGCTCCTCTGTCTGTGGGATTCTCCAGGCAAGAATACTGGAGTGGGTTGCCATACCCTCCTCCAGGGGATCTTCCTGACCCAGGGATCGAACCCGCATCTCATGTCTCCTGCACTGGGAGATGGGTTCTTTACCACTAGCACCACCTGGGAAGGATCTTACTCTAAGAGAAGGAAGAACATTTAAAGCAAAACAGAAATTGACTGAATTCTGGAAAAACTGCTCATCTGTCTACCAGATGTTAATACTACAGATGCTTACAGCTGTCCAGCTTGGTTTCCCCAGCTTCTCAGCACAGGCTCACTCCTCCAGTCACTTGAGTCTCCTCCCTGGTCTGTATTCACAACCTGCTCTTCCCCATTCCCACACTTTGCCCATTAGCTTGGGAAAAATGGTGAAAGCTGACATTCACAAGTGACACTGACAAGGAAAGGGCGAGAATAATCAAATATCACTGAGTCTCAGTTCAGTTCAGTTCAGTCGCTCAGTCATGTCCGACTCTTTGCAACCCCATGAATTGCAGCANATCAGTCAACTACGATTCCCAGGCCACCTACTTGGAGATGTTGGAAAATTACCAGCTTCCCGAACACAGGCAGATCATTTCTTGTAACCCTTGGAAAAAACCTCTTGTTTTAATTGCTGACTAAAAATAAGCTAGGGAGATGTGTCAAGTTCCTCCCTCCTGGGCCAGCATCATCCCTAAGGAATGCCTCTAATGGCTGCACAGAAAAGTCTCTCTTGCTGCCATAGCAAAATGGCCAGGATCTCTGCCCAGTGTGGGAGGCCCCATGAGTCTCAGGGGCCAGGACTTAAACAGTTGGTATCAGAGCAGGGTCAAGTTTATGTGCAGAGAGGAGGCTGTGCATGAGGGCCCTGCTGGGTCCAGCTGTGGCAGAGGGTGGTGCTCGGTTACAAGTGGATGTGTAAATTAGCTCTAACTCTCTGGAACATAAGATGACTAAATGGGTCAAGAGCCATAAAAAACATCCATCAGGGACTTCCCTGGTAGTCCAGTGGCTAAGACTCTGAGCTCCCAATGTGAGGGGCATGGGTTCAATTGTTGGTCAGAGAGCTAGATCCCACATGCTGCAACTAAGACCTAGAGCAGTCAAAATAACAAATAAATATATATATATTTTAAAAGTCCATCATCTGACCCAGGAATTTTGCTTAGGATAAGCAAATGGTTTCAAAACAGAAGGAAGATGTTTGCTCTGGTGTTAGTTATAATAGCAAAAACAAAATCCATGCTGAGCAGCAAACAGACTCAGAGCACGTGGTTTTGAGCCCAGGGGTGTTGATCCAGTTTGTTTTGTGTTTTTGGGGAGGGATGCTGAGTCAGGAGGAATTCTTTCTGCAGGTGCATTAAGTAAGCATTTTTGGGGCACCACAGGAAACAAGAGCCAGGTTATGTGTACATGAAAATACAGATACGACATGGTCCCTTTCGAGTTAGTTTCCTATTGCTGCTGCAACAAGTCCTCTCCAGCTTACTGACTTAAACAATGCACATTTATCACCTTATAGTTCTAGAGCTGGAAGACTGAAATGGGCCTCACTGGGGAAAATCAAGGTGAGCAGGACTGTGTTTCTTTCCAGAAGCACTAGAGAGAGTTGGTTTCTTTTCCTTTTCTAATTTCAGAGAGCTTGTCCATACTCCTTGGCTTGTTGCCTCCTTCCCCCATCTTCAAAGCCAGCAACAGGGAGCCAAATACTTCCCATATCATGCTGACCATCTTCCATAGTGCCAGCTCTTCTGACTCTTCTCTTCTGCCTCCCTCTAACACTTTAAAATAAATTATTTTGGCTGTCTGGGTTTTTGTTGCTGTGCATGTGCTTTCTCTAGTTGCAATATGCAGGCCCCTCATTGCAGTGACTTCTCTTGTTGCAGAGCGTGCATTCTAGGGCATGCGGGCTTCAGTAGTTGTGGCGCATGGGCTTAGTTGCTCTGAGGCATGCATAATCTTTCCAACCAGGGATGGAACCTGGGCCCCCCCTGCATTGGGAGTGTGGAGTGTTAGCTGCTGGACCACCAGGGAAGTCCTCCCTTAAGGACTCATATGATTACATTCGGCTCACCTGAATAATTCAGATTATTCTCCCTGTTTTAAGATCAGCTGATTAGCAACCCTAACCTTAATTCCACCTGCCGCCTCAATTCCCCTTTGCCAGGTAATGCAACTTATTCATAGGTCTGAAGTCTAGGACATGGACATCCAAACTAGGAACTTTCAATTTAGTGAGAGAGACATGTGAACACATTTTTAGAGTACATGGTATAGTCAGAATCATCCATCAGACTAGGGGAGGCAGCATGCCAATTCATAATACTCCAGAAATTCATTTCCAGGAAGCTAGATACTCTCCTGCTTGTCTTCTTCCTCCTCCCAGCACACTCTCTGTTCTGGTTACTTCAGTGTTCCCACTGTTTCACAGTCACCACGTGCACTCCCCCTTCCCCAAACTACACCTTTGCCCATTGCTGTATCAGACTGCTCTTGTTTTTTCTTACTCCCTACCCCAATCTCACTGACCCATCAAAATCCAAATCAAGCCCAAGTCCTCCCTGTTTCCTGCACCCCCACCCCAAGTCAGAGCGCCTGTAACATTCATAGTCTCAGTTACATAATGTCCTACCTAAGCACAAGTAGGTACTTTCACGTGCTGTTGTCTCAATTTTCTAGTTCTTTGAAATCTAGGTTCTAGTTAGATTTCAATCACTCTGAGATCAGGGATCGTGTAATAATTCTTCTGTCACTCCCATAGCACCTGGATCAGGGGTACTGAAGAATAGTTTGCTAAATTCGTTCAAGCCATTCTTTGAACAAATGGGGCACTCACAACGGTACCAGACCCTGAGGGTGGACAAGAGTTCTGAAAGGAGTCCTGGGTGAGGGAGATGGGTTGTGATACAGTCCAACAAGAGCTAGAATAGAATCACACATAGGACGGAATTCTGCATCAGCTTGTGGGTGGATTAAGGAAGGCTTTTCAGAGGAGGTGATGTTGGGTGGAGTTTTGGAGGATGAATAGGAGTGAGCCAGATAAAGGAATATGGGTGTGCGTGATAAGTTGCTTCAGTCATGTCCGACTCTACAAGCCTATGGACTGCAGCCCTCCAGGCTCCTCTGTCTGTGGGATTCTCCAGGCAAGAATACTGGAGTGGGTTGCCATACCCTCCTCCAGGGGATCTTCCTGACCCAGGGATCGAACCCGCATCTCATGTCTCCTGCACTGGGAGATGGGTTCTTTACCACTAGCACCACCTGGAAAGGATCTTACTCTAAGAGAAGGAAGAACATTTAAAGCAAAACAGAAATTGACTGAATTCTGGAAAAACTGCTCATCTGTCTACCAGATGTTAATACTACAGATGCTTACAGCTGTCCAGCTTGGTTTCCCCAGCTTCTCAGCACAGGCTCACTCCTCCAGTCACTTGAGTCTCCTCCCTGGTCTGTATTCACAACCTGCTCTTCCCCATTCCCACACTTTGCCCATTAGCTTGGGAAAAATGGTGAAAGCTGACATTCACAAGTGACACTGACAAGGAAAGGGCGAGAATAATCAAATATCACTGAGTCTCAGTTCAGTTCAGTTCAGTCGCTCAGTCATGTCCGACTCTTTGCAACCCCATGAATTGCAGCACGCCAGGCCTCCCTGTCCATCACCATCTCTCGGAGTTCACTCAGACTCACGTCCATCGAGTCCGTGATGCCATCCAGCCATCACATCCTCGGTCGTCCCCTTCTCCTCCTGCCTTCAATCCCTCCCAGCATCAGAGTCTTTTCCAATGAGTCAACTCTTCTCATGAGGTGGTCAAAGTACTGAAATTTCAGCTAGTCTAAGGGCCCACAATAATATCTATGACAGACAATATATAATATGCTTAATACACAACCCGATAAGGAAAACATAAAGCTTAAAAAAAATGGATGCAGGACAGGAGCAAGCATTTTACAGATGAGAGAACTCAAATTCCTGATAAACATTTGAAAAGACACTTCACTTATAGTTGGGGAAATGCAAACTAAAGCAACAGTTAATACCATATTCACTCATCAGATTGGCAAAAATTAAAGATTGATAACATCCCATGTTGTCAAGTACGTGAGTAAACAGGGACTCTCATACATTGCTAATGGGTATGTGAATTGCTAAAGCCCTTTGGGAAAGCAATCTCAAGGTGACTGTTAGAAGTGAAAATGAACACATCCTTTGATTCCAATTTTGAGAATGTATCCTGTTGAAACAAAAACATCCGTAAGTGTATATATATCTATATATATTAAGATATGTAATATTGTATACATAGTAAGATGTATATATATCTACAGATAGATATATCGCTATATACAAGAGTATTACTATATTTATAGTAACAAAAGCTGATAAAATAAGAATTGGCCATCAGTAGATAAATGTTGAATAAATTATGGTGGTGGTGGTTTAGTCGCTAAGTTGTGTCTGACTCTTGGGAACCCATGGACTGAAGCCTACCAGGCTCCTCTGTCCATGGGATTTCCCAGGCAAGAATACTGGAGTGGGTAGCTATTCCCTTTTCCAGGGGATCTTCCCCACTCAGGGATTAAATCCAGGTCTCCTGGACAGGTGGATTCTTTACTGGTGAGCCACCAGGGAAGCTCTGAATAAATTATAGTATTATAGAAAATTGTAGGACAGAATAGTATATTAATAGACTATTATGGGGGCTTCCCTGGTGGCTCAGCTGGTAAAGAATCTGCTTGTAATGCGGGATACCTGGGTTTGATCCTTGGGTTGGGAAGACCCCCTGGAGAAAGGAATGGCTTCCCACTCCAGTATTCTGGCCTGGAGAATTCCATGGACTGTATAGTCCATGGGGTCGCAAAGAGTCTGACACGACTGAGTGACTTTCACTTTCACTTTCAGACTATTATGAGGGTATTGAAGAAAGATCAGTTCTATATATGTTGACCTGGAGGAATTCCCATGATATGAGGCTAAGCAGCAGAAGCGGTGTCATAGCCTGTGGCAGAGTTTGGGAGACAATTGGGAATGACTGTGTTTGTTGAAATCATCACCACGAAAGGCATGAAAGACCCCTTACAATTGAGCACATACTCTTTTTGTAATTGCAAATATTAATAACATTTTTTTTAAAGTACCGAAGATAGAGTTCAGCAGGATCTCTCTTAATGGGGTGAGGCATGATTCAGGCAAGCCGATTTCTGAGTTCAGGCCTATTTGTCTCTCCTAGGCTTCTCTTCTATTCAAATGAGCTAATTAAACAAACGTGAGATAGCTTTCATTTCTTTGGTTAAGTGCATTTAGATCCTGGGATAAAAACAGCATCATTTACATATGTAGTGACCCTCTCTTTGTACTAGTGAACTCCAATAATAAATTAATTAGAGCCATTCAGTCCCAATCTGCCTCCCAGAGGATGGCCCTCCTTGGAGTGCACGCCTCTGTCTGAACTCGGCTCTGAGGTACACGGTTAATGCTTCCACTCCTGGGCAGAAGGGAGAGCCCAGTGTCAGATCAGGCACATCTGAAGTTGTTTGAACACTTTCCTCCTGCCTCCAAGGCTAAACTAGTTAAGTATCTGCCCCACTGACCGAGAAGAATGCTATTTGCATCTCAGCTCCCAGCTTCTTAGCCAAGTGAGCGAGCAAAAACCCTTTCCTTCTGAGTCAAAGCTACTCCAGAGGTCACTGGCCCACGGTCACCATGGCAACTCCCTTCAGGGTACAGGGAGGGGATTGAGGGAAAGAATCAGAAACTTACCAGGGGGCCCCTGGAGAAAGCCACTTTCACAAAGAGGGATTTCAAAGTCTCAGCTACTGGGTTGCTATAGGAGGCACTGCTTTATATAGGATACATTATTTCTGGAAAAGTTGCTCTAGGTCAATTTTGGGGGTGGGTGGGTAAAATTTTGTAGTTTTATTTTAAACACTCAAGTGGAATTCCCTATATTTAGAACTCTGTTGTGAATTCTACAGAGGAATAAAAACCCCTGTGATTCTTTTAGTACAAACATAGATATTCACATGTCAAGTTGTCTTAAAATCTGGCACACCAGTTTTTAGGAGTTGGTAAAGGAGAAGTTAATAGAGTGGGTGAGAGTTCCGGAAGACCTACTTTGTGTAATACTTTGGGTGGCATTTGGATGCTGTCTTAGTTTGGGATCTGGTAAAAGAAAACCCTGAGCCACAGATTTGGGCACAAGGATTTTTAAAGGGGCTGCTCTCAGAAGAAATCCATAGAGAATAGGAGAAGCAGGATAAGAAAGGGGAGGAAACCAAATGAAGGTTGGATTTCAGGCCCCAGACTCAGTCTGATCCCATGGAGAACTCAGAATTTACCACCTTGAATCAAAAGAACTGGGCTTTTATGTTCTCAAGCCAGTTAGTCATGGCTAGGGTCTGCCCAGGGGAAAGTGTAAAATTCCCAGAGTGAAGCAGCTTCAGTGCCCAAGGTCAACGCTCTGAAAATTATCAGTGCAAGCTGTTAGCAAATAGCAAAGTACCCCGGGGGAAGGGAGCCAGGCATGTGGAGCTGGTGAAAGGAATCTGAAAGGAAAGAGGAAGAGTTTCGGTGGAGTCCATTACGGATGCCTAGTATGCCACACAAATGGCTCCTTAAGGGCTCAACCTTAACAACAACAAAAAAATCAGTGAAGTGAATTAGCTTCCTACAACAAGGTATTTAGAATGGTGTTGAAGGAGCAAGATGATAATACGCTTGGATGGATGCAGAGTTGGTTGAGCAAACATTTCAGAAGCGTATGGAATGAAGGGCTGTTAGTTGGAGGACCAGCTCTAGGGGCAGACCACAGGGCTCCACCTGGGACCTGAGCTGTGAAACATTAATATCCACATCTTAGAGGCAGGTGGAGAGCTCATTCAAGTAAATCTGTGGATTACCCTAAACTGAGAGGAAAGGCAATAGAATAAAGGGGGGGAAAAGTTGGAAAGAAGATTCCAATGAGTAGGTAGCTATAAGATTAAAGAGATTAGTGTAAATGTGAAGTTAATTTCATTATAGGTCAGGCGTATGGAATATTATATGGCTGCTAAAAATAATGTTGAATAATAATGATACAACAATACATTTATTTGGTTGTAAGCAGATATTACCATATTCCTGGAAAATGTATTGAAAGATGTTTAAAAATGGCTATGTTGCTTTATCTCTCTAGAAATGGAGTTATGTTTGAGTTTTTATTCTTCTCTGTTTTAACTCAATTCTATGGCTATTTATTTAAAAACTAGAATTTATAAAAAAATGTTAGCAAGTATTTTTGGTTACCGCCTTTTTTTTTTTCTCTAATTGTGTGGGGAAAACATAGTTTATAAACAGAAGACATTAACAAATCAAAATCTGAAGTCTTCTATTAATAGTTTCAAAATATAAGAAACAAAAACTTATAGTAAGAACTAATAATTAGTAATGATCAGTAGTTGACAGAAAGACTAGAAAATCATCAAGGCTCTAGAAACTTGAACAACACTGTCAACCATTGTCAATTGATACTTATAGAACACTGTCCTGAACAATGGCAGGATAAATCATCCTTTTAAGTGCACAAGGATCTTCACCAAGACAGACCATATACTAGATAATAAAAAAGAATCAATAACCTTAAAGGGACTGACATGATGTAGAATATGTTCTCTGACCACAATGGAATTAAAATAGATCTTAATAACAAAGAGATATCTAAAACATCACTACAATGTTTGAAAATTAAACAATAAGAGATCACATATATTTTGAAGTGAATGACAGTGAAATCAACATAGACTATCTAGAATACAACTATAACAGAGAAAAATTTAGAGTTTTAAATGATTATATTGGCAAAGAAGAAAGGTTTAAAATAAATGGCAGGTCTACATTTTAAGAGGAAGAAAAAGATAAACAAAATAAATTCAAGTAAGTCAAAGGAAGAAATTATAAAGCTGAGTGCAGAAATAAGTGCAATAAAAATCTAATGATAGAGACAATAAATGAAAATAAAAGGTATTTCATAAAATAATGAATGAAAGTGATAAACCTCTAGCTAGAAGGATCAAGAGAAAAATGAGAAGACACAAATTACTGATACCAAGAAGGAAAGAGAGGACATCACTCTGTAGCCTAGAGACAATAAAAGATAAAAGGAAATAATAGGAACAGGTTTTCACCAAGAAATTACTAAAGAGAGATTTACAAACTTCTTCAAAGATACAAAAACTGACTCAGAAAAGAACTAAAAAATTCAAGTAATCTTATTTCTATTAAAGAAGTTAAAGTTATAATTTGAGAACCTTTCTATAAAGAAAATTCAAGGCCCACATGGCTTAATTGGTGATTTATATCAAACAGTAAGGAAGAAATAATACCAGTCTTATACAATTTTTTCCCCAAATAGAGAAGACTTCATAACTCAAGAAGATAATACCTGATACTGAAATCAAAAACAATATAAGGAGAGAAAACTATAGAACAGTATCCCTCATGAATACTGATGAAAAAATTCTTAACAAAACATTAAGAAATCAAATCCAGAAATAGATAAAAAAGATAATAGCTCATCCTTTAGGGTTTGTCTTAGGGACTCATGGTTGGTTTAGTATTTTAAAAATCAATCAAGCTATTTTCCCTGGAGAAGGAAATGGCAAACCACTTTAGTATTCTTGCCTGGAAAATCCCATGGACAAAGGAGCATGGTGGGCTACAGTCCATGGGATCACAAGAGTCAGACACGACTTAGTAACTAAACCACGACAAGGTAATTAACCTTATTAACAGAGTAAAGGGGAAAAAACTATATAATCATTCCAATAGAAAAATGCTTTTGACAAAATTTCCCCATTTATGATAGTTACTCTTAAGAATTTTGAGCATTACTTTACTAGCGTGTGAGATGAATGCAATTATGTGGTAGTTTGAGCATTCTTTGGCATTGCCTTTCTTTGGGATTGGAATGAAAACTGACTTTTTCCAGTCCTGTGGCCACTGCTGAGTTTTCCAAATTTGCTGGCACATTGAGTGTAGCACTTTCATAGCATCATCTTTCAGGATTTGAAATAGCTCAACTGGAATTCCATCACCTCCACTAGCTTTGTCTGTAGTGATGCTTTCTAANGAACACTGTCCTGAACAATGGCAGGATAAATCATCCTTTTAAGTGCACAAGGATCTTCACCAAGATAGACCATATACTAGATAATAAAAAAGAATCAATAACCTTAAAGGGACTGACATGATGTAGAATATGTTCTCTGACCACAATGGAATTAAAATAGATCTTAATAACAAAGAGATATCTAAAACATCACTACAATGTTTGAAAATTAAACAATAAGAGATCACATATATTTTGAAGTGAATGACAGTGAAATCAACATAGACTATCTAGAATGCAACTATAACAGAGAAAAATTTAGAGTTTTAAATGATTATATTGGCAAAGAAGAAAGGTTTAAAATAAATGACAGGTCTACATTTTAAGAGGAAGAAAAAGAAAAACAAAATAAATTCAAGTAAGTCAAAGGAAGAAATTATAAAGCTGAGTGCAGAAATAAGTGCAATAAAAATCTAATGATAGAGACAATAAATGAAAATAAAAGGTATTTCATAAAATAATGAATGAAAGTGATAAACCTCTAGCTAGAAGGATCAAGAGAAAAATGAGAAGACACAAATTACTGATACCAAGAAGGAAAGAGAGGACATCACTCTGTAGCCTAGAGACAATAAAAGATAAAAGGAAATAATAGGAACAGATTTTCACCAAGAAATTACTAAAGAGAGATTTACAAACTTCTTCAAAGATACAAAAACTGACTCAAAAAAGAACTAAAAAATTCAAGTAATCTTATTTCTATTAAAGAAGTTAAAGTTATAATTTGAGAACCTTTCTATAAAGAAAATTCAAGGCCCACATGGCTTAATTGGTGATTTATATCAAACAGTAAGGAAGAAATAATACCAGTCTTATACAATTTTTTCCCCAAATAGAGAAGACTTCATAACTCAAGAAGATAATACCTGATACTGAAATCAAAAACAATATAAGGAGAGAAAACTATAGAACAGTATCCCTCATGAATACTGATGAAAAAATTCTTAACAAAACATTAAGAAATCAAATCCAGAAATAGATAAAAAAGATAATAGCTCATCCTTTAGGGTTTGTCTTAGGGACTCATGGTTGGTTTAGTATTTTAAAAATCAATCAAGCTATTTTCCCTGGAGAAGGAAATGGCAAACCACTTTAGTATTCTTGCCTGGAAAATCCCATGGACAAAGGAGCATGGTGGGCTACAGTCCATGGGATCACAAGAGTCAGACACGACTTAGTAACTAAACCACGACAAGGTAATTAACCTTATTAACAGAGTAAAGGGGAAAAAACTATATAATCATTCCAATAGAAAAATGCTTTTGACAAAATTTCCCCATTTATGATAGTTACTCTTAAGAATTTTGAGCATTACTTTACTAGCGTGTGAGATGAATGCAATTATGTGGTAGTTTGAGCATTCTTTGGCATTGCCTTTCTTTGGGATTGGAATGAAAACTGACTTTTTCCAGTCCTGTGGCCACTGCTGAGTTTTCCAAATTTGCTGGCACATTGAGTGTAGCACTTTCATAGCATCATCTTTCAGGATTTGAAATAGCTCAACTGGAATTCCATCACCTCCACTAGCTTTGTCTGTAGTGATGCTTTCTAANAAAGCTGAAACTCCAATACTTTGGCCACCTCATGTGAAGAGTTGAGTCATTGGAGAAGACTCTGATGCTGGGAGGGATTGAGGGCAGGAGGAGAAGGGGACGACAGAGGATGAGATGGCTGGATGGCGTCACTGACTCGATGGACGTGAGTTGAGTGAACTCCAGGAGTTGGTGATGGACAGGGAGGCCTGGTGTGCTGTAATTCATGGGGTCGAAAAGAGTCAGACACGACTGAGCGACTGAACTGACCTGAACTCTTAAGAAACTGTAAATGAGGGGAGGAATAAACTAGGGATTTGAGATTAACAAATATACACTCACTATATAAAATAAATAAACAGCAAAGAACTACTGCATAGAGAAGGAACTATATTCAATATTTTATATAACCTATAATGGAAATTAATCTGAGGAAAGAATACCCACATAGCTTATATATAGATAGAAGTCAATCACTTTGTTGTACACCTGAAACAAACACAGCATTATAAATCAACTATACTTCAATTAAAAAAAAAAAAAAAAAAGACGGTCTGGGCAAGCCAAGGCCAGTCTAGGTCAGCCATTAGGCTCTTGCAGGCAAGAATACTGAAGTGGGTTGCCATTTCCTTTTCCAATATGATGTTTGCTATGGACTAAACTGTGTTCTTCCCCCCGTCCCCCAAATCCGTATACTGAAGCTCTAATCCCCTCACCAACCATGTGACTATATTTGCAGATGGAACCTCCCAGGAAGTAGTCAAGATTAAATGAAGTTTTAAGGTTAGACAGTCCTGATCTGATAGGATTAGTGTCCATATGAGAAGCAACACCAGAGAGCCCTCTCTTTCTCTCTTTCTGGTGTATGCAGAAAGAAGTCATATAAGCACACAACCAGATGGCAGCTGTCTATAAGCTGAGAGAAAAGGCCTCAGAATGAAACCTACCTGACTGCCACCTTGGTCTTGGGCTTCCCAGCCTCCAGAACTATGAGATAAATTTCCGTTACTGTTTTTTGATTGTTGTTGTTGTTGTTTTAATAATTAAGTCCTCTTTGGGTTTATTCTTTTTATTTTATTGATTTATATTTGGCCGTGCTGGGTCTTTGTCGCTGCGCGCGGGCTTCCTCTATTAATAACTGCAGGGAGTGGGGCTGCTGTTTGGTTGCGGAGGGTGGGCTCCTGATGGCACTGGCTTCCCTTGTTGCAGAGCGTGGGCTCCAGGGCACTTGGGCTCTAGAGTGCAGGCTCAGTAGTTGTGACACATGGGCTTAGTTGCTCCGTGGCATGTGGCATCCTCCCGGACCAGGGATCCAACCTGTGTCCCCTGGTGTCAGGCAGATTCTAATCCACTGCACTACCAGAGAAGTCCCTATAAATTTCTGTTGTTTAAGCTACCCAGCTGATGGTGCTTAGTTATGGCAGCCTGAGTTCATGGATCAGAAGATTCAATTTTGTTAAGATGTTAATTCAACCCAGAGTGATCGATAGATTCAACAGATCCCAATTAAAGTCCCAGAAGACATTTTTTATAGACATTGACAAGCTGTTTCTAAAATTTCCTGAAAATTTAAAAAATCTAAAATCGCCAAAACAAGCTTGAAAAATAATAAAGTTGGAAAGCTAATACTATCTGATTTTGAGAACTTATAGCCTCCATCATCAAGAGGGTGGTATTGGTATAAAGACAACTACATAGATCAATAGAACATAATGGGAAAGCCCAGAACTAGACCAACACATGTTGGATCAATTGATTGTCGACAAAGCCGTCAAAGCACATTAAGATTTTATTCACTAAATGCTGCTATCATGAAAGTGAAGTCAGAATCCAGTCAGGAGACAAATTATGGAACAATATGAACAGGGAAGTTTAATATTAAGATATAAAGAAAAGGAAAAGGAGGGTTCATTATTTTAAAAGGTAAAGGGAATGCAAAAGTATAATAAAAGTAGGTAACTACAGGAAAGAGCTGCTACCCCAGCCAGAGGGAAAAGCAAACAAGCTAAAAGTTAGAAAGGGAGGCCGGTGAGGCTGAGACCCTCCCCTCTGAGGAGGCGGAGTGACTGCCCTGAACTCCCTGTGTGCTCTGGCCGCACAAAGGCAAACGGCTGAAGAATACTTGCCCCCGACCTACAAAGGCAGCCCACTGCTGTGGTTAACTGCTGGGGCCCCTGTACACTGTCCATTCCCTGCTCCGTGCAAAACGAGAACAACAGAGGGCATGAGGTACCTCTTCTCCCTGCCTTGCAACCAGCCTCCAGTCTCTTCTACTGACAAAGCATGTCATCAAGCCAGCTGTCAAAGGAGAAATATCTTCAGAGTTCAGTTCCAGAATCACAAAGCAAAACAAAAAATGCAGTAAATTTACAACTGGGTCAAAAGTGCAAAGGCAAATCACAGAGAGTAGAAGAAATTATTTGCCATGTGTATGTCTATCAAAGGACCCATATACAGAATATATAAACAACTCCTATAAGTCAATAAAGAAAAAAGAGACAACCCAATAGAAAAATGGGCAAAGCCCTTGTACAGAAAATTTCTTGAATAGTCAATAAATGTATTAAAATTTCACCCTGGAAATGCAAATTAAAACTACAATGTGATACTACTATACACCCATCCGAGTGGCTAAAATGGAAAAGACTGTATATTGATCCTTTATCTAGTCACTTTGATAAACTGCTTATTAATTTAATTCTTTTCTATATCTCTTTGGATTGTCATGTACACAATTATGTTGCCTATGAATAATAACATTGTGCTTCATGTATTTTGAAGCTCTCTTTTTTGGTGTATAAATATTTATGATTATTATGTCCTTTTGATGAATTTACTTCTTTATTATTATAAAATGACCCTTCTCTTAACCCTGCAAATATTCTTGTTCTGAAAGA
Source organism: Raphicerus campestris (assembly GCA_006410735.1). Classification (NCBI taxonomy): domain Eukaryota; kingdom Metazoa; phylum Chordata; class Mammalia; order Artiodactyla; family Bovidae; genus Raphicerus; species Raphicerus campestris. Next base: position 386,213 of record SJYW01034489.1, on the reverse strand, counting down.
CACTTTGATATTTTGCAACTCTTGCTTTCTTTCGCTTAATGTTGGCAAAATTTTATTTAGGCCTTTAAAAAAATATATTTTCCATGTCCATTCTTACCATGGTTGTGTTTCCCGCTACCTTCTTGGACATATTGAGTGTTAGCTATTTTAGCACCCTTTCTATTAATTCTATCATCTTTGTCACTTCTGGATCTGTTTCTGGTAGTTGATTTTTCTCTTCCCGATGGATCATATATTCTTGCTTCTTTTCATGCTCAGTGATTTTTGATTTTTTCCCACTACTATGCCCAAATCTGGTTCCCCAATACTTAATCTATTGATCTTAAGTCTGTCCTTTAGAGTTATATAGACTCCATGTTATGGTTCCTGTAGGAACTTTCCTCACAGCACTCTTCAACCTTTTAAATACCACATATACTTGTGATATTTACAAACATTTGATTAATATCTGCCTTCTTCATCAGACTCCCTCTGTGGTGCAGTTTTTAGAAGCAGTTATATCCACCATTATGTACTAGTGGAGTGCACAGGCCTGGTACACCCAAGGTCCTTGATAAATATCTGTTGAATGAGTTAATGAATGAATGCTTGGTTTTGATGACTGGCAACTGTTTACATCCTCATTTTGATACCTGTCTTAAATTTGGATTTTGTAATTTCTGAATTTGGAATCCAGCTTTTGTCTTGAGATATAACAGTCAATTACAGTTACAGGTACCATATTTGGATCTTGACTCAAAAGACAGAAAAAAGGTATGATGTAATTAGGAAAAATTAAACATTGCCTGGATACTTGATCTTGAAGAATTATTGTTAACTCTCTTGTAGGGTAAGCATGGTGTAGTGACAATGGTTCTGAAAAGACTTTATTTTTTAGATATGAACTCTTTATGGTTGAAATAATGTCACATTTGAGATTTGCTTCAAAAGGATTGGTGAAGAAGGAGGAAACGGTGGGAGTGCAGATGAAGTAAGTTTGGCCATGAGTTGATAATTATTAAATCTGGGGAAAAGGTACATAGGATTGATTATACTCTGAAATGTTTCTCTGTAAGTTTGCTCTTTACTTACTTAATTCCAGTTCTTTGGCTGAACAAAGGGTACGTACACAGGGACTTCCCTGGTGATCCAGTGGTTAAGAATTCACCTGCCAGTGTAAGGGACACAGGTTTGATTCCTGGTCCAGGAAGATTCCACATGCCACGGAATAACCAAGCCTGTGCACCACAACTATTGAGCCTTTACTCTAGCGCCCTTGAGCCGCAACCCCTGAAGCCCATGCGCCCTAGAACCAGCGCTAGGCAGCAGAAGCAGCCCCCACGGTGAGAAGCCCATGCACTGCAAATAGAGTACCCCCTGCTTGCCACAGCTAAAGAAAGCCTGCACACAGTGCAGGCAGAAATTAAATAACTAAATAAAGGTATGTGAACAGAGGTGGGATGGGTGTTCAGGTGGAGAGAGGGATGGATGAGGAGAAAGTCAGAGAGTTCAAAGACCCAGAACTGTTTCAAGTCACATGGAAGCTGCAGATCGGGGTGACTCTGACAAAGTGAGGGCCTTTTGAGGATGGCACCCTTTTCGTTTTTGTTACCTTATGCGTTTATTAACAGGTCCCTTTCACTTTCATAAATAGGACAGTCATAATTAAGAGGCAAGTCTTGCAGTTTATCTCAAGTAGGAGGCAAAAATATATCCTTTAAGCAACAATCCCCTGTCCCTGGAGTTCACTCACTCAGGGTGACTTGATGATCCTTTGACCGAGGGCTTCAGCCCTTCGAAACAGGAAATCAGAGCAGGGGCTCATGGAGCATGCTGGGGCTCCCTGTCTCATACCCACCTGGGGATTCCCTGCCAGCAGCTTGGGGTCTTTAGGATCCAAGGTGGTGAGTCCCAGACTTTTCTACCTGCCTGTGTGTCTCTTTTCTGCAGCAGCTGCGGGGAGGGGACTTCTGGGTGTTGGGGACCCAGCCCAAGCTCCTGACACTCCCAGCCTATAGGTCTTGGACTGTTTCTGCAGGCCTGGGGAGAAGGATTTCTCATACTCAGACCCCTCCTGCTTCTCCATTTCTGCTGTCCCCCACTTATCTGCATTCTGCGAGATGCTGGCCCCAAACACAGAAGGCTGGAAGGTCGGATCGTCTAGGAGATCTGACCAGGAGAATGCAGTGTTGCAGGCAAATCAGGTCACCACAGGAAGATTGTATCTTAACTTCCTGTGGGTCTTCCTGTGTAACCAAGTCTATATTTCACTGTATATACCATAATTACTTCTGTCCCACCCAATATTTTCTCTGCTTGGGGTGGAAGCTAAGGGAATGTGGGGATTTTGAGGGAGCAGAGATGCATTATTATGCTCAGAATAGCAGAATTTTAACACCACTAACAATGGAATGAAAAGAATTCTGGAAAGATGGCCTCCCTGTAAGACTTTTCATCTAGATATTAATGCAACAACTCTTGATGGGTTTCCTAACTTGAAGGCTAATAATGATATTTTCCATTTTAAAAGTGAAATACCCCTTTAAAATCTCTTGGGAGGAAAAAAAAGACTGAAAAATAAAGGGAAAAAAATCTAGCCCCATCACCCAGTCACAAGCATAAATATGTTCTTTTGTCTATTTTATTTCAGTAGGTTTTTTTTTTTAAGTCCACGGTCCCCATAATTTTGTGATGATGATTGGAAGTCTAGTCTACACAGTTTTCTATGTAACTGTCATTTCCAACCTTGTGATAAAATGCCTCCGTGTGGTCACATGCTCTTCATAAGAGTCATGCTGCCAGATGGCTCCCCCAGAAGATTTTTCTCTTTCCCTGTAAATGGGCAGATGGGCTGCTTCCATTTTTGCTGTTTTGTTTTTGCTATTATAAATAACACCATAGCAAACATCTTTTTTTTTCCCTCTGTTTTTGGAGCAATTGCCTTAGGATCCAACCCCAGAAACAGGATTTCTGAGTCAAAGATGATGGGTATTTTTATGGCTCTTGACTCATTTAGCCAATTTGCTTTTCAAAGATTTTGCATGAATTTACACTCCCACAGGAGTCCTGATTTGAGTCTTTCAATTTGGAGTGACTTTGTCCCATATACCACACCTTCTAGAATAAATATTTTACTGCTCAGATATAAACTTTGAAGGTTCTGACACCTGTGACAATATTCCTGCCTATTTTAAGCCTTCTGGTTCTTTCCGAAAAATGCTATTGTGGTATTTAACATACATGCTTGTTACCTATCCTTAGCCTTCTTCCAGTCTCATCTTTAGGCTGCCAGTGGTCATTCTGTCCTTTCCTCCTGGGGGGAGATTCCCTTATCTTAAGATTGCTGCAACAATTCAGAGGCCAACTGCCCACACTGGACCCTGCCCCATCCTTACTTCAGTCTGCGTCCATGCTGGTGACTGTCTAGTTTAAGTTTCTTTCTATGCTTCTCAAGAGTCTATAGAGCAGGAACAAGGTGTTAAGAGTTCACTGTAATTCCCTGGTCAGCTAATTCACCAAGCCTATTCCCCAAGGAGAGGAAATGAAGTTGTTTTCAGGTTTTGCCAACTTCAACTCCACCCGGAAGGAGAAAAACATCCCCTCACCACCTCCTACTTCTTTTGATAGTAAGAGAGAAAGAAAAAGCGGGACTGAAATATTTACAAGGGTCTGATCTTCCCCCGTCTTTTGGAAGGCACACAACAGAAGAAAGCAGACGGACATCTGTGAGCATTTAGGGAGCGGAAGGAGGAACAGGCAGGCTTCCCCCAGAGCCGTCAGGCGGTTGGCAGCGCCCGCCAGCCTGGCGGATGAAGCTTCTGCCCAAGGGAGAAGGAGAGAGGGGCTGTGGCTGCAGAGGGAGGGAAGGCCTCGGGGCCCAGGGAGTGAGCCTCGGTTTTCAATCAGCTCACTTTGAGAATGAGAGAGCGTCTTGTCGCAAAAATTTCCTCCAAGGCAGACATTTGGGTGTCTCGAAAATACCAGAAAAACGAAGCCGGAAAAAGATGTGAGGCTGTGCACTGGTCAGGAGGAGTCCCACAGAACGCAGTGACGGCTCCTTGGGATAGGCGAGAACACAGGGACTCAGGGTAGGAGGCTGGGGAGTGGGTGATGGTGCCGGTCATGCTGCTGCTGCTGGCGGTGACGATGGCAATGGTAAGGAATGGTGGTGAGCAATGCTCACGCTCTCTGAGTGCTCATTATGCCCCAGGTCCTGTCCAAAGTCCTTTTGTGAATCAGTTGTTTATTCTTCACTAAAATCTTACGTGGAAATGACTGTTGCCCTCACTGATGGATGAGGAAGCTGAGGCACAGAACGGGTGTGAGATGAGGCTGGTCGTTTTGGTCTGTGCACACACTGAAGACAATTAAATAGAGCCCGAAGGTGTAGGAGGAAGATGAGGAAGGGCTGGCAAATGGTCTTCCTGGGTGTGCAGTCATCCCGCCCCCAAATCTGAGAACCTCCCTGGACCTCCCTCTGATCACCCCTGGGGTCTCTCTTCTGTCCAGCCCATCCCCTAGCAGCAGCCCCGCTGCCCGCCGCTGCTCTGCTGGGTCTTGCCTGGACTATTGCATTAATTTCCCAGTTGATGAGTTGCCTTCAGTACCCACTCCACCCAAGTCTACCTTTCAAAATGTGTTTCAATGAGTTAATTTTTTTCCTTATTTTTATTTATTCTTTGGCTGCACTGGATCTTAGCTGCGGCATGAGGGATCTTTGGTCACAGCATGTGAGAGCAGGTTCCCCCACCAGGGACTGGACCCAGGACCCCTGTCCTGGGAGCATGGAGTGTTAGAAACTGGACCACAGGGAAGTGCCCTGATCCCCCTTTTATTAATATATCGCTCCAGTCATCTTTCTTTGGGCTTTCTTGTACCTTGTAAGGAAGGAAGGGAAACCTATATTAATGTTTCCCATTAATGGAAATTATCTTTTATGCAGTTGTCTATATGGCCAAATGTTTCTTGAATGAAATAATAAGGTCAAAGCCAAGGAGAAGAACTTAACATTTGAAGCCAAAGAAGGTAAGCCAGTTGGTGTTACCCAAAATGTTCATTTCTTTGACTCTATTTTTGGAACAGTGAATGATACAGACTGAAGGTGTGATATAGCAGAAGAAAATCTGAGGTGGATTATTTCACAAGTTTGTCTCTGTTCTTATAATGGAAAAAAAAAAGAAGTCTAACTGGCCAACCCAGAAGTAAAAAAGGACATATTGTCTTAGAATTTTCAGTTCAGTCACTCAGTTGTGTCTAACTCTTTGCAACCCCATGGACTGCAGCATGCATGACTTCCCTGTCCATCATCAACTCCCAGAGCTTGCTCAAACTTGTGTCCATTGAGTGGGTGACAACATCCAACCATTGCATCCTCTGTCGTCCCCTTCTCCTCCCACCTTCAATCTTTCCCAGCATCAGGGTCTTTTCCGATGAGTCAGTTCTTCGCATCAGGTGGCCACAGTATTGGCGTTTCAGCTTCAGCATCAGTCCTTCCAATGAATATTTAGGACTCATTTCCTTTAGGATGGACTGGTTGGCTCTCCTTGCAGTCCAAGGGACTCTCAAGAGTCTTCTCCAACACCACAGTTCAAAAGCAGCAATTCTTTGGCACTCAGCTTTCTTTATAGTCTAACTCTCACATCCATATATGACTACTGGAAAAACCATAGTTTTAACTAGATGGATCTTTGTTAGTAAATAATGTCTCTGCTTTTTAGTATGCTGTCTAGGTTGGTCATAGTTTTTCTTCCAAGCAGCAAGCGTTTTTTTAATTTCGTGACTGCAATCACCATCTGCAGTGATTTTGGAGCCCCAAAAAGTAAAGTCTGTCACTGTTTCCATTGTTTCCCCATTTATTTGCCATAAAGTGATGGGACCAGATGCCATGGTCTTAGTTTTCTGAATGTTGAGTTTTAAGCCAACTTTTTCACTCTCCTCTTCCACTTTAACCTTCTTTGCTTTCTGCCATAAGAGCAGTGTCATCTGCATATCTGAGGTTATTGATATTTCTCCTGGCAATCTTGATTCCAGCTTGTGCTTCATCCAATCAATACTTTTGAGAGTGAGAAGACTGACCCCTTATTGCTCCATTCAAGATAAAGACCTGTCTAGTAGGTTACTGGTGATAGGCAAAACCCAGGGCTGTGAACCCATCTCTGGAATCAGAGCTGAGGTTAACTTTGGGTCTTTTGCTTCTTGATCACAGGGAGAGGAGGCTCATGTGGATGAATTCCTTTCTGCAGTCAACGGTATTTACTGAGGAGAGATTCTGTGCTGGCCAGTGTGTTAGGAAGTGGAGATATAGCAGTGAACAAAACAAAGTCCTTACTCCTTGGAGCAAGCATCTGCTTGAAGGAAATGGAAAATATAACTATCAAATCCATATGTCAAGTGGTTATAAATGCAATGAAAATACGTTATAGTAAGGAGGAAGAAGTTGGTGGGGTTTCTGTCTTATTTAGAGTCATCGGGGAAGGCCTCTCTGCTAAAATGAGCAGAGACTGAAAGAGCGAGGGAAGTGGTCTGGGGTCAGAACCAGGGAGCGAGAACAGTAAGTGCAAAGGCCCTGAGGCAGAGTCATGCTCATCACACTCCTGCAATAACCAGGAGGCCAGTGTGGCCCAGGTGCAGTGAACAGGGGTAGGAGATGGACTCAGATGAGAAGCCAGGGGCACGATCGTGTGCGGCCCTGGAGACCACTGAATTCTATTCTTGGTGAGGAGGGAGACCTTTGGAGAATTTTCAGCAAAGGCCTGACATGACTTCACTTCTGCTATCAAAGACTCTGTCCGCTGCTATGTGGAAATATTTGGAGTGGAAACTGGGAGGCCAGGCAGGAAATCATCGTGGCTCGGACCAGAGGTAGCAGCGGAAAATTCAAGAAGCAGTCAGACTTTGATACATTTTGGAGGTAGAACAGACTGGATTTGCTGATGGACTGATGTAGGGAATGGAAGAAACAGGCCATAAGAGTGGTCACGGTGTTTCTCTTGAGGATCTGGAAGCGTGAAGTTGCCATTTCTTCAGATGGAAAAGGGAGGAGAGGGAAAGAGAGAGGAGAGAGTCTCAGAAGTTCCATTTGGACGTGACACATTAGCTGACGATAGGATCACCAGGTGGAGACAGTGAAGAGGTGGCTGGTGTGTGGAGTTCAGGGAGAGGGGACATGAATGGGGGCATCACCGGAGGGTAGGAGTTAAAGCGCGGGGCCGGTGGTGGTCCCCTAGAGGGTCAGCATAGATAAAAACACTGAGCCCAGGGCCTTCTGACATTTAGAGGCTGAGAAGATGGGCATCTGGCTAAGGATGACTGAGAACTGGGCAGGGAGGCAGGAGGAGAACCGGGGGTGGTGGAAGGAAGGAAGCGTTTCAAGGGGGAAAGGGTGGCCCATCCACCATGGGAATGTTGCTAATGGGCGGAGTGACGAGGCCCGACGCTGGGCCACCACTGGGTGCGCTGTATGAGGGCCACTGGTCCCAGGACAAGGGCAGCTAGAGTGAAGTGAATGTCGGGCACAACTCTTGACTGAGTAGGTTCAAGAGCTAACAGAAGGAGAGGAAGCAAAATCAGTAAAATATGTAAGCCTGTAAGAAAGAAAAAGCTGGGGAGGGAGCTAGCCTGGGGGGATGGGGAGTCAGGGTTTTTTTCTTTTTTTCTCCCTCTATGGGAGATGTTTCAACACATTTGTAGTTGGTGGATATAATCCAGCCAAGTGGAAGAAATTGACAATGCAGGCCAGAGTCTCCCCAGACACGACTTTTTCCCTTTTTCTTTATTGCACAGCTTGAAGCGTTGATCAATGTGTTTAGTAATTGTTTGTGGTTGATGTTTCTGTGAATGTCTCTGGCATTTATTTCCCCTTTAGGCAAAGTTGTTTCCCTCAGATATGCCCATGGAGCTAGATCAGATCCATTTAATGATGAAAATGCTTTGAAAAAAAATCAGATTCCCCGGCTTTTGTCCATGGGATCTTGTCAGTTCATCTCTTATCACATAGTTGTAGAGGTGTCAGCGGAATCGATAATAATAGTTACAGTTATTGAAAGCTCACTCTGTGTTTTACATTAATTATCTCCTAAAGCATCTCTGTGATATACATACTATTAACGGTCTCAGAAGAAATATGGATCTTTATCCAGAAGAACTGGGTCTTCATCCAGTTTCTCATGAAGAAACTGGGACTTTAGAGGTTAAACCGCGTGTCCTCGGTCGGCAAGCAGTGAGCTGTGCTCTGAACCAGATCCCATACTCTTAACCACGCTGTGCTAGAGAACCGCCGCCCAGATGGGGCTGGTCCGGGCCTTGGCCACTCCAGGCGGACGTCGGGGCAGAGAGCCGGCATCCGCCTCCTGCCAGTCGGTCCCGCCCTAGGGCTCCCTGGATGGCCGGCTCCCAGACGATGCGCGGCCGGTGTCTGGGCTGTGCGACACCAGCCGGGCTCGGGCAGCAGGGGGCGCTCTCCCGTCACGAGAGTCTGGACCACTCCGTCCAGACGGNGAAATAATAAGGTCAAAGCCAAGGAGAAGAACTTAACATTTGAAGCCAAAGAAGGTAAGCCAGTTGGAGTTACCCAAAATGTTCATTTCTTTGACTCTATTTTTGGAACAGTGAATGATACAGACTGAAGGTGTGATATAGCAGAAGAAAATCTGAGGTGGATTATTTCACAAGTTTGTCTCTGTTCTTATAATGGAAAAAAAAAAGAAGTCTAACTGGCCAACCCAGAAGTAAAAAAGGACATATTGTCTTAGAATTTTCAGTTCAGTCACTCAGTTGTGTCTAACTCTTTGCAACCCCATGGACTGCAGCATGCATGACTTCCCTGTCCATCATCAACTCCCAGAGCTTGCTCAAACTTGTGTCCATTGAGTGGGTGACAACATCCAACCATTGCATCCTCTGTCGTCCCCTTCTCCTCCCACCTTCAATCTTTCCCAGCATCAGGGTCTTTTCCGATGAGTCAGTTCTTCGCATCAGGTGGCCACAGTATTGGCGTTTCAGCTTCAGCATCAGTCCTTCCAATGAATATTTAGGACTCATTTCCTTTAGGATGGACTGGTTGGCTCTCCTTGCAGTCCAAGGGACTCTCAAGAGTCTTCTCCAACACCACAGTTCAAAAGCAGCAATTCTTTGGCACTCAGCTTTCTTTATAGTCTAACTCTCACATCCATATATGACTACTGGAAAAACCATAGCTTTGACTAGATGGATCTTTGTTAGTAAATAATGTCTCTGCTTTTTAGTATGCTGTCTAGGTTGGTCATAGTTTTTCTTCCAAGCAGCAAGCGTTTTTTTAATTTCGTGACTGCAATCACCATCTGCAGTGATTTTGGAGCCCCAAAAAGTAAAGTCTGTCACTGTTTCCATTGTTTCCCCATTTATTTGCCATAAAGTGATGGGACCAGATGCCATGGTCTTAGTTTTCTGAATGTTGAGTTTTAAGCCAACTTTTTCACTCTCCTCTTCCACTTTAACCTTCTTTGCTTTCTGCCATAAGAGCAGTGTCATCTGCATATCTGAGGTTATTGATATTTCTCCTGGCAATCTTGATTCCAGCTTGTGCTTCATCCAATCAATACTTTTGAGAGTGAGAAGACTGACCCCTTATTGCTCCATTCAAGATAAAGACCTGTCTAGTAGGTTACTGGTGATAGGCAAAACCCAGGGCTGTGAACCCATCTCTGGAATCAGAGCTGAGGTTAACTTTGGGTCTTTTGCTTCTTGATCACAGGGAGAGGAGGCTCATGTGGATGAATTCCTTTCTGCAGTCAACAGGTATTTACTGAGGAGAGATTCTGTGCTGGCCAGTGTGTTAGGAAGTGGAGATATAGCAGTGAACAAAACAAAGTCCTTACTCCTTGGAGCAAGCATCTGCTTGAAGGAAATGGAAAATATAACTATCAAATCCATATGTCAAGTGGTTATAAATGCAATGAAAATACGTTATAGTAAGGAGGAAGAAGTTGGTGGGGTTTCTGTCTTATTTAGAGTCATCGGGGAAGGCCTCTCTGCTAAAATGAGCAGAGACTGAAAGAGCGAGGGAAGTGGTCTGGGGTCAGAACCAGGGAGCGAGAACAGTAAGTGCAAAGGCCCTGAGGCAGAGTCATGCTCATCACACTCCTGCAATAACCAGGAGGCCAGTGTGGCCCAGGTGCAGTGAACAGGGGTAGGAGATGGACTCAGATGAGAAGTCAGGGGCACGATCGTGTGCGGCCCTGGAGACCACTGAATTCTATTCTTGGTGAGGAGGGAGACCTTTGGAGAATTTTCAGCAAAGGCCTGACATGACTTCACTTCTGCTATCAAAGACTCTGTCCGCTGCTATGTGGAAATATTTGGAGTGGAAACTGGGAGGCCAGGCAGGAAATCATCGTGGCTCGGACCAGAGGTAGCAGCGGAAAATTCAAGAAGCAGTCAGACTTTGATACATTTTGGAGGTAGAACAGACTGGATTTGCTGATGGACTGATGTAGGGAATGGAAGAAACAGGCCATAAGAGTGGTCACGGTGTTTCTCTTGAGGATCTGGAAGCGTGAAGTTGCCATTTCTTCAGATGGAAAAGGGAGGAGAGGGAAAGAGAGAGGAGAGAGTCTCAGAAGTTCCATTTGGACGTGACACATTAGCTGACGATAGGATCACCAGGTGGAGACAGTGAAGAGGTGGCTGGTGTGTGGAGTTCAGGGAGAGGGGACATGAATGGGGGCATCACCGGAGGGTAGGAGTTAAAGCGCGGGGCCGGTGGTGGTCCCCTAGAGGGTCAGCATAGATAAAAACACTGAGCCCAGGGCCTTCTGACATTTAGAGGCTGAGAAGATGGGCATCTGGCTAAGGATGACTGAGAACTGGGCAGGGAGGCAGGAGGAGAACCGGGGGTGGTGGAAGGAAGGAAGCGTTTCAAGGGGGAAAGGGTGGCCCATCCACCATGGGAATGTTGCTAATGGGCGGAGTGACGAGGCCCGACGCTGGGCCACCACTGGGTGCGCTGTATGAGGGCCACTGGTCCCAGGACAAGGGCAGCTAGAGTGAAGTGAATGTCGGGCACAACTCTTGACTGAGTAGGTTCAAGAGCTAACAGAAGGAGAGGAAGCAAAATCAGTAAAATATGTAAGCCTGTAAGAAAGAAAAAGCTGGGGAGGGAGCTAGCCTGGGGGGATGGGGAGTCAGGGTTTTTTTCTTTTTTTCTCCCTCTATGGGAGATGTTTCAACACATTTGTAGTTGGTGGATATAATCCAGCCAAGTGGAAGAAATTGACAATGCAGGCCAGAGTCTCCCCAGACACGACTTTTTCCCTTTTTCTTTATTGCACAGCTTGAAGCGTTGATCAATGTGTTTAGTAATTGTTTGTGGTTGATGTTTCTGTGAATGTCTCTGGCATTTATTTCCCCTTTAGGCAAAGTTGTTTCCCTCAGATATGCCCATGGAGCTAGATCAGATCCATTTAATGATGAAAATGCTTTGAAAAAAAATCAGATTCCCCGGCTTTTGTCCATGGGATCTTGTCAGTTCATCTCTTATCACATAGTTGTAGAGGTGTCAGCGGAATCGATAATAATAGTTACAGTTATTGAAAGCTCACTCTGTGTTTTACATTAATTATCTCCTAAAGCATCTCTGTGATATACATACTATTAACGGTCTCAGAAGAAATATGGATCTTTATCCAGAAGAACTGGGTCTTCATCCAGTTTCTCGTGAAGAAACTGGGACTTTAGAGGTTAAACCGCGTGTCCTCGGTCGGCAAGCAGTGAGCTGTGCTCTGAACCAGATCCCATACTCTTAACCACGCTGTGCTAGAGAACCGCCGCCCAGATGGGGCTGGTCCGGGCCTTGGCCACTCCAGGCGGACGTCGGGGCAGAGAGCCGGCATCCGCCTCCTGCCAGTCGGTCCCGCCCTAGGGCTCCCTGGATGGCCGGCTCCCAGACGATGCGCGGCCGGTGTCTGGGCGGTGCGACACCAGCCGGGCTCGGGCAGCAGGGGGCGCTCTCCCGTCACGAGAGTCTGGACCACTCCGTCCAGACGGCCGGAGATGCTGCTGGAGAGGAAAAGAGGTCTCCCTTACCCGCCGCCCCCTGCCAGCCGGCTTTCCTCCTCCGCGGCTCCTTCCCCAGTCAGAGCTCACGGCCGCAGCTATTAGCCATGTCACAGGACCAGGAAGAACCTCTTTGTGGAGGTCTGAGGGAAAACTTCTGCCCAGTGAAGGGGCAGCGGTGGGAGGAAGGTGGGAGATGCTGGCCCTTGGCTGGGCGGTGTAGAGGTTAAAATACGGGGAGCAGAGCGGGGGACCAGCACACAGAGGCCCTCAGCTCTGCCCTGGGGTCCAGCTAGTGGGTGTTTAGCCCGCCCTGGGGCGGGGTTCCAGTGGTGCCTGGCTGGCACTCAACCACTTTCTTTCCCAAGTTCCCAACAAACAGCATGGCAGGAATGCAACAAAGAAAGGGAGGCATATCCTGTGACTTTGAAGAAGAGAAGGAGGGTGATCAGGGAGCAGGTGCTGTTAGCCCTTCCCTGTCCCCCTCTGCTCCCTCTCCGAGGACCCTGCTGACCATTTGCTGCTCTGGTGGTGGTGGGACGCCAGCCCAGGGGAGGGCCTGGATCAGAAAGGAAGCCATGTGGTGGGCGCCTGAGTGCTGGTGCCCCTGCATCCGTCAGCTGCATGTGACAGCTCCTGCCCTGACCAGAGGTGCCCCAGCCGCGGAGGGAGGCGGGGACACAGCTGCTCCCGCTGGGGCTGCACTCCTTAGCGCCCTCCGGGACCCACAAGCCCAGGCCAGGGAGCAGAGATGAGAGGGAGGAGGAACAAGGTCCTGACGGTCCCTTTTCTGAATGATTCCAGATTTGGCTTGACTGCATGGCCCCTTTGCCCCCACCTTTACTGATTAAGTCCAGCTTCCCTGGGACATAGGACCCCCAGAAGCAGCTGTGGGTGCAAGAAGCAACCATGTCCTGGCATCACCCCAGACACACATCGAACCCTCGATTTAGCAGCACTGGCTTTGTACCCCCCATGCCCTCACCCCCGCCTTCCGCTCAGAATCAGAGAATGCAGATTGCTTGCATTTCGCCTGTGGAAACAGCCCATCACAGAGCTGTCCTGATGTGTTTTGAGCTACAAATATTCTGCCCTGCACCAGCCAAGTAGAGCTGCACTTTCTGTGGGCAGGACCTAGAGAAACATGAAAATGCAACTGCGACAGGTAAGTGTCAATTGATGACGGAAGAGAGAAAGAGGCAGTAGAGGAAGCAGCCTCGTCCTCCAGGGGCTTGTAGTCTAGTCGGAGAGAGGAGATACCTACCTAAGGGGGTGCAGGGCCAGGAAACGCTGTGAGCGGCACTTTCAGCACAGCGGCAGAGATGTCATGGGTTCTTCCGTGATTAATTACCGGATGAAAGGCTCTGGCGGTAATTGCTCTCCTGGTGCAGGCGAGAGAGGGAGCTTCATTCCTTTGTGCCCAGGAAGCACTGTGTTGGGGCAGAGGTGGGGGTGGAGGGTCGTACTGGGGCAGGAGGTGGGAGGTGACGGAGTGGAGGCCTGTAACTACTGGAGTCTGCTTCTTGAAGGCTGAGTACGCTGGATGTGTGTGTTGCTCAGTAGTGTCCTACTCTTTGCGACCCCATGGTGTGTCCGTGGAATGCTCTAGGCAGGAATACTGGCGAGGGTTGCAATTCCATTCTCCAAGGGATCTTCCTGACCCAGGGATTGAACCGAGGTCTCCCGCATTGCAGGCAGATTCTTTACCACCTGAACTACAAGGGAATTAAGCAAACTTATGATTATTTTTTGCTTTGAAAAAAGTGCAGGGATAACCATCCTTTTGAACTGTGGTATTCGAGAAGACTCTTGAGAGTCCCTTGGACTGCAAGGAGATCCAACCAATCCATTCTGAAGGAGATCAGCCCTGGGATTTCTTCGGAGGGAATGATGCTGAAGCTGAAACTCCAGTGCTTTGGCCACCTCATGTGAAGAGTTGAGTCATTGGAAAAGACTCTGATGCTGGGAGGGATTGGGGGCAGGAGGAGAAGGGGACGACCGAGGATGAGATGGCTGGATGGCATCACGGACTCGATGGACCTGAGTCTGAGTGAACTCTGGGAGTTGGTGATGGACAGGGAGGCCTGGCGTGCTGGGAATCATGGGGTCGCAAAGAGTCGGACATGACTGAGCGACTGAACTGAACTGACTGAACCATCCTTTTACAATAGGTTAGTATCCAAGTTCAGGGCACTGCCCTCACATCTTCAGAGTGCCCAGAAAATGTAACTTGCTAATTAAGAATGATCTTTGGGGCTTCCCTAGTGATTCAGTAGTAAAGAACCCGCTGCCAATGCAGGAGATGTGGGTTTGATCCCTGGCCTGGGAAGATACCACACGCCGTGGAGCAACTAAGCCTGTGAGCATAACAATTGAGCCTGTGCTCTGGCGCCCAGAGTCTGCCGCTACTGAAGCCTGCTTGCCCTAGAACCCGTGCTCAGAAACGAGAAGTCCCCACAACAAGAGCCTTCGAACAGCAGCTATAGAGGAGGCCCCACTTGCCCCAGCTGGAGAAAAGCCCGCACAGCAATGAGGATCCAGCGCCGCCAAAACACACACATGCATTAAAAAGTTTAAAAAGAATGACCTTTCATGAGCACACACAATATGCCAACCACTGCCTGGAGCACCTTAAAAATTATTTGTGTTTTTGGAAACTCATTCCCTCCCTAATCTACAGGCCAAGCAGTGGGGGCCCAGAGAGGGTAGCTCTCTTGCCCAAGGTCATGAAGCTGAATTAGGGAAAGCCAAGATTGGAGGCCTGTTCCGTTTGACTACAAGGTGGGAGGACTGGTAATTTGCTAGAGGGACTCAGGTTTAGATGTTTTCTGGGGGGTTTCCTGTATGGGTGCCTAATTTCCTGCCTTCAAGAAGGCCTGGTCCCTTGGAGCCCTCCTGAAAGCCTGCATGGACTGAGGACTCAGCTTTGGTATTATTTTCCTGTCTTTTTTTTAGAGTGAAGACAGAGAGGACTAAACATATGTAGTTACATTAGGAGAAAACAGAACTCCAGGAGGAGGGTGCCTTGCTGGGGGACCAAGTCTCAGAATTGGGTAGCAGGTCTGAGTTAGAGAAAAACATTCAGAAGGCAGGGATCTCTGTGCCTCAGATGCTCCTCGAGGGAAAATGAATGGACCTTCACCACCCCCACCCCAGGCTTCCTGTCCATCCTTCGCCTCCCTCTTTGCTGGTACCCAGGGAGGTCTTGTGATGAGCTTGACTCCAGTTCCTGGAATGGGAAGAGGCCAACCCTTCAACCCTCCCACCCCCTGACCCTAGTCCTCAGCAGAGGGGAAGCTGGCGTCGGGTTGAGCTGTGTCCACAGACCATGCTTCTGACCTGTCCATTTGCAGAGTGGAGTGTAAATCTCTTCCTTTCCTCTGCTATCTGACTCCACAGACATCAGGTGGTTAACTCCCACCTCTTCCTCTTGTTCCCCTGGAACCTCTCTCTAATCTGCTTGGCTCACAGGAACCTTTCAAAAGCCCCAGTACTTTAAGGTGGTTTACATGTTCCCTGCTATGAAATCAAAACCCAACATGGTGTAAGAAAAAAGATACATATGTGAGCATAAAGACAAGAGACATAAGTTATCCACCCCTCCAAAGATAACATCTCTGACATTTGGGGCTGCTCAGGTGGTAATGGTAATTTTTTAAAATATAGCTGTGATGAAACTTGAGAAGGCAATGGCACCCCACTCCAGTACTCTCGCCTGGAAAATCCCATGGACGGAGGATCCTGNTTTACATGTTCCCTGCTATGAAATCAAAACCCAACATGGTATAAGAAAAAAGATACATATGTGAGCAAAAAGACAAGAGACATAAGTTATCCACCCCTCCAAAGATAACATCTCTGACATTTGGGGCTGCCCAGGTGGTAATGGTAATTTTTAAAAATATAGCTGTGATGAAACTTGGAGAAGGCAATGGCACCCCACTCCAGTACTCTCGCCTGGAAAATCCCATGGACGGAGGATCCTGGTAGGCTGCAGTCCATGGGATAGCTAGGAGTTGGACAACACTGAGCGACTTCACTTTCACTTTTTACTTTCATGCTTTGGAGAAGGAAATGGCAGCCCACTCCAGTGTTCTTGCCTGGAGAATCCCAGGGACGGGGGAGCCTGGTGGGCTGCCATCTGTGGGGTCACAGAGTCTGACACGACTGAAGCGACTTAGCAGCAGCAGCAGCAGCAGTGGCAGTGATGAAACTAAGTTTGTGTCCTGTTCATTCCCTTCACATTTCGCCAAGTTACTTATAAACTCTTTGTGAACATCATTTTAATTACTATACAATATTCTATCAAATGACTGCATCATAATTTATTTAACTGTGATATGATGGACTATCTAACTGGTTCTAGCCTTTTGCTACTGTAAGTCATCTCACAACGGACATATTTGTGCATAAAGATTTTCGACATTTTAATTTACAGCCTTAGGATGGATTCCCAGAAGTGAATTTATGAGGCCAAGAGTACAAGCATGTTTAAGGCTCTTGATATATTTTGCCAAATTGCTTTCCAAAAATGTTATATTAATTTATACTTTATTAGGAGTCTCTGAGTGTTAAACATGGCACACCCTTTCCAGCAATCAATGTACTCTTTTTTAACTGCTAAAATCTATTCTCCTAAAACAAAATGTTACAGATCAGACCAGCTTTGTCTTGGACCATATCCGCAGTCTGCTCNTTTATACTTTATTAGGAGTCTCTGAGTGTTAAACATGGCACACCCTTTCCAGCAATCAATGTACTCTTTTTTAACTGCTAAAATCTATTCTCCTAAAACAAAATGTTACAGATCAGACCAGCTTTGTCTTGGACCATATCCGCAGTCTGTTCTTACCCTCATCTGCATGTCGATGCTGAGTTCTAGCTGTCGGCTTTGAGTTTTCCAGGCCCATTTCTGTATCTTTACAAACATTGATTCAATGTATATTTGATTACATACACCTGATAGTATCTTTACAAATGTTTCTTTCCTCCTTGTAGGAGAGAGCTTGGAAGGCTTTTTCTGGAAGGGGTCAGATAGTAAGAACTTTAGACTTGTGGGCTGCGTGTGTCTGTCGCAGCTACTCAGCTCTGCTGTCGTAATGCAGAAGCAGCCACAGATGAATGAAAGATGAGGTGCAATGTCGGCTGTGTGCCAATAAAGCTTTATTTATCAAAACAGCTGTCCAGGGACCTCCACGGTGGCCCAGTGGTTAAGACTTCACCTTCCAGGGCAGGGTGCAGGTTTGATTCCTGGTTGGGATCTCAGATCCCACGGGCCTCATGGCTGAAAAATCAGAACAAACATAAACAGCAGAAAGTACTGGAGCAAATTCAATAAAAACTTTTAAAATGGTCCACATTAAAAAAAATGTTAAAAAAAAAAAAAGCCTCAGCTTTCAGACTAGATTTGGCTAATAGGCTTTAGTTTGCTGAGCCCTGTTCTAGACTGTAAATTCCCTGGAGCGAGGGTCAGGGGGATGCCCCAAGCCCACAGAATGGGCTTGTGCATGACTTGGGGCTTGTCTCTGAGTGTGTGGGAGGCTTGAGGTGGGTAGAACAGGAGAAATCCTTCTGTCTGACTTCCTTGTGTTCCCTGCTCTACTGGTGGGAAGCGAGAGAGGCAGGTGAAGGGACGTCCCAAGGTGCCTTGAGTTCCTTCCGCTCTGCGAGTGAGAAGCTGAAGAGATGCCCTCCTCCCTCTACCCCCTCACTCTCAGCAGACCCCAAGCACAGATCCTTCTCTGCAGTCAGACAGGCAAGGTTCATACCAGGCAAGGTAACAGCCGAAGTCAGTGAGATAACTACAGGCCAAGGAATAATAATGACCAGCTCTTCCCATGCACCAGAGCACTGTGGATTCCCAGGAAGAAACAATAATAGCATTGCTAACATACTATGGTTACTCCCATAGTATGTAATTATGTATGTATGTATATAATATTATGTATATTAGTATGTATATAATATGTATATATGTATACACATATGTACATATAAAAATAGTATGTATATAATTACTATATTGGGTATGCATGTATATGAAACTCCCATAGTGTTATGTACATGAAGACCCCAGAGACTGTAGCTCTCCCCAGGCTCCTCTGTCCATGGGATATTCCAGGCAAGAATACCGGAGAGGGTTGCCGTTTGCTTTTCCAGGGGATCTTCCCAACCCAGGGATTGAACCTGTGTCTCCTGCATCTCCTGCATTGGCAGATGGAGTCTTTACCTCTGAACCACCTGGGGAAGCCCATACATGA
>SJYW01034489.1:337116-357871 GCA_006410735.1 Raphicerus campestris | reverse complement strand
GGCGACAAGCTCCAAGTTAGGGTCTCCAATCAGTTTTCTAGCAAGCCAGAGGAAGGGCTTTTCAAAGTTGTAGTTACTTTTGGCAGAAACGTCACAGTACTGAAGATTCTTCTTTCGGTGGAAGACAATTGATTTTGCCTTAACCTTTCTGTCCTTAATATCCACTTTGTTGCCACACCACACAATTGGGATGTTTTCACACACTCGTACCAGATCTCTAGGCCAGTTAGGCGCATTCTTGTAAGTAACTCTTGATGTTACGTCAAACATTATAATGGCACACTGAGCTTGTGTATAATAACCATCTCTCAGTCCACCAAATTTCTCCTGACCAGCTGTATCCCATACACTGAACTTAATAGGTCCTCTGTTGGTATGGAACACAAGAGGATAGACCTCAACACCCAAGGTAGCTACATACTTCTTCTCAAATTCACCAGTCAGATGACGCTTCACGAATGTAGTTTTTCCAGTACCACCATCACCAATCAAAAGAAGTTTGAACTGAACTTGGGGTTCTCCTTGGGCAGCCATCGCGATGTTACTTCCAGAAGCGTCTCCACGCCCGTCTGACTGACTAGAAATTTTATAATTTCTTTTTTAGCTGAGAAAGGATCTCTCACATACCATGAAGACTAGAGTTCAGTTTTTGCCTGTTGGACTCTCACCGGGGTTTTGAGTAATTCATTGTCAAGAAGGCGGGGGCTACCTGGAATATAAAAGGCCAGCTGAAGCAGAGCTTCCCTGGGGAAGGAGGAGGAGATGGGGGTGCCTGGGCCTCCCCTCTTTTCTCTTGGGCCAGCTGCCATGCAATGAGATGAGTGATGTGTGCACCTTCGTGGAGGGTACAAACGCTGACCCGGAGTTAGAGGGCCAGCAATGTTGACCTTCACTCTCCCTCCTTACCTGCCCAGCCTACCAAGCTGACTCCTGCCTGGGCCAGTCCTGACCATCAAGGACTCCCTCCCTCCCCCGTCACCACTTCAGTGCAGCCACTCAGTCGTGTCCAACTCTTTGCGACCCCATGAATCAGAACACCACTTGGCTGTTTAATTAAACACAGGCTAATAAGTCTGACCAAAGCATTCCACTAAAGCAAGATGAGAGAAAAAGGAGAAAAATCACAGAAGGGGAGAAGACTGTTTTGTTTTTCAAACAATAAAAGGAAGCAGTAGTGATACAGGTTAAGTCTCAAATTCTTATCCAGAAGTTTCTAAGGGTCTGGTGTCAGAGAGTCTCAGGTTAGCTCTTAAACTTCAACAGTCGTCAGGATCTTCTGGAGGGCTTGTTTAAACACAGACTGCTGGGCCCCACCTCCCAGGGAGTCTGAGTCAGAAGATCTGGGTGTGGCCTGTGAATCTGCATTTCTAACCAGTGCCCAAGGATTCTCATTTCTGCGCATCTGAAGACCACACTTTGAGAACCACGGATGAGCTAGCTTGGTGGAAAGCATCAGAATGATTTAGGAGCTCTCGTTAAAAACACCAATTTCTAGGCCCTTTGTAACAGTCATAATATGTTTGGCTGCAGTTCATAGAATACCAAACAACAGTTGTTTGAGCAAGAAAAACATTTAATAACATACCAATTAGACTGGAGTCAGGTACTCAAAGTCAGGTACTGACTTTGGAGTCAGATACAAAACTCAAATTTGAGTCTGGCGATGTGATTCAGTGATGTTACAAGAAATGGAAGTTCCTCTTCTGTAATTGCTGAATTTTCATCCTGAGGTTTGTGGCCTCATGATTGCTGAATGGCTGCCACAGTTCCAGACATCATGTCCTCGTACGGCTTTGAAAAGGCAGACGGGGCAGCTATCTCCCCCAATCCCTGTCTGTCTCTTTTAGATGTCTATTTCCATAACTCTTTCTTTTACAACTCATTGGTGTACAGTGGGTCACAGATCCACCTGAAATAAAGCATTTCTAACAGGAAATGGAACAGCCCCCTTACCTGGGGCTGGTGGCTGGTGGTGGCTTACCTTCCTTGAGCATGTTACTGCCTGATCAAAAGGAAGAAAAGAATGTTATTGGGCAGAGACTAACAGTACCTGCCCCAGCTAGGGTGACTTGTCACAGATTTCCTGGGATCATCCTGTTTCAAAACCAAAGTCTCACATTGCAGGGCAAATCAAGAGGATTGGTCACCCTCCTTGAAAGCTCCAGTTTTCAAGAACTTCTGAATTAGAATCTCTTGAGGGTGAAATTCAGACTTCAAAAATGATTTTTAGCCCTCTCCCAGGATAATTATTATATTTGCCAAAGTTTGAGAGTCACTGGTTTCTATGAAACCCAGACGGGGGACTCAAGGTTGACGTAATTCCCAGGTAATCTCCAAGCAGGAGTAGCTCCGGATGAAGGGATGTGGGTGTGACTTGAGCCTGGGAACCTTTACAGGAGCAGACTGAACCTCAAGCCAGGGGCCTGGGATCTTCACATTCCACCTCCAGCGTGCTCCTGTTCCCACCACAAAAAGGGACCATCTCACTTAGAGGCCCCTGCTCTGTGTGGACTTGAACCCTGGCACCTCTTTTGGGCTGGACTGGCTAGGCTGTGTCCACATGTGAATCCCAAGTTCTTAGGACACAAACTGCATCTTAGCCTTCTTTCTGTCCTGGCATCTGGCACCATAAGGGCTCATTTTAAATCGTCTGATAAATGTGTATTGCATACCTGGATGAACAAATGAATGACTGCATGGGGAGACTGCACTCTTGAATCATAAACTCTGGCCCCTAGGCCAGAAAAGACAACCCTTCAGACAGCCCAGTGCCCGGAGCCTAGAGACCTCCTCACCGCAGCACTGAGAGGTCAGGGCCCCGGGTGGACGTGAGAGTGGGGCCGACTCTTCCGGGTGACAGCTCCCCACCTGGCTAGGCCAGGCTGCCACGGGGAGCAGTGTGCATCCCCACCACGCAGGGCGCTGGTGCCTTTCCGGTGATTTGAGCTCATTACTCATCATCAGGAGTCCTGGTGTCTGGAGTTTTCCAGGTGATCAAAGCTGCTCTGTCTGGAGCAGGCGCACAGGCCCTGGTGTCTGTCACCAGTAATCCCCTGGCCTCGCCAGGCAGACAGTTAAGTAACCCAGGAAGGAGGGGATTAGGTTTTTTAAGCTCACATAATTCAGCCTGACACCCCGACACGGAGGCAGCGGTTCTGTGCGCTGCAGGAGCGTCCCTGGTTGAAGGGTGCGGTGGAGGGGAGGCCACGGTCACAAGTTGATTTGAAGCAATGGGCTTCCTCCCCACCCTGCTTCCCTGGGGAGGGCTGAGTTCGGGAGGAGTAGCTGCCGCCCCTCCAGCAGCCTGGTCTGCTCACCTGAGACTCACCTCCCTGCCCCTGCCCCCTGAAAGGAGTTCCCACCGGGGCTCTTGAGGGTCCCCGTCTCTGGTTGGATTCAGGGTCCCACTTGCCTCTCCAAACCCATCCACACTCCCCACAGTCTATATCACTGTACAGAAAACGTGCCTCAGGCCTGAACCCCGGAGTCAGGCTGCAGCCACCATATTTGTGCAGATTCTGACATTTTGGTAAATATCACAAATTCCTTCAGCAATGGGGGTGGGGGAGGGGAGAAGGGCATGCTTAAAATAATAGCATTTTCTGACTTTAAAAACAGGTTGGGATTCAAAATGTGGGGCCTCTAATTTTTTCTGATTTGATCTTTGTGTGTGTGTCGGGGGGAGTTTCACTGATCCCTGCCCTAAATAGCACACACCATGCTCCCTGTCAACACAGAAGGCAGTGTGAACAGACCCAAGGAGTTCATTAGTCTGAGAAATGGAAACGGGCTTTGCTAAAGGGTTTTTATCTAAATGTCTGGATCCCAGCTTCAAGTGAGTCCTTTAAGAAGATGAATGATGAGAACAGGGATAGACTATTCTAACTGGGGTGGTGCTCTTGGGGTTGCCATCTTGGCCCTGGGAACTCTGGAACGTTCTCTTTCTCATAGTGTTCTGCCCCAGCTAAATTCTGAGCACGGGAGAGGGGTGGATGGTTCAAGGCAGACAGCAGGACACCTGGTCTGCCTGGGAGGGCCCGCCTGGCGCTGTGCTAGCCTCCGGGGCTGGAGAGGGGCCAGCCCCACCCGTGGGCCCGCTGGCGAGGCTGTGTCTTCAGGTCCACGCCCACCAGGATGTTTTACATATTTTAATTAAAGTGCCGCCTGGCTGGCAGGGCCTCTGATGGCTGGCTCTAGTCCAAGCAGCAGGGCGGCAGTGGCGTGAGACATGGAGTCCAGCACGTGCTCGGGTTTGGCTCCCACCCCCGGGGGCGGCACCCCTCAGGTTCCAAGAGGGGAGACGAACTCAGCAGGCAGTGGGCAGGTGGCCGGCGCACCCAGGGGTGGCCAGGGCAAGGCTCGGGAATNCTGCAGGAGCGTCCCTGGTTGAAGGGTGCAGTGGGGGGGAGGCCACGGTCACAAGTTGATTTGAAGCAATGGGCTTCCTCCCCGCCCTGCTTCCCTGGGGAGGGCTGAGTGCGGGAGGAGTAGCTGCCGCCCCTCCAGCAGCCTGGTCTGCTCACCTGAGACTCACCTCCTTGCCCCTGCCCCCAGAAAGGAGTTCCCACCGGGGCTCTTGAGGGTCCCCATCTCTGGTTGGACTCAGGGTCCCACTTGCCTCTCCAAACCCATCCACACTCCCCACAGTCTATATCACTGTACAGAAAACGTGCCTCAGGCCTGAACCCCGGAGTCAGGCTGCAGCCACCATATTTGTGCAGATTCTGACATTTTGGTAAATATCACAAATTCCTTCAGCAATGGGGGTGGGGGAGGGGAGAAGGGCATGCTTAAAATAATAGCATTTTCTGACTTTAAAAACAGGTTGGGATTCAAAATGTGGGGCCTCTAATTTTTTCTGATTTGATCTTTGTGTGTGTGTCGGGGGGAGTTTCACTGATCCCTGCCCTAAATAGCACACACCATGCTCCCTGTCAACACAGAAGGCAGTGTGAACAGACCCAAGGAGTTCATTAGTCTGAGAAATGGAAACGGGCTTTGCTAAAGGGTTTTTATCTAAATGTCTGGATCCCAGCTTCAAGTGAGTCCTTTAAGAAGATGAATGATGAGAACAGGGATAGACTATTCTAACTGGGGTGGTGCTCTTGGGGTTGCCATCTTGGCCCTGGGAACTCTGGAACGTTCTCTTTCTCATAGTGTTCTGCCCCAGCTAAATTCTGAGCACGGGAGAGGGGTGGATGGTTCAAGGCAGACAGCAGGACACCTGGTCTGCCTGGGAGGGCCCGCCTGGCGCTGTGCTAGCCTCCGGGGCTGGAGAGGGGCCAGCCCCACCCGCGGGCCCGCTGGCGAGGCTGTGTATTCAGGTCCACGCCCACCAGGATGTTTTACATATTTTAATTAAAGTGCCGCCCGGCTGGCAGGGCCTCTGATGGCTGGCTCTAGTCCAAGCAGCAGGGCGGCAGTGGCGTGAGACACGGAGTCCAGCACGTGCTCGGGTTTGGCTCCCACCCCCGGGGGCAGCACCCCTCAGGTTCCAAGAGGGGAGGCGAACTCAGCAGGCAGTGGGCAGGTGGCCGGCGCACCCAGGGGTGGCCAGGGCAAGGCTCGGGAATGGGGGGAAGAGTCTGGGGAGGAAAGCGCCGTGGACAGTTATCGCGGACCAGCTGGCTGGTGGGCTGTGGTGGGCCGATCCTTGCACACAAGCCCGGTGGACACACTCCTTATCACTATCAAATTATGACAAATGGCGATGGGTAAAAGTTGCTAGGTGGCAGCTGCCGCCTCTCAGAGAGGAGCAGGTATTTTTAGCACTGCGCCTGGGGGCTCTGACTCTGGGTTAATTAATCATGGTGAGCAGCGCTGAGTCTGGTTCCTGATCTTGGGCTCACCCCGGTCCCAGCCTTGTCCCCATTGCCCAGACTGGAATACCAGCCGCAAGCAGCAGTCATGCACGGCCAGAGGTGCCCTTGACAGCCTCCCAGGGCCCTGGGGACACCTTCCCATGTCTGCCCACGGCTGGGGCCCTGTACCTCCCAGCAGGACTGTGCCCGGGCCCAGCGGCGCCCACCCCCAGAAACCCTAACACATGCTGCTCCGGAGCATGCCCCTGCCACACCGGTCCCATCTGATCCTCAGGGCTGGGGCCTGCATCTCGCAGGGTTGATACCCCGCTTTGTCCTCCCGTGTTTCTGAGATGCTGCCGAAACAGACCAGGAGCAGGGAAACCCTATCGACGCTGGCCCAGGGAGGCCTTGCCAGGAGATGTCAGAGTCCCTTCCTCTTGACGCCGTGAAGGGGACCAATAGATTTGCCCTCTTACTTTCCAGGGGTTTATGAAAAGAAGTTCTGAAGCAAGCACAGGTGTGTATTGGAAAGCTTCTAGGAGGAGAGCACTCAGAGCATGTCACATTGAGTCGGCCTTGCTGAGGGCTCCTCGAAGGTTCAGGGGTTCCCGGGCCTGGGGTCTTCTGCTGACAGAGTGAGCATTTGCTCCCGACCTCCGTCAAGGCTCACGTGGAAACACAGGCCTCCCCCCAGCTCTGTGTGCCAAGAGATGAGCTAAGACCTCATGAAAAAGCACCAGGGATGTTGAACAACTGCTGTCCTTTCTTAACCGTTATGACTTCTCTTTCACAGCACTGGTTTTGACTTCTACCATTCCCTGTGGGAGTCAAAGAGGCACAGAGAGCATCAAAGTCAGAGAGAGAGACAGACAAACAGGAAAAACACTCAAGCCAGAAGACAGACACATATTTCCTGTCACTGAGTCAATAAACATTTATTGAGAACCTGCGGTGTGCGCGACCTGCACACCACCCCCGCCCCCAATCAATGCACCAGGAGACCACAGGCTGTTACAGCATCTCCCCAGGGCCCCATCTGGGTCTTGTTGGTGTTCAGTCGCTTGACTCTGTGACCCCACGTACAGCAGCATGCCAGGTTTCCCTGTCCTTCACTCTCTCCTGGAGCTTGCTCAAACTCATGTCCATTGAGTTGGTGATGCCATCTAGCCATCTCATCCTCTGTCTCCCCTTCTTCTCCTGCCTTCAGTCTTTCCCAGCATCAGGGTCTTTTCCAACAAGTCAACTCCTCGCGTCAGGTGGCCAAAGTACTTCAGCTTCAGCATCAGTCCTTCAAGGTTGATTTCCTTTAGGATGAACTGGTTGGATCTCCTTGCAGTCCAAGGGACTCTCAAGAGTCTTCTCTAGCTGGAGCTCAAACCAGTCCATCCTAAAGGAAATCAACCCTGAATATTCACTGGAAGAACTGATGCTGAAGCTGAAGCTCCAGTACTTTGGCCACTTCATGGAAACAGCCGACTCATTAGAAAACACCCTTATGCTGGGAAAGATTGAAGGTGGGAGGAGAAGAGGGTGACCGAGGGTGAGATGGCTGGATGGCATCACCGACTCACTGGACATGAGTTTGGGTAAACTCCGGCAGTTGGTGATGGACAGGGAGGCCTGGCCTGCTGCAGTCCATGGGGGCACAAAGAGTCAGAGAACAACTGAACAACAACCAGCACCACAGTTTGAAGGCATCAGTTCTTCGGTGCTCAGCCTTTTTTATTGTCCAGCTTTCACATACATACATGACTACTGGAAAACCATCGCTTTGACTAGACAGACCTTTGTAGACAAAGTAATGTCTCTGCTTTTCGGTAATGTCTCTGGGTCTTGCTGCTACTGCTAAGTCACTTCAGTCGTGTCCGACTCTGTGCGACCCCAGAGATGGCAGCCCACCAGGCTCCCCCATCNGGCCAGCGGCTATGGCCTCAAAGCCTCAGTTTCCCCACATTGTCCAATGTGATAATGATGCTATCTATCTAGAGGGATCATTGGGTGAGTTAACAGAGGAAATGTAAGTATGGCATGATAACTGACTGAGCCTGCAATTACAATTTGACTCCCCACCCCACATTCAGGCTGTGTTCCCTGCCTCAGGGAGGCTTGTTTGTGGGGCCCCAAACAGATGTTGCCAGAAGCCCAAAAGGGCTTGGCAACTGGGCTTGGAAGTGTACACCATGGCAAGAAACTATGCTGTATCAACCCGGAGTGCAAGGAGATGGGATTCTGAGTATGGACGGCAGTGGAAGCCAGCTCCAAGGGCAAAGTCAGATCAGGACCTGGGCCTGCTGGTCTACCTCAGCATCAGAGGAGTACGGGGTCTCATTCCTCTGGCTGCAGCTGGCTGAGTCTCTCTCTGTTCTCATTGTGGTCACAGTGATAAGCACAACTGGGGGTGCTTTTAGGAGAGAGCCAGCATGTTGTCATTCAGAAAAGCAGTCAAGCTGAAGCTCACTGGCGCTGAGGTTTAAAACCAAGATCCAGGGCTTCCCTGGTGGCTCAGTGGTAAAGAATCTGCTTGTCAAGGCAGGGGACCCCCGGTCCATCTCTGATCTGGGAAGAGCCCACGTGGCTCAGAGCAGCTAAGCCCATGTGCCCCAGCTACTGAGCCTGGGCTCTAGAGCCCAGGAGTGCAACTATGGAGCCCACGGGCCACAGCTACTGAAGCTGGTGCACCCTCCAGCCCATGCTCCGCAGCAAGAGAAGCCACGACAGTGAGAAGCCCATAGCACAACTAGAGGGTAGCCCCTGCTCGGTGTAACTAGAGAAAAGCCCACACAGGCAGGAAGACCCAGCACAGCATCCCCACCCCAAATTTAACGATTTAAAACCAAGGTCCAAGTGGAAATGCCACCTTCCTGGAAAGAACCAGGACTTGGAGTCAGGGAGAGGTGCAGAGTCTGCAAGTCAGAGTTTGGTAGCAATAGCCCCAGAAACAGAGCTTCCTGGGAGTAAGCAGGAGATTTTCTGTAGTTTCCTCTCGAGAACCCACTGGGAGGAGAGTCCTGCTGGAACAGAGGGAACACCTTGACCCTTGGACATCCATCCTTGTAGAAAAGGTTCTCAAAAATGCTCTGATGACCTGGGTGACAGGGAAGAAAGCCTATGTCCCTGAGGCTCGGAGAAAGGAAAGAAGCTGGTTCCAGTGTCTTGGCTTGCCTGTCACCATCCTGCATGGTTACAGCTCCAGGAGGGGCACGGTCCCATTTCTGGGTTTGACAGTTCTGGTGGAGTCAAATCTGTCTCTACTAAATAAATGAGATCTCTCCAGGGCAGATCAATATTTAATGTGGGGTTTAAAAAGACCGACTCAGGAAATGAGTTTAAAAGTGGTGAATTTGCCTTAGGTAGCAATTTCTGAAATACAGTGGTATCAGGGGACAGATTATTCAAACTCAAGCTATGGTTAATATAAAAACAGTTGAACAAGCCAAGTTCGGCTTCCTGTGCATCAGTGGCTCTGAATCCCCCAGTTTTCTGTGTGCAACTCACAGAGGATTAGTGGCAAATTGGAAGAGATCTGCTACTGTGAGGGCATCTACTCCCGGGCCGCTAAGTCCCTGGACAGCCACCTCCGCCCTCACCAGTGCAGACATCACTAATCAAACCCAGGCCTCTTTCTTCTTGAGTTAGATGCAGACTCATCTTCCTCTCCTCAACACTGCACTCTGGGCAGCCACCATCTATTAGTCAGTGTGCCCCTGATGTAAAATGAATTTCCCATCTTCCTCTAGTTCACATTCTTCATTTAGCAGAAGGGAAGTTCACAGTTACACACTGAGTTAGTGCCTGATCCAGGACAAGGGCCCCAAACAGACTTCCCTTCCCCACATGAAAGCTTTAGAAGTTGGGGTTTCACACAGGATCCATTTATTGACTTTCTGTGAGCAACATGGGGCTTTCCCCATGATGGCTTTCAACCATCATTGAATAGTTAGTTTCAGAGATAAAATTCTAGAATTTCAGAGCTAAAAAATGGGCTTCCCAGTGATGCAGTGGTAAAGAATCTGCCTACCAGTGCAGGAGATGCAAGAGACACGGGTTCGATCCCTGGGTGGGAAGATCACCCGGAGAAGGAAATGACAACCAGTATTCTTGTCTGGAAAACTCCATGGACAGAAGAGCCCTGGGGGCGACCGTCTGTGGGGTAGCCAAGAGTTGGGTACAACTGAGTGAGCACACGAGAGCTAGAAAGCAGCTTAAAGACACTCTCATTCTACTCGTTCCATTACTGGGAGATGAAAACTCAGAAAGGCGAAGTGACTGTGTAAGAATGCACAGCTGGTGGCTTGTTTGACTACATCCTGAAGGCTTGGGCAAATTACTCAAATGTTTGGACCTCCATTTTCCTATAAGAACCTCAGACTTGGAAAAGGTGTTTGTTTTAAGAAAAACTTGCAGCATCTATCGATGACATATCTCGATGTTTACATACATACGCTCAGGTTTATCCTTCTAATAATATTTTGTTTGGCTGATGCAAAAATTGGTTGGCATGGCCTAAACAAATAGTAACTGGGGATCTAGATTTGTGGTAGGCCACAGAGAGGTGTCTGAAAACCTTTTTAATGATTTTTCAGTATGTACCTGTGGGCAGGAAACTATGGTTTCTAAGACAGGAAAGAAATATTCTTTCCCCAGGATGGAGGGGCAGGGGGGTGGTTTTGCCGCTCAGGATTTAACACGACGTTTGCGGTCTCCGTTTCCTCATTCATAAAACGGTAATAATGACACCTGTCCTCTCCACTTCAGAGGCAGATTGTAAAGGTCAAAAGGAATGATGTCGGGGACGAATGCTTGAAAATTAAGGGACTGTTGTGACAGGCCAAGGGGATGGAGCTGGCAGGTGGAGGTAAGGGTCTCAGGATTTGAAGGAGGGGGATGGTGCAGAAGGAAGGAGACCCCGCCTTGGCTTCGGAACTGGGGCAGGATTTTACATGCCCTCATTCCACCAGTCACTCCTATCAGATTAAAACCCACCTCTGCTTTACTGCCTGAGATGCTGTGATGTTTCAGGAATGGCAGCCCAAAGAAATGCCACATTTGTAAAAGGTTGCTTTCCCTGAATTTGCCACTGGGTATTATTTTTACGCCACTGTTCTGTTATCCAACTTCAAAATATACATCATATTTATATTGCCTCTGCTAAGCATATATTTTTATTTTATTGCTTACCATGTGGGTGACATTTGGTTATTGAATGTCTGGAGAATTGGACCCGGCTGTTGTTTTTTTTTATTCCTCCTTTCGTAAGTGCTTGCTCTGATGTATTAATCTTTACAAAAGGGATGAGACAGGGACACATAAGCATTCGCACTCACACACACACACTAATCACATTGCCATTTTATCTCACTTTGCGGGTGTGTGGCTACATTTATAAGAGCCGACAGATCTGAAATAGGTGTTCTGAACTGATTCAGGTGGGGAGCGATGAAGCCAGCAGCCTCCTGGGGAATTGGTTAAGGGAGGGAGGGAGAGGGAGCCTTTTGTCTCTGTTTGTGAAGGACACACCAGGCAAGAAGCATGGATGGAACCATTGTGAGTCTGAGCTGGAAGGGACCCTGGGGATATATTTATATGTCTATAAAAACACAGACATGTGTTTTATAGATATTTTATATCTTATGTTTTTGTATATCTATCCAGCACCTCACATAATTCCTGATCCTGGGCTCAATAAATGGTTATTGAATTAAAGAACAAAAGAGTCGTTATATAAACCATTTATTGAGGTTGAACTCTGTGCAAGGCACTTTACATGCCCTTTCTCCAAGCCTCCCAGCATCCTTGCAAAGTAATTTCATTTTCTGCATTTTTAAAATAAAGGAAAGTGGGTTCTTCAAAAAGAATTGTCATATGACCCAGAAATTCTACTCCTTTTTTGGGTAGATACCAAAAGGAATCGAAAACAGGTGAACAAATAAATACTTCAACATGAGTGCCACAGCAGCACTCTTCACAATAACCAAAAGATGGAAACACCTCGCACACCCATCAGCAGAGGAAAGCACAAGTACTCTGTGGTCTAGCCACGCAATGGAATATTATTCAGCCACAAAAAATGACAAAGTGCCGACACACGCTGCAACATGGATGAAGCTTGGAAACGTCATAAATCAAAGAAGCCAGACACAGAAGGTCACAGATTCCACTCTACGAAACGTCCAGAACAGGGAAATCCACAGAGACGGAAAGCAGTGTGGCGGCTGTTGGGAGCCAGAGGCATGGGTGAAAGGGGAGCAGCTCCTTAATGAACATGGGTTTGGGGGTGTGGAAGTAAGATCTTTTGTAACTGGATAGAGGTGATGGTGGCCCAACACTGTGGATGTACTAAGTGCCACTGAATTGTTCTCCTTAAAATGGTGACTTTTATATCATGCGAATTTCACTTCAACTTATAAAATAGGAAACTGAGCTTAAAGGGAGTGTTAGTTGTATCACACCAGCAGTCCTAACTGCTCTCCTGCCTGTGTCCATGCCATACACGTGCTAACTCGACAGGCCCCTTGCACTTTGACTCTGGGCTCAGCCAAATGATTCTTTGGCTGATGTGAGAGCGGCAAACTTCCTGGAGAGAGAGGCTTGAGAAGCCCACGAGCATCTCCACTCCGCTCTCCCGGATCGCAGCCCCAAGAGACGAAGCCAGCACTAGCCTCCTGAAGGCCGAGGGGCCCAGTGGAGCCGAGCCAAGTTACTGTATCTCCCCGCCCCAGCAGCCCCCAGCCCACCTGCCAGTGACCTGCAGACGCACCGGCAACCCCAGCCAAGGTCAGCCAAGCCTGGCTCACAGCGGTGAAACCGCCCAGGCCACTTGTAGATTCCTGAGAAACAATAACGGCTTGTTGTTTTAAGCCACCAAGTTTGACGTTTTACAGTGCGAGCTAACTGCTACAGAGAGCGGGTAGGACTTGCCTGAGACCTCACATCTAGTGAGGAAAAGTGGAACTGGTTCCAAAGTCTCTGCTCCACTCTGCCGTCACCTGTATTTTAGAAGTGAGGAGAGTGAGACTCAGAAGGGTTGGGGGTGGATGTCGGGAGAGTGGGGATGACAGCATCCCCTGCGGCGGGGGTGAGAGTTGCCCTTCCTTGTCCTTGCCATGTCCTCGGAATGAAGGAATGTCACACACAAACCCTCCCGGCCTTCCTCCAAACCCCAACCCCAGTATCACGGGAAGGTATGGAAATGCTGGCCNTCCTCTGGCTGCAGCTGGCTGAGTCTCTCTCTGTTCTCATTGTGGTCACAGTGATAAGCACAAGTGGGGGTGCTTTTAGGAGAGAGCCAGCATGTTGTCATTCAGAAAAGCAGTCAAGCTGAAGCTCACTGGCGCTGAGGTTTAAAACCAAGATCCAGGGCTTCCCTGGTGGCTCAGTGGTAAAGAATCTGCTTGTCAAGGCAGGGGACCCCCGGTCCATCTCTGATCTGGGAAGAGCCCACGTGGCTCAGAGCAGCTAAGCCCATGTGCCCCAGCTACTGAGCCTGGGCTCTAGAGCCCAGGAGTGCAACTATGGAGCCCACGGGCCACAGCTACTGAAGCTGGTGCACCCTCCAGCCCATGCTCCGCAGCAAGAGAAGCCACGACAGTGAGAAGCCCATAGCACAACTAGAGGGTAGCCCCTGCTCGGTGTAACTAGAGAAAAGCCCACACAGGCAGGAAGACCCAGCACAGCATCCCCACCCCAAATTTAACGATTTAAAACCAAGGTCCAAGTGGAAATGCCACCTTCCTGGAAAGAACCAGGACTTGGAGTCAGGGAGAGGTGCAGAGTCTGTAAGTCAGAGTTTGGTAGCAATAGCCCCAGAAACAGAGCTTCCTGGGAGTAAGCAGAAGATTTTCTGTAGTTTCCTCTCAAGAGCCCACTGGGTGGAGAGTCCTGCTGGAACAGAGGGAACACCTTGACCCTTGGACATCCATCCTTGTAGAAAAGGTTCTCAAAAATGCTCTGATGACCTGGGTGACAGGGAAGAAAGCCTATGTCCCTGAGGCTCGGAGAAAGGAAAGAAGCTGGTTCCAGTGTCTTGGCTTGCCTGTCACCATCCTGCATGGTTACAGCTCCAGGAGGGGCACGGTCCCATTTCTGGGTTTGACAGTTCTGGTGGAGTCAAATCTGTCTCTACTAAATAAATGAGATCTCTCCAGGGCAGATCAATATTTAATGTGGGGTTTAAAAAGACCGACTCAGGAAATGAGTTTAAAAGTGGTGAATTTGCCTTAGGTAGCAATTTCTGAAATACAGTGGTATCAGGGGACAGATTATTCAAACTCAAGCTATGGTTAATATAAAAACAGTTGAACAAGCCAAGTTCGGCTTCCTGTGCATCAGTGGCTCTGAATCCCCCAGTTTTCTGTGTGCAACTCACAGAGGATTAGTGGCAAATTGGAAGAGATCTGCTACTGCGAGGGCATCTACTCCCGGGCCGCTAAGTCCCTGGACAGCCACCTCCGCCCTCACCAGTGCAGACATCACTAATCAAACCCAGGCCTCTTTCTTCTTGAGTTAGATGCAGACTCATCTTCCTCTCCTCAACACTGCACTCTGGGCAGCCACCATCTATTAGTCAGTGTGCCCCTGATGTAAAATGAATTTCCCATCTTCCTCTAGTTCACATTCTTCATTTAGCAGAAGGGAAGTTCACAGTTACACACTGAGTTAGTGCCTGATCCAGGACAAGGGCCCCAAACAGACTTCCCTTCCCCACATGAAAGCTTTAGAAGTTGGGGTTTCACACAGGATCCATTTATTGACTTTCTGTGAGCAACATGGGGCTTTCCCCATGATGGCTTTCAACCATCATTGAATAGTTAGTTTCAGAGATAAAATTCTAGAATTTCAGAGCTAAAAAATGGGCTTCCCAGTGATGCAGTGGTAAAGAATCTGCCTACCAGTGCAGGAGATGCAAGAGACACGGGTTCGATCCCTGAGTGGGAAGATCACCCGGAGAAGGAAATGACAACCAGTATTCTTGTCTGGAAAACTCCATGGACAGAAGAGCCCTGGGGGTGACCGTCTGTGGGGTAGCCAAGAGTTGGGTACAACTGAGTGAGCACACGAGAGCTAGAAAGCAGCTTAAAGACACTCTCATTCTACTCGTTCCATTACTGGGAGATGAAAACTCAGAAAGGCGAAGTGACTGTGTAAGAATGCACAGCTGGTGGCTTGTTTGACTACATCCTGAAGGCTTGGGCAAATTACTCAAATGTTTGGACCTCCATTTTCCTATAAGAACCTCAGACTTGGAAAAGGTGTTTGTTTTAAGAAAAACTTGCAGCATCTATCGATGACATATCTTGATGTTTACATACATACGCTCAGGTTTATCCTTCTAATAATATTTTGTTTGGCTGATGCAAAAATTGGTTGGCATGGCCTAAACAAATAGTAACTGGGGATCTAGATTTGTGGTAGGCCACAGAGAGGTGTCTGAAAACCTTTTTAATGATTTTTCAGTATGTACCTGTGGGCAGGAAACTATGGTTTCTAAGACAGGAAAGAAATATTCTTTCCCCAGGATGGAGGGGCAGGGGGGTGGTTTTGCCGCTCAGGATTTAACACGACGTTTGCGGTCTCCGTTTCCTCATTCATAAAACGGTAATAATGACACCTGTCCTCTCCACTTCAGAGGCAGATTGTAAAGGTCAAAAGGAATGATGTCGGGGACGAATGCTTGAAAATTAAGGGACTGTTGTGACAGGCCAAGGGGATGGAGCTGGCAGGTGGAGGTAAGGGTCTCAGGATTTGAAGGAGGGGGATGGTGCAGAAGGAAGGAGACCCCGCCTTGGCTTCGGAACTGGGGCAGGATTTTACATGCCCTCATTCCACCAGTCACTCCTATCAGATTAAAACCCACCTCTGCTTTACTGCCTGAGATGCTGTGATGTTTCAGGAATGGCAGCCCAAAGAAATGCCACATTTGTAAAAGGTTGCTTTCCCTGAATTTGCCACTGGGTATTATTTTTACGCCACTGTTCTGTTATCCAACTTCAAAATATACATCATATTTATATTGCCTCTGCTAAGCATATATTTTTATTTTATTGCTTACCATGTGGGTGACATTTGGTTATTGAATGTCTGGAGAATTGGACCCGGCTGTTGTTTTTTTTTATTCCTCCTTTCGTAAGTGCTTGCTCTGATGTATTAATCTTTACAAAAGGGATGAGACAGGGACACATAAGCATTCGCACTCACACACACACACTAATCACATTGCCATTTTATCTCACTTTGCGGGTGTGTGGCTACATTTATAAGAGCCGACAGATCTGAAATAGGTGTTCTGAACTGATTCAGGTGGGGAGCGATGAAGCCAGCAGCCTCCTGGGGAATTGGTTAAGGGAGGGAGGGAGAGGGAGCCTTTTGTCTCTGTTTGTGAAGGACACACCAGGCAAGAAGCATGGATGGAACCATTGTGAGTCTGAGCTGGAAGGGACCCTGGGGATATATTTATATGTCTATAAAAACACAGACATGTGTTTTATAGATATTTTATATCTTATGTTTTTGTATATCTATCCAGCACCTCACATAATTCCTGATCCTGGGCTCAATAAATGGTTATTGAATTAAAGAACAAAAGAGTCGTTATATAAACCATTTATTGAGGTTGAACTCTGTGCAAGGCACTTTACATGCCCTTTCTCCAAGCCTCCCAGCATCCTTGCAAAGTAATTTCATTTTCTGCATTTTTAAAATAAAGGAAAGTGGGTTCTTCAAAAAGAATTGTCATATGACCCAGAAATTCTACTCCTTTTTTGGGTAGATACCAAAAGGAATCGAAAACAGGTGAACAAATAAATACTTCAACATGAGTGCCACAGCAGCACTCTTCACAATAACCAAAAGATGGAAACACCTCGCACACCCATCAGCAGAGGAAAGCACAAGTACTCTGTGGTCTAGCCACGCAATGGAATATTATTCAGCCACAAAAAATGACAAAGTGCCGACACACGCTGCAACATGGATGAAGCTTGGAAACGTCATAAATCAAAGAAGCCAGACACAGAAGGTCACAGATTCCACTCTACGAAACGTCCAGAACAGGGAAATCCACAGAGACGGAAAGCAGTGTGGCGGCTGTTGGGAGCCAGAGGCATGGGTGAAAGGGGAGCAGCTCCTTAATGAACATGGGTTTGGGGGTGTGGAAGTAAGATCTTTTGTAACTGGATAGAGGTGATGGTGGCCCAACACTGTGGATGTACTAAGTGCCACTGAATTGTTCTCCTTAAAATGGTGACTTTTATATCATGCGAATTTCACTTCAACTTATAAAATAGGAAACTGAGCTTAAAGGGAGTGTTAGTTGTATCACACCAGCAGTCCTAACTGCTCTCCTGCCTGTGTCCACGCCATACACGTGCTAACTCGACAGGCCCCTTGCACTTTGACTCTGGGCTCAGCCAAATGATTCTTTGGCTGATGTGAGAGCGGCAAACTTCCTGGAGAGAGAGGCTTGAGAAGCCCACGAGCATCTCCACTCCGCTCTCCCGGATCGCAGCCCCAAGAGACGAAGCCAGCACTAGCCTCCTGAAGGCCGAGGGGCCCAGTGGAGCCGAGCCAAGTTACTGTATCTCCCCGCCCCAGCAGCCCCCAGCCCACCTGCCAGTGACCTGCAGACGCACCGGCAACCCCAGCCAAGGTCAGCCAAGCCTGGCTCACAGCGGTGAAACCGCCCAGGCCACTTGTAGATTCCTGAGAAACAATAACAGCTTGTTGTTTTAAGCCACCAAGTTTGACGTTTTACAGTGCGAGCTAACTGCTACAGAGAGCGGGTAGGACTTGCCTGAGACCTCACATCTAGTGAGGAAAAGTGGAACTGGTTCCAAAGTCTCTGCTCCACTCTGCCGTCACCTGTATTTTAGAAGTGAGGAGAGTGAGACTCAGAAGGGTTGGGGGTGGATGTCGGGAGAGTGGGGATGACAGCATCCCCTGCGGCGGGGGTGAGAGTTGCCCTTCCTTGTCCTTGCCATGTCCTCGGAATGAAGGAATGTCACACACAAACCCTCCCGGCCTTCCTCCAAACCCCAACCCCAGTATCACGGGAAGGTATGGAAATGCTGGCCTGGTCTCCGGTGTGTGTGTCGGGGGCCCCTCTGCAGCCCTCGATCCATTTTTGCAAGGCTGCTGTCCTGCTCTGCGCAGCTCTGGGCACTGCCTTGCGGGCAGAAGAGCAAGAAAGATAACGTCCATGTGCTCTCTTCTCTCCTAAAGCACCGCCCAGCCATCCTCTTGGCTTTTTAGGAGATTTTAATTTTGCGAAGCAGTGAGTTGTTGGATGATGCCTGCCTGACCAGCTGTGGGAACAGGGTCCCAGGAAGCATGTGCAACTCACACGGGCCGCACAGTTTCATGGGTCAGGATCCAGTTTACTAATGTGGTGCTATTCCCTGACATCCCTCTCTTACCAAGGGAATGATGAAGCTCTCTGTTTCCTCTCACCCCCTGGAAAAAGGGTTCCTTCTTCAGGAAGACTGGCCATGTTGATCCGCAGAGTCAAGTGCAAGGGGAGGCGGGGAGAGGGGAGGGGAAGGATGTCACGGACTGGGGGTGAAGGCAGAGCTTTCTCAGGGGGTTGAGGAGTGTCACATCCGAGCTACAGGGGAAGAAGGAAGTAGAGAGGAGAGCAAATGGGATTCGGGGAGATGCCGTCAGGGTCCCTGGGTGGTCTTCCTTAGTGAGTCCAGGAATGCCACTGCCTGTGCTGCGGGTCAGGGACTGCTCTGAGATCGAGCCACATGAACCCAGACTTTCCCAGGGGTTACTCCCAGCGTGGAGCCCAGCCTGTTGTGAACTGGAGATGAAAAATGGGAATTCCATCTCCAGTTCATGTTCCAGCTGTCTTCCTGGCCACCACGGTTTGGAAAGGGGCCTAAGAATATGAGGACCAGGTTCGATGCATGAGTCAGGGCGCCCAGGGCTGGTGCACTGGGATGACTCTGAGGGATGCGATGGGGAGGGTCAGGACGGGGATACATGTACACCCATGGTTGATTGATGTGAATGTATGGCAAAAAACCACTACATTATTGTAAAGTAATTAGCCTCCAATTAAAAAAAAATCAATGCACAATTTTAAAAAAAGAATATGAGGACTGCCCTCCCACTGCCTCTTACAGCTCCTGGGGCCCTTCTTGTCCACGAGATCATCTGTCCTCTCCTTGCTGGGATCCTGTAGCTGAGGTCTGAGGACACAGGGCTCTTGGCAGTTGAGAGAAGGGGGTGAACCTGCTCTGAGCTGGATGGGGAGGACCGAGCCCTGTGATCCCCTCTTGCGATGGCAGCTGGGTCACTCGGAGGATGGGGCTTCAGGGTCTCAGCCTCTGCATCTTAGCACCAGGGCAGAAGGTCACGCAGCGCCCAGGCTGAGCAGAGAGGCAGGCGTGGAAACTGCTTTCCCTTTCCTCGTCATCATGTCACGTATCCTCACCTGGTGCCCAGTGTCACATGCTCCCTCCCTTAAATCTCACTCTAGGCCACACACACGGGTCAGGCCACCTCTCACAGTACCGGACACACACATACTGTGGACCCCACACGAACCACCAGTCACACACATATCAAAGCACAGTCTATACAGACGCACTGCACAGTATGTGTCAAATATGCATCCTATCACCTGCAAACCACACAGACGACACACTCACCCTTCATCACTCTACACTCAAACAGCCCCACATAGGTGCCACCTAGAGACACACCCATCACACCCCAATACACCACACTTCATCATCCTGTGCACAAACAGCCCCACACAGGTGTCACCCATGAGACACACCCATCACACCCTAACACACCACACTTCATCACTCTACACTCACACAGCCCCACACAGGTGTCACCCATGAGACACACCCATCACACCCCAATACACCACACTTCATCACTCTACACTCACACAGCCCCACACAGGTGTCACCCATGAGACACACCCATCACACCCCAATACACCACACTTCATCACTCTACACTCACACAGCCCCACACAGGTGTCACCCATGAGACACACCCATCACACCCCAATACACCACACTTCATCACTCTACACTCACACAGCCCCACACAGGTGTCACCCATGAGACACACCCATCACACCCCAATACACCACACTTCATCACTCTACACTCACACAGCCCCACACAGGTGTCACCCATGAGACACACCCATCACACCCCAATACACCACACTTCATCACTCTACACTCACACAGCCCCACACAGGTGTCACCCATGAGACACACCCATCACACCCCAATACACCACACTTCATCACTCTACACTCAAACAGCCCCACACAGGTGCCACCTACAGACACATCCATCACACCCCAATACACCACACTTCATCACGCTGTGCACAAACAGCCCCACACAGGTGTCAACCATGAGACACACCCATCACACCCCAATACACTGCACTTCATCACCCTGTGCACAAACAGCCCCACAGAGGTGCCAACCATGAGACACACCCATCACACCCCAATACACTGCACTTCATCATCCTGTGCACAAACAGCCCACACAGGTGCCACCCAGGAGACACACCCATCACACCCCAATACACCGCATTTCATCACCCTGTGCACAAACAGCCCCACAGAGGTGCCAACCATGAGACACACCCATCACACCCCAATACACCACACTTCATCACCCTGTGCACAAACAGCCCCACACAGGTGTCACCCATGAGACACACCCATCACACCCCAATACACCACACTTCATCACTCTACACTCAAACAGCCCCACACAGGTGCCACCTACAGACACATCCATCACACCCCAATACACCACACTTCATCACGCTGTGCACAAACAGCCCCACACAGGTGTCAACCATGAGACACACCCATCACACCCCAATACACTGCACTTCATCACCCTGTGCACAAACAGCCCCACAGAGGTGCCAACCATGAGACACACCCATCACACCCCAATACAC